>OX463780.1:6834782-7434782 GCA_949825025.1 Siphlonurus alternatus
CTCAGACCTGCAACATGAGGTCACCAAATCAGCTGGTGAACGAAGCTCGTTCTTGAAAATGAGTGTCTAAATTTGTGGGAAAAAAATAAGATCATTTAAGGGTAAGGTATATAACACGGATCAGCTACCCCAATGCTAAAAATATACCACATATGAATATAATGGAAAAAATTTAAAATACATGTTATCCTCTACTTCCCCTATCAGTGGCTAAAATATCAAGCATACAAATTCAAGCTAGTTTTTGAGTTATGAATTTTTATAGTTGACTACTTTAACATAGAAAACTCAAACTTCCATGTTAAAATAGTCAACTTTAAAAATTCATAACTCAAAAACTAGCTCGAATTTGTATATACCTTATATATTTTAGCCACTGATAGGGGATGTAGAGGAGAACATTTTAAATTTTTTCATAATTTTCATGTGTGGGATTTTTTTTTAACATTGGGTCAGCTGAACCGTGTTACCTTATCCACTGTCCATCACCAGGTCGTCGTGTGTGTAATGTTCTCAGTCATTCGTGAACAGTTTGTAACGAAGAACCTCATTGACCGCGAATAAGAGTCAATGCTAATTAAAAAATTTAAGTCTTCAACTCATCCGTCTAAACCTAATCTTTTTACCTCTAAAACACATCTTATTTCCTCTTCGCTCAAAGTGAGGATGAAATGAAAACAATATTTCTAACATTTTATGCTCAATAAGAGAGAGAGAGAGAGAGAGAGAGAGAGAGAGAGAGAGAGAGAGAGAGAGAGAGAGAGAGAGAGAGAGAGAGAGAGAGAGAGAGAGAGAGAGAGAGAGAGAGAGAGAGAAAGAGAGAAAACAATATTTCGTATTTTTTTCTCAAAACTGGTGCAAAATAGGAAGAAAATATTTGAGAGAAGAGCTGAATGGCAAAGAAAAGATCAAATTTATTTCAACTCGGGAAAGTATTGCATTGTCTTTACGTCCGCGAAGCAACTGCATGAGCGGAGGCTGCAAAGTAAAGATGCACTTACTGACGTCACAAACATAGAAATGGGATGGTCAGTGTATAAGATAGAGTATATATTATATTTTTGTGTCTAAGTACAAAAAGATGTTGTTTTGACTAAGCTACCACAATCCCTTTTTTTAAGTTTTTAATGACTCGGAATTGACTCCTTACAGCTGTTGTTTCATAATTGTCGGAGCAGTGAGAATAACTCGTTCTCCAATTTATTTCAAGAGTGTTTGTAGCAAAAACAAAATCAACCAAAACCAACCTCTGCAGATCTGTAATAACTTATAATAAAAACTTCAAGTGAGTGCGCCCGCGATGCGGAACTGTTGTCGTTAAGGTCCATCCTGCACTTGAAAATTGAAAATGAAGCTAAGTTTTTTTTTTTAATTTTTAACTTTGCTCGGTTATAAATCAAGTAAAAAAATCTAAATCTTGAATTATCTACTGTACTTTTCAGTTTGGACCAAAGTTCCGTAAGGGAAAGTTCCCTAAAAAATCTTGTTCTTAGTGAAAAAATGAATTCACGTGTTTTTTTTTTTTTACATAGGTTTAGATAGATGGTGGTGTGAACACCGAAAAATTAGCTGACTTGAAGCTTCTATAATGCGCACTTGCTGTAACATCCATTGGTGGCCATATTTGGTGATTAAAAAAAAAAAGATAACCGTTTATAATTTGACGCGACATCTGCCACCGCAATGGTGAATTCGCTTCCGCATAGGTTTTCACCAAGGATTTTGTATGTATGGATACATACAAAATGTATGTATGGATGGTACTGCCGTCGGTGAGGCACAGTCGTGAGGAGGAAGTGGGTGGCGGTTACAACAGTAACCAATGGGATGTCTGCCATCTTACGTTGGGGAACTTTCATACAATTTACAATGCAGATGGTTGCGCTCGGTCGCCATCTTACGTTGGAGATTTGCCTCAGTAGCTATAATGCTATTGGTATATAGAGATAACCTATCCATACATACAAAATCCTTGGTTTTCACAGCTTGTATGACAAAATCGCGTCGCATCGACGTTGACGCCATGTGAATCCGCCTTAACGTTCGTGGCGTCCAAATTAAATGTGTACAACATTACTATGAATATTGTATATAAGACATAAAATTAAATACTTAATATAACAAAACACCTTTCTGAAGCTTATATAATATTTCACAGCATTTATAAATAAAGCTCTTAAAGACACTTGTAAATAAATGATACAAATTAATTTATTGTAAATTTAAAATAAAACATTATAAGCTATTTTAAAAACGTTTCATATTACCATATCATTAAAAATGTTTTAAAATGTTAAGATATAAATTAGGATACGATGATCGCTATCTTCTCAACATCGTTATAAACTGCATCTATCATAAATAATGCGGGAAATATTAAAATTTCATGCTCGTAACATCCGGCTGCAATTCAGACGTTAACTCGGTGACGTGACGACAACTCGATCGCTATCAATCTCCGAGACACGCAGTGAGAGTTGAAGTGAATTTCACTCTCTCTCCACGTCTAATTCTCTCCTATTTTGCACCATTTTAGAGGCGAAAAGACGAGATTACGTTTTTTTTTTCCTCTTCTTGAGCATGAAATGCTAGAAATATTGTCTTCATTTCATCCTCACTTTGAGCGAAGAGGAAATAAGCAGATGTGTTTTAGAGGTAAAAATATTAGATTTAGACGTGTAAAGGATGAGATGAAGATGAAATTTTTCAACTAGGGAACTGATAAAAATGAAGAAAGGCGGGGGTTTGGTTGTTATAGTTTTCTTTCATCGGGTCCAATTGCATAAATGAGTTCTAACTTTATATAGCCAGAGGCTTATGTTTGTTGATTATTGAAAAAAATCATAATTAATAAAGTTAAGCCTGGATCAAAATTCGACCTATATTTTAATCTATGTTATTGGATATCGTATGTTTTATATAAATATATGTAATTATTATATAATTATAATTTAAATTTTGTTTACAGAGATACATCCCTTTGAGCTTGGAGCTCAAGGCGGAGTAATGGGTACTTGGGATAAGGGAGCGAAACGATAATAGCCACGGTCTGTTTTACGTCCCAGCATTCACATAGGTGAGACTGAGGGAACCGTGGAAAACCTCAGTCAGGACGGACACCTCTACTTTTTCTCAATGGACCAAAGTGATGTCCAAAGCCTGGGGAACCACACACAAAGTGCATCACTGCAATGGGTGGAAGGCGAGACGAATTTAACCCAGGGAGGAAACAACGCAATTTTTACTTGAAACGGTAACCCATCTAAGTTAATTACGCTTGACATTTCTTAACTCCGGTGATCTAACGAGAGACAATCAATACTCCACGCTCGACCTCTAAGTATATTTGAAGAAAATAAATTATCTATAGAGGTCTTTCACCATACGTCACAAAAATATGACGTCACGTGAATGTAGGCAAAAAGCACCTATTTAACATGGTAGTAGCATACCAAAAACTATTTATTTTCTGCGATATGACAATCGTGGTACTTTTGACAATTATTTTATATGATAGATTGAAATGTCAAGTAAATGGAAAAAAATACAATATTTGCCAATGATATCTGTGAAAAATACAATAAATCATTAAATAAAATGTAAATCGACTCCAAATTTCACGTCAATAATGATCATTTAAAGACACTTATGCACTGATATTGACCCTAAGATGCTTCAAAAAAATCAGCCAATCACCGATCATTGCTTTCCCCGCGGACTTTTGAATACGAGGGGGAAACGGCACAACAAAAAATAATGATAAAGAAGCTAGGTAAAATAAAAAAAAATGTATATGTTCAAGTTATGTATATTTATTTCTTACGTATATATTATTGCTAAAAAATAATAAAAATATGTTAAATTAGGAGGAATAAATCAAGTGATTCCAGTTCCCTCTCAGTATACCTACTGCTGAATGTAAACAACAACAAAGCCAAGCAAATTGTGTGACTCTATAAATCTGTAAATGTGTTCATTTATAAAAAAACAAAACAAAAAACATCGCGTCGTGCCCGCGTGATGTTAAATATACGCGTGCGGGGCGTGCGCGAGACCTCTGCATCACGGAATTACATTTCGCGGCTGGGTGGCTCCCCCATCCCACCTGACAATTAACATTACCTTGCATTGTCTAAGTCATACCACCATGACGGTAATTACGCACACAGTACATTCTGCACTGCTGCACCTTTTAAATATCACAAAAAATTTTGTTAATTTGATAAATCATCATTTTTAATCTTTCTTATAGTCTTTTTTTGTTCATAACAAATTTACAACTAATTTTTACATTGTACATCAATGTTAATTATTCATTACAATTAATTTATCTTGATTTAATTTATAAAATCATGTTATAATTGTATTAAAATATAACAGTGCGATAACAAATTTCAAGTGTTAAATTAGTTAATATTTTAATTTATACTTTGTAGTCTAATTTTATTGTTTACTTTGCACATTTTATGCATTCTAATGTACAAAAAGTGCACGATGGATAGTTTATGCTTATTTGACATCAAGTCGCATTGCAGTGCATGCAGAATAACAAAATACATGGACAAACTGTCTGTCATTTTTATTGTATATGGTCATGTATATATGGACTCATTAATATAATATTATTGTATATTATAAATACGTATATTTATGTGTGTATAGGTATGAATTATCAAAGTATGTAATCAGATTTATTAACAGTCCTCTCTAACACTTTTAAAATCTACTACAAAACTCTGTGACGTCATTGTCACGTAAATAATAAACACGCAAGGCGGAGGGACGTTCTGTTTATCCAAATTTATTTCTGTTCTTGTAGCTATACAAAGACAAAGTGATGCAGATGTGCAGCATTTTAGATGCTGTAAAAAGGGTACCCTATTTTGCTAGCCATTTTACAGTATAACAAATCTTAATTCACGTGTGAACATTCGCGTACACTAAATGGCACATGAGTATGACCTGGGCGTGACTACTAGGGAGCCTCAGATTAGTTCGGACATAATTGGTTGCGAATTTTCGCGAACATTCGCAACCAATAATGTCCAACATAATCCGAAGCGCCCTGTATAGTCACGCCCAGGTCACACCTCCGCGCTGTCTTTAGTCTACGCGAATGTTCGCACACGTAAACTAAAATTTGTTATACTGTATATAAATATTCAAGTTCATTACATCTATATACTGAGTATTAAGGCCCCAAAATAAAATAAAATAAAATAACAATTCAATATAAGTCTTTATGCATGGGTTCTATCCCGATCCATCCCGAGGTGTAATGTGTATATTTATTTGTGTTTGATAAAAATGGAGTGTAAATTAATGTTTATTAGTGTAATATAAGGCAGCAATATTGTCAACCAAGTGGAATAAATGTCAAATTGGGTACAATAATGTCATGTTTTTAACCGCTCCCTCATCAAAACGCGACCAAATCGGTGGGAATGATTTTCATGTTCACTTTTTTATATTATTAAAACTGTATTTTTCTTCATATTAATTCTCTGAAACTGAACTTATATATAAATTAAAACATAATTATAATTATTATATGCTTTTACATTCTTTACCTATATACAATTTGACATTTAGTTATATTTTTTTCTTTGATAATTAAAATTAACAATCTCTGACTTCACCATGCACAGATTCTCGTCATTGCCACAAAGTAACTTGGTCTCCAATTCACATTAAAATCTGCAAATCTAATTGTTAGCTAAATTTTAAACTACCAAAGTTCCACTTCAGATTTTCATTCACGTGTATAATATTTCTGATTAGACCCATTTGTATTTACATAGGCGTGATCCTGTTTCTGCTATTGTTGAGCATGGTTTTGTCAACGCGATGATTCTAGCTGCACTTGCCCACGTGTGACCTCGCCTAGTTGTTGACTTGCAATAATTCTCACGGAACAAGATCGTTACATTTTACATTGACTTTCAAGTTGATTGTCATAAATCAGATTAAAGTAAAAATAATTTAAGATTTGTCCTGGATGTGGCAAGATTGCATTTGTTTTTGTTATGAAGAATTTTTTGTTAATATAATGATACCAGAATTGGGTATTTCTACTTAATAATTACTCACAATGTTTTTGAGACTCGAACCTTCCGAAACCCTAACTTGAGCATTTCGTGGGCTCTTCCGAAACTGGGGTGGCCACGGTATTGCAATTCATCCCGAGATTTGCCTGCGACTGAGGAAAACGTGGAAACTGCAGCCAAGATGGACGCTACAGCTTTTGACAATAAAACAGAAGTGCAATGGTCCAAAGCCACGGAAACCAGAAACCACACATAATATGGTGTTAAAGCGCAATGGATTGAACTTCAATCCATTGCGCTTTAACACCATATTATGTGTGGTTTCTGGTTTCCGTGGCTTTGGACGATTGAACCGCTAAAATACCCATTTTTGTTGGAAACCCTGATGTATAAATTTAATGACAAAGATTCGAGATACTTTTTGATGATCAGTATTTTATTTTATTTCAATTTATTAATAAATTAAATATTGATATTTTTAATGAAAACAGCGTAACAAACACACTAAATTTTTAGATGCTGAATTGGTTTTCAGTACTTTTTGTCAGTACAAAATTGCTCCAGTCAGTACAAAATTTTCCAGTTTCGTCTTACATCCAGCACTTTTTACCTATAAAACACTTATTCCAAGTACAAATTTGGTACTGAAAAAAGAGAGTAAAAAAAAGTACAAAATATTGACTCTCTTTTTTCAGTACCAAATTTGTACTTGGATTAAGTGTTTTATAGGTCAAAAGTGCTGGATGTAAGACGAAATTGGAACAATTTTGTACTGACATAAAGTACTGAAACCAATTCAGCATCTAAAAATTTAGTGTGAATGGTGCATTATTTATGCATCATGTTTCTTTCATTAAAAACCTCGAACAATATATAAATAGAATATTCAGTGGAGTGAAAATTTAGTTAAATAAATAAAGAATTTAAATCGACGTGGATATTAATAAACTGATCGTCTTATAATGATATTCAAACTCTAAAATTCCTTAGAGAGAGAGAGAGAGAGAGAGAGAGAGAGAGCGCAGTCCGATCAAACATTCTCCAAATCTCCATTGTTAGCTGATGTTAAACCGGTCAACAATTCGAACCCAAAACTCATTCTTTTTCACTCTCGTTCACTCTCGTTCACTTTTTGTCTTCCTCCTGCAATCAGAGCTTCGTACGCGGACAGAATGCGACGCAGAGAAAACACTTCGCGTGGGAAATGCTAACTTATTGCGCGCGCATCGCTCCGGTGCATTCCACCATCTGCAGCTCATGAAATGCACTCACACATGATCTGTGTGCAGAATCTTAATTTCATTGAAAAAATATCCACAGACGTTTGAATCGGAACTCATTAAAAGTTTCATTGGTTTAATTAAACGTCAAATCTTTAGTGATACGTTGAATTTTAATGAATTTTCTAGTGTTTTCAATGCATTGTCTTAACAGCAAAATATAACAGCTGGCGGAAATTCAGCATATAGTCTGCATGTTTCAATTTTAATTGGTTTGTTCCCCAGGCTTTAGACATCACTTTGGTCCATTGATAAAAATAGAAATGTTCGTCCTGACTGAGGTTTCCACGGTTCCCTCAGTCTCATCTCAGCGAATTGATGGGACGCGTAATCAGAGGCCGTGGCCACCATCTTTCCCTCCCTTACCCATTACCCAGCCTTGGGCTCCAAGCTCATACATTTTATGCGGTCATGCTAATTTTATTTACAACTGCGAATTAAGTGAGCACTTTCTCGCGACCATATCATACTAATAAGTGCATGGAACCAGTGGGTATATTATGCTATAAAAAAGTACTGCATGTATACAGTAGGTCTGTTCATAAATATCAATCAGAAAATAATAAATTATTTGATGAAATGTACAGAAGGTTCATCTGATTTTTTATTTATACATCGACTGTGCATTTTAGACTTACAATTAGTGGTGTAAAATTATATTTTTGCATTTTGTGAAAAATTAACAAATGTTTTAAATATATATAAAACGCCAACTACTAAGCTATACAAGGTTAATGCTCGTAAAACAAAAACGACCACCCGTAGTACTTATCTCATTGATTTACAGTAAAGCTGCATGCGGTGCGATATTTTGAAATATGTGATAAGTACATTGATAAGCAGCAGTGCGCGATGGATTGCAAAAGGTTGGAGGCAAAATTTGTTTTGTCATTTTACAAAATGCATAATACACTCGATGGATGTATGAACTCTATCCTTCCTAACCACCCTGCGTCTTTGTCTAAATATTCCCCCTGTACTGAGAAGACAAGCTATAAGGGCTCGGACTGGCCATAAGGCTGGGTCAGGGATCCCTGACTGGCCCCTCAGATTTTTAACATAGGAGCATAGGAAAAGTGGCCTCAGACCCCCTGAAAAGTGGCCCCTGCTGGGCTGTAATGCCTATATATGGTCCTGACTGGCCCCTAGCTTACCAGTCCGAGCCTGTGATAAAAATAATAATATAATAAGGGTCAAACGTCGTAAAGCAATATGACGTCACGATTGTGTAGACAAAACATTGTCAGCGGCATAGCAAATACGTGCTAAAGTTGGTTTAGAAATTGATTTCTCCTGAATGTTCGCGTCGTTTTTTTCTTAGAATTTTCTTTCATAAATGGTGACAAGAAGAACCAAGTAATGGTTTGATTGTCTTTTTAGTCCGTAGACAAGGTGTTATCTCCATCAGATGAAGTTTTATTAATTAATTCCAATGTAATTTTTCTGTCATCGGTACGTATCATAAAAGTCCAAGTATAATCGTTCGAGGGTTCACTCTTTTTTTTTTGAACGTTTATATTTAAAAATATTGTTGATACGTTATACCGATGACGGAACAAGTACATTGAAATTAATTAAATTTGACTCTGATCACTCATTTACCGTCTATTTAGCAGCAGACCCACTTATTGTTAGATCGACGATTGCTTCCACGAATCGTTCTCTCGTTCACCATTCAAATTCACGCAAATTCACTATATTTGAGGTTATACATTAAACTCCCATAGATCCATCCACCCTATATGAAGTTTATTTATCCCATCCTAGATCTACTTACCCCCTCTAAGACCTGTTCACTCCATCAGTTGAGGCCTATTTACCCCTATCTTAGGTCTATTCACCCCATTTAAGATATATTCACTCCTATCAAGACCTATAATATTCACCTCATCTGAGAGCCCCTCTCATAGGTCTATTCATCACACCACATGTGAGGTCTATTTACTAAAGATCACGTGTTCACCCCCATCTAAGACCTATGGAACCCTATCTGAGATGTATTTACCCGAGAGTGGCCACGTCTGCTGGGCTGCAAGCTCGCTCGACTCCGAGGGGCTGCGGTGCGGGAGGCGGAGAGCCCCAGGAGGCGGCGGCCATGGGGGCGGGGGGGCGGGGCAGCTCCATGGCACTCGCGGTGGCAGCCAGCTTGCCCTCCTGTGTCAACATCAAAACATCAGAGTGGAGAACAGGCAGTGTCAAGTCGGAGAATGATTACAAGGAGCTCTGGAAAACACGATTCACCTACTGCTGTATAAAGGTGAATTTTCATGAACAACAAAAGCGATGCGGCGCGATTTTGTCACACAAGCTGTGAAATCCTATGCGGCAAGCGAATTTGCCGGTAATCGCGTCAATTACTATGCTATTTTTCCTTTCATCACCAAATATGTCCGCCAATGAATGTCACAACAAGTGCGCTTTATTCGCGTCACGTCGCAGGCTGGAAATCGCGCGCGCTCACATGTAAATTCATCTTTAAGGTACTTTACATGAAGTAATGACGAGCGGGGCGAAAAAGGCACACTTGCGTCAATTTAATAAGTTATACGTGATAAAATCTCCTCCCTGCTAACATGGCTATACTGCCATCTCTACGGGTCTTTCACCATACGTCATAAAACAATATGACGTCACGATTGTGTAGGCAAAACATTGTCAGCGGCATAGCAGACACGTGCTAAAGATAGTCTTGAAATTAATTTCAACTGGCTATTTGCATCATATTTCTTAAAATTTTCTATCATAAATGGTGACAAGAAGAACCAATGCTGGCGTTGGTGAATGGTGACCAAAAATATTATTAAAAAAGGCATGTTTATAGACAGGCGCGGATCCAAGGGGGCGATCGCCCCCCCCCCCCCCAAAAGGTCCCAAAATACATTGAAGGTGTTACCACCCCCACCCGTCACCCCCCCTCCCACTCCAAATTTTAACATTGCGGGATAGGGCACCCCCCCCCCCCCAAAGCCGTGAGCTGGATCCGCCCCTGTTTAAAGATACGTTAACACGTACAGCATATATAGAATTTTAGGGTTTTCTGCTACATCTCGAAGATCTTCGGGCATCTCAGTGCCATCCGAAACATAAACATGAAAATCCCGTATATTGAAGCAAGTTTTCCCGCCTCACTTCGACATCTCTCCATGTAACAGCACCTTCAAGCGACGCTACAAGCATCAGTGTCTCCTGCACAAGCTTCCTTGCTTCCTGTCCCATGTAACCTGGAATTAAAATGATTGGGTTCCACGAATGTGACCGCCCATTGCCTTAATTAGACTCGTCCAGTATTGTCTTGCTGCCAGCGCACCAGAAAATTGCGCGCCTGCACTTGCATTTGCTTGCAACGTCAGAGGTTATGTGGATTTAAATAGATTATTTTGTAGATATAAATATAATTATAGTTAATAACTGCATCCTGTTTTTCTAGGAATAATATAATAAAAGTTGTTTTAAATAAATAGAACTGATCAAGTGATAATATCATAATATATTATATATAGCTAGTTAAGAGGTTTCTCTTCAATTTAGAAATAAATTGCAATTTTTTTAATTTGAAATTTAAAGCTATATTAAAAATGAACGCAATTTAGGAAGGAAAATATCCATATTTATCATTATCCACGGTTAGTGGCCACCTAAAATTTAATGGTACTAATCGGGCGGTTATACTGAGAAATCTGGTTATCTTATTCTTTAACTATAATATTAGATAAGTCCTTCGAAAATCACACTCAAATATGTCAGCTCAAAATGCAAGGCGTTTCTTTATAAGGTCTAAAGTCTAGTTGAAAAATTACGTCTTCATGCAGTTCATCCTTTAATATACGTCTAAACATAACCTTATTAAGTATTTCTACCTCAAAAACACATCTTATCTTCTCCGCTTATGTAAAGTGAAGATGAACAATACAAATTTTCTAACATTTCATGCTCAATAAGAGGAGAATAAATAATCGAGAGGTAAATAATCTTGTATTTACTCCTCAAGAATGGTGCAAAATTGGAGGAGAAAAGAGAAGAGGAGGAACGATAAGAGTGAAGATAACAAAAAATATTTCAAATCGAGAAGTCATATATATATATATATATATATATATATATATATATATATATATATATATATATATACTATGCGAGGATAGAATTTAAAAACCTCTATGTTGAGAAAGACGAATTCACATTTTCATAGCTGATATTATGCGTAAATTCATGTGTTATTCCTTACTGATATTTAGTTTGATTTAAATATAATAAGTGAATTATTAGATGGAGAAAAAAGTAAGACGGGCCATGAACTTGTAGTTAAAAAAAAGTAGTGTATCTATATTTGAAAATTTGAAAAAATACAAAAGAAAAGGAAAAATACTTTATATAAAAGTATTATTTGTTTTCTTTTTTTTATATTATTACAACTCCATGGCTAATTGATCAAGTAACATCTGAGAGAGAGAGAGAGAGAGAGAGAGAGAGAGAGAGAGAGAGAGAGAGAGAGAGAGAGAGAGAGAGAGAGAGAGAGAGATGGACGGATGCTGCTGAGGACGGTATTGTTGAATTACTGACGATTGTTGCACGACACAACAATGGGCGTGTATGCACAACAGTCGGTGGCAATGACATTCTAAGAAAGTTACAATGCGAGTTGTTCAAACAATTAGCAATACTCGATGTACCAACACCAACAGTAACTTACATTGTTAGTACAGCAAGTTCCCACATCCTTGAAAAAGTATAAACTATTGTAGTAAGGCTTCTTTTTCAAGCTTCAATAGATTTTGTATTACAGTCTATATATATAAAATATTATTGTACGTACTGTAGTGGTATGTTATATAAATAAAAAAATATATTAATTGTAGTATAGAATTCTAAGAAACAAAATTGTATGATGCTATGTACTGTAAAGATTATGTATCCTGCATGTATATAAATATATATCAAGGAGGTTATTTGTTAGAAAGGGTCTAGATATTTTTTTGCACTTGATTAGTTCAAATAATGCAGAAAAATGTTGTAACGTACATAATAATATTAAAAAAAATATTGGTGTTAAAATTAAATTTGAGAAATATTATAAATATTATAATTAATTCATTCTCATTTACTTCAATGCTAAAATATTACCTTCATTTGGATGGGTGACCATTTTCAACAAAAAGCACGTTTCCCACTCATGCTGGGGTAAATCGTTGCACTTTTCCACTATATGTGGTTCCCCTGGTTTTGGACCATTGCACTTCCGTTTCATTGACAAAAGCTGTAACGTCTATCCTGGCTGAGGTTTTTACGTTTCCCTCAGTCACAGGCAAATGCCGGGATGGATTGCAAGGCCGAGGCCGCCCCTGTTCCCGAAGAGACCTCGAAAAGCTTAAATTAAGGTTTCGGAAGGTTCGGAGTTTCAAAGCAGTATGTATTAATTAGTAAGTAGAAGTACTGAATTGTGGTTTGATTTAAAAAAATAACAATAAAAAAATGAAATAAATAAAGCTTATTTATATTATTGATATTGATTCAAAACTGAAGAATTTTTTTTTAAAATAAATAAACTACTTTCCATTGAAATATAATATTTATATAGATTCCTGTATCCACTGACCAGAAAATTACAATAAAATAATTATATAAAAACTCGAGTACAATGTTGCCACATGTACAACTTGTTGAATGAACACAATAGTATTGGCTGTCCATTCATGCTGTACATTCTTGAGAGTTTCCCATGTAAAGTCACGTCTAGCTGTGGTTACATGATCATCCGAGACCACTCCGGCTAATTTGGCTGAGGATTGGTGACCCTGCCACCTGATATTTGATGGTGCTGGGAACCTTCAGGTAATTTAAAAATAAGGTACATAGTTTTAATCAATCAAGAAATCATTTCTAAACAATAAAGTTTTCTGGCGACGAAGTTACAACGTACACCTCTGGGCACCACGAACGTTACTCCTGCTTTGTTTGTAGACGTTACCACGCAGTCTATGGAGGAGTGGTGAACCAAAACTATTTTGATATTGATAGACTGGGTGCTCTTCTTTATACATCTCTCAGAATTGAAAATGTGAATCTCCCTGTCTATTGGAACTGCAGCTTTTAGCGAGTGAGGCAGGAGTAACGTTCGATCGTGCTGTCTAGAGGTGCACCCTTCTACATAATATTATTTGTAAGGATTATAAATTTATATATTTTATTATTAAATTATATAAATCTGATATCTGATATATTACACTTATAACAATATATTATTTATTAAGAGTTTTGAAAATTTGTTATATAATTAATTTGTAAGGTCTATTAAAAATTTAAATGTTATATTAATTGATCATTTAAAGCGAAACATTCATGAAAACATCACGATTGTCATATCATCTTGTGTATTGCTTTCCTAAAATTCTGACTCACCAGTTTATGCATCGAATGAGTGAATGATAATTTTAAAAAAGCTATATAATAAGCTAGTGATCAAATAAGTTTTGTGTCTGCAAAAGATGATGCATATCAGTGCAGTACATCTTTCGATAAAGATAAAGTCCAGACGAACTGATAACTTTTGATGCACCTAACAGATATATAATGCAAAAACAAAGCCAGTCATTGCATAAAGGTTAAAATAATGTCTTTAATATTAAAGAACATAGTGAAAAATAATTATTAAGGGGAAGGTAACACGACTATATGTTCAAAATATTTCCATACATGAAAATTGCACGAAAGAAATTTAAAATGTTCTCCTCTACATCACCTATATGAATATTGGGAGCGATTATGAAGAAGTTAGCCAGGTTCCTAACTATGTTTAACCATATAATAAAGAATGGTTTAACTATACCTGTTTTACGTGTTAAACTACCTAGATAAACGTGGTTAAGTTAAACGTGGCTAGAAACCTGGGTAACTGCTTCGTGAATTGCACTCATTATAGCTAAAATATCAGACCTGATATACCTGTATACAAATTCAAGCTAGTTTTTTAATATTCATTTTTAGAGTTGAGTTATAGTTGAGAAATGGAACTTCCATGTTGAATTAGTCAGCTTTAAAAATTAATAACTAAAAAAAAAACTAGCTTGAATTTTTATACCTGATATTTTAGCTACTGAAGGGGGATGTAGAAAAGGACATTTTTTTTTCATAATTTTCATATGTGTGTTTTTTTTTTTAACATTGGGCATGTTACCTTACCCTTAATAAAGAAATTTATCCTGTAAAAATGATTTATATTTTGTAAAACTTAATGACCATGTGTAACCAATGATTGAATTAATTGAATTGTATTTTCTGCAAACTCTTTTTACAATAATTGGTGCAGTTACTTTATTGATGTAAACTGTCGAAAATTGCAAATGTGCATCTCTTTGCTTGCTGCCAGTGAATCAGTCAGGGTTTATCATTCACGGCTCCATGTGTACAAATGCTGTGAAATATTTAGTGCATGAAGGCCATATACTGCTTGACTGCATTGCAAACTATTAAGCACCTTGGCTTTATGAAGGGCAATAAAAAATATATAACATTGTAACATCGCTAACATAATGTCTTGCACATATATTGAATTTTGGAAGCACAATACGAAAGTTTAAAAACATTTAAAAACGTTTTCAGTGTGTGTAATAGTTTATCCACTCGCTTCATGGCCTTTTTGAGAGCACTTTTTCAGCGATCGCTACTTCAATCTATTTTATATCTATAGACCTGGAGTATTATTAACCCCACAGCGTATATGCAATTGTAATATCAAATTATTATGAATGAATTTACAAGTGTATAGAGGGGTGGTAATTGAAGAGGGGGTTAAACTTGAATTATTTACCCCCTCCACACGTAATTAACCCCCCCCCCCCCCTCCAACCCAGCTTACGACGTTTCACGGCTATCTTCAACACACCTGATCATCATCTGTTGACCTTTGACTGGCTGTCAACTTATCAACATCTCTCAGAGGTTTTATCTGAGAAAAATGAGATCATTGCCTTCTTTCGTAATATTGTCATTATCTCTTGATTTTAACATTATTTTTCGGTCGCGACCCAAAAAAATTGATCAAAAGTTAAATACATATCCAGACCACACATTTTTTATTACTTTTTTTTTTAAGATTGATTTTGTTTGTGGTAAAAAAGTAATAAGAAAATAAAGTAAATATTGCAAGAGAAGGATAGTATAGAATTAGTTTTTTATTATATTATTATGGTATTATTTTTTTGTACTATGAGAACTATGAAAAATGAAGTAACATTCAGGTTTAATGAATAATTACACTGTCATAAAAGATAATTGATAGGATATCACATTTATTCATAGAAATTCAAAGATTTGAAATATAAAAGGTTTATTCTTAAAATTATAAAATCAGAAATAATCGATTATTATTGATGAACCTTCTGTACATGGAACATAAGAACCATCAATAATATTCAATTATTTATGATGGTATATGTAAGAACAGCTTAGTTTCAATAACGTATAAGCATTTTTTTTTTTTTTTCAAACACTCATCAAATTGAAATTTCCGATTATGCATCTATCAATATTATTAATGTAGTAAAAATATTACCTTGTGCATTGATATCATAGCAAAAAAAAAAATAATATTTAATATACAACAAAATAATAATAATTAAGTTGTATAAAAATTATCAATACATTAAAAATGTGCTGCACATTTTAAGCACAAAAGAAACAATATCGTAAAAATATATTTTCTTATAATTATGCGCACCACGAGACAGCATGAACTTTCTGTTTTATTTTAAGTTAAAAAATAAACAAAAAATTCTTTGTGATTTTTTTTTTTTTAATTTTGGTAGTGATCCAATACTGCGTGACAACGTCAACAAATACAGGAGACCTAAGAAATTATGTTCAACGGAAAAAGGTTCTAATTTGTTCAAATAATATTATATATCAACTTATATAATATGCTAGGTTAAATTGCATTTCTAATTTAATTGCAAGTTATTATTTAAATTGTCCTAGGTGAAAAATTACATCTTCAACTCATCCTCTAAACGTTTAAACCTTAATCTTTTTACGTCTTTTTAACTCAAAAAAGTACATGTTAATTTCTTCCTCGCTCGAAGTGAGAATATTTCAAACATTTTATGCTAAATAAGAGGAAAGATGACGTAATCTTGTTGTTACGTCTTTTTACCTCTAAATTGGTGCAAAATAAGAAAAAAATTGTACGAGAGGAGATATTAATAGCGAATAAAATATTCAGTTTATATTATTTCAACTAATAGGGTGGAAAAATGTTCAAATCTGATCAAATAATATTATGATATAATATGATTGCAATTTAATATTTAAATTATATACGCATGAAATTAAAGATTGAATTTTTTCACTGGAACATATCCTCCAATAAAAATTCATGGTTATGAATCACCTG
Organism: Siphlonurus alternatus; assembly: GCA_949825025.1. Lineage (NCBI taxonomy): Eukaryota > Metazoa > Arthropoda > Insecta > Ephemeroptera > Siphlonuridae > Siphlonurus > Siphlonurus alternatus. Next base: position 6,851,495 of record OX463780.1, read on the forward strand.
TAGTTGTCAACATATTACCTGGGCGCATTCATTATATAAATTGCGTTGTGTGGGGTAAGATCAGCTGCATATTCGATTTTATCTTGGCGACGATCTAGATCTAGACCGGCTCAAGGATAAGATTCTTTTAAATAAATTAACATGCAATACAGCACTGCAACATTAATACTCTTTGTCCCGCCAAATGACATTATACATTGTCTGGAACATCCACCAGTGATCGTATTATGTAAGGAATTAATGATCTATAGTGGCTGCAGCTGCTTTAACAGAAAACAACTGGAGAGAGGATTTTTTAATATATGATGCAGAGTTGAAGATTTTTACCTTGTCTCTCTCTCTCTCTCTCTCTCTCTCTCTCTCTCTCTCTCTCTCTCTCTCTCTCTCTCTCTCTCTCTCTCTCTCTCTATGCATGTTTTGTACGGACTTTATCAAAAATAGTTTATAATATAAGAATAGTTCAAGTTAATTAATTTTAATTTCAAGTAATATATGGCACTAATTAGCTTTAATTGCAACTAAATTTGAAATTTTTGCTGCTATAAAGGAATTAAGGGGGGACTTCCATGAAATTAGCACCCAAACTCCCGCACTTATTTTAAAATTAAGTTTGTGTTTAAAGCATGCATAGCTGATATGTGTATCATGTGTATTATATTGCCCTAAATATTTAGCAGCACTAATTATTGCAACACAAATTTTATTTGAAATTATTAGGTACATGCTGTAAGTACAAGTAACACTCTTCATTTTAATAAAAATGTCCGATTCAGCCTTGTTTAAGGTATCCAGATCAGACATTTTTATTAAAATGAAATGTAGGTATTTAAATATGAAAAAAAAATCGTTATTAAGTAAATTGTTGTTATAGGTAAAACTCAGTTTTGAGTAATGGAGATAGCAGTCCCATAAAAAATAAATAGCATTGCAGGTATATATATAGAAAAAACTTGATATATCAAGTTCCTTATATATAAGGTAAACCTAATTTCCTGACTCCATTGACTTTACGTATATTTTAACAAGTTTTTACTGTATATATTATATATATAATAATATATATTATATAGTACAATACATATCTGTAGATAATATTTGTACACAACATAATAATATAGCACTTTAACTGAGAACCACCATAGTATATATTATGTCACTGCAATATCACGCAATATTTTAAAGTGTATTATTTTTAGTGTAATATATTATTTTTACAAAATCGCTTAAATTCACTCACAAAAGTAATCATAAAACAATAACCCTAAAATTGACTTTACATTAAAAAAAGATTCCTATACGTGAGGGAAGTTACATCATCAGACCGACGCTCAAAGTGTCTGTTTTTTTATTATGACAGTGGCACATGGTTACCTGAAGATCACGTATCGAAGGTCGAAGGTCATCGTGTGCAATTTAAACCTGACGTCAACATATTTGATTCTCAGCTCCCTCTATATCACCACAAACCGGAAGCTACAGTCATTTTGTGGTTAAACAAAACTTCTTGCTGCTGCAAGAGAACTATCTCTCTCTCACAGGGTCGGACTGGCCATAAAATATTGGTCCATATGCATACGTGGACAAGTTCTTTTTTTTTAACCAGGAAGGCCCCATAAAACGACACATCGAAAAATTATATCGTAAAGTACGGTTAATTTAATAAAGTGAACATTTCTGATCACAACATTAAAAATATTAGAAATTATTCCATGTATTTCTTTCAATAATATTTCCCAAAATATCATAAATATTATTATATAATTAATATAGTTAAAAGGCAGATAAACAAAAACTCTTCTACACCCCACCTTCTGGGCAGAATGAACTTTATATTGCTAGAGCTGCCAGCTCTAATAGACAGAGAGATGCAGATTTGTAATAAAGTATATCAACCTCAATTTTTTTATTGCAGAAATGGATAGAGGGTGCAAAGTTATGCTACCCTGATATTTTCAGATTTTTTTTACAGCCCTGGAAGTATTTTTAAAAAATTATTGAAATTCCTTTTTGTGACGTCATGAGGCGCCAAGTCTTATTTTTTCTTAAGGAGTGGTGCCTCGTGACGTCACAAAAAAGAACTTTCAATAATTTTTTTAAAATAATTCCAGGGCTCTAAAAATCTGAAATAAATCAGGGTAACATAACTTTGCACCCTCTATCCATTTCTGCAATAAAAAAAAATTGAGGTCGATACTCCATTGGTTTACCACGCCTTCATAAAATGCGATTACAAACAAATCAGGAGTATGTTCGTGATGTCTAGAGGTTATCTTCATTCAAAGATCGTCTTCCTGCCAGTCCGTCCCTTGCTCCACCTCTCACCTCACACCTCATGACAGATCGAATGACAGTCTCTCGTGGCAGTACTACCAACTTGAAATAATATTGAGTTGCTCCTTCACTTTCTGTGTCATATCAAATATCGAGGAATGTCAACACTTTTTTATTTTACTTTCATTACTATCATGTTAACTTGACATGCACTTCTGTCTATATTGTAATATATTTAGAAATATTTAAATATTTCTATATTTAGAAATTAAAAATTATGATGGTTGCAAAAGTGCTAGCACAATATAAGTCATAAAATGTATAATAAACATATTATCAATGAACATATATCATGATGGTTTAATTATAAATTAAAATTAATTTTTTTAATTAATTGAATAATATAATCTTTCCGGAAGTGTAAGGTTTCTGGGGGGGGGGGGGTCAAATACCGCCAATTAACCATTTGCGTTAGGTTACGTAATTTCTGCGTTTACAACTTTACGCTTAATTTGCGATATCTCAACATCCCCCTGGTCTTCGGAAAATAATTTTCATAAATGATATATTTAGAGATTTTATAGTATTTATTTTATTGCAAATTTTCTTGCAAAGTTTCAAAACTGAATTACAAACATAATTATAGTTATAAATTTTCATGCTTCCGACTATTTTCAGAAGGAAAATTATATTAATTTGACTTAATTTAAGGGAAAGGTAACACGCCCAATGTTAAAAAAAAAATACCACACATGAAAATTATGAAAACAGTTTAAAATGTTCTCTTTTACATCCCCTATCAGTAGCTAAAATATCAGATATGCAAATTCGAGCTAGTTTTTGAGTTGTGAATTTTTAAAGCTTAATAATTTAATAAGGGAGTTCTATTTCTATATGTTAAATCAGTCGACTATAAAAATTCATAACTCAAAAAACTAACTTGAATTTGTATAAATTGATATTTTAGCTACTGATAGGGGATGTAGAGGTAGGTGAACATTTTAATTTTTTTTCATAATTTTCGTGAGTGGAATTTTTTTTAACATGGTAATATACAAAATAAGGAATGTTCAATATATAGAAAAGTTATATATTTTTCAAAAGAACATTAAAGTAATTAGGTTGAAAATATTTGAAAATATAACTGTATAAGTTATAAAGCAGTTAAAATTACAAATAAAAAATTAGAGTAATAAAAGTTAAAAATATTATAATTAGAACATAACATAAACTTGTTCACCAAATAATATAACGGTTTAATTTATTGACGGCAATCACTGCATATTATCACGTATGCAAATTTATACATGGGCTGAACCAGTTTAGCTTGATAAGAGTGCGCGCGCACGCCCAGGTCAAACTTAGTGACCTCTAGAAAGGCCCGCGGGGACCTCAAGATGATGGTCAGTGCACGTGGGTGGGACCACCGCTGTGAACTGGAGGAGGTGCTTGCAGAATAAATGAAGTCCTAGAGCATTTGAAATGTAATTATTACTTTGTTCCTTGCAAGGAATGTACCAAAAATGAAGGATAGTGGATAACCAGGTACGCTCTTAGAGTGTTTTTCGAACATTCCCTTTATGACTTAGTGCTATATAATCATATATAGCATTGTTTGTCAATATAATGACGTCACAAGAGTGGTCACGTGACTCGATTTTGTCACAAAAGCTAATACCGCAAACGAATGCGCATTATTCACGCGTTGAAGGCTACCGCTCATGTAAATCCACCATAGACTTACTATGTCTATGAAATCCACCTTTATTATAGAGTACATAAAGGACAAAGAGATGGCGCTGACCGCTGAAATTTTGGCTGATTCTGCCGAGGATACGACAATACTACTATTAGTCCAGGAATATTAGGTAGAAATGCATAAGCGGGGTGGGCAAAAATAGTAATAAGCTGAAATTTGGTACACACACGCCTGGATAGTATACGAGTTCCCAAAAAAAAGTCCCCTAAGGTCCCCTTTGAGGAGACCAAAATACGGGACATTTCCCGGAAAAATGTACTTTTTTATCAAAAATATTTTTTTCTAATGCAATTAACGATCGTGCATGTCCTAAAAAATGTTGGAGTAGAGATAATTGAACTAAAAATAGTTTTCAAAAAAATTAGCTCCCCTTAATAAATAGTTTCCAAAATATCCCTGAAATTTAAAAGGCGTATATTGCCAATAAGTGATTTTGAGTTTCAAATTGCATTGTAAATAAGCGAATTATCAAAAATATTGTGATGTTACAAAATAATTTTTACGAAACATGTAGTACAGTGCAGTTCACACAAAAGCGCTAGTACGTTTCGTTTTTGATTTGCGGGAATTTTGGGAAATTTCAACTCGCAAGAAGTGGGCGTGTCCCGACTCCTTGCACTGTATATACTGCGTTTATATGTGGAAAAAATTATGACCATTTTTATAGACTCGTTCTGATAGTGTGGCATGAAGCATTTATTTGGGTCTTCTCTCTACCCCCCCCCCAAAAAAAAATCCCACTCCCCTCCAACTCCAATCCCCAACTGAATATAATTTGCTTCTGTAATTTGAACTAACAATAAGAAATAAATATCCAAAAAACCTACCCCCCCCCCAAAAAAAAAACCTTCCCCCCCCCCAAAAGAACCCCTCTCTCCTTTTCCTAGTTATAATACCATCCATGGCACCAGTCTGCACCTAAGCATCATGTGAGCAATGGAAACAACGAATAACACCATACAAATTTTGCGAAACTACAAAATAATTTTTTAATGGCAAAAGGTGCAGCTACATGCTGTGTTAAATTGGCAAGAGATACTCCTTGACTCAGGAAATTCTTCATGTAATAATACATATGAATATGAATCTGGTTATTTAATTTACAATATATCATCAATTAATAATGATTAAGTTGTCTGGAACGCGATTTAAAGTTAAATAATTTTTTTAATATCAGCAATTCTTTTCAATTGAGAAAGTGTTTATTTTTTTTAAATTGTACTACATAGATTATTTACGTACATACTCACACGTACTGTAATTCTTGTCTCGACCAAATAAACTTTTGTTTCTTTGCATCATTGTATGTCATATAGCTAATAGGTATAATTATATTTCTAAACCTTGGCTAGCGTAAGTTTCTGCTGCGATTTCTTTATGTATGTACTTGGACATAACGTCAATCGAGTGAACTCTGTGTGTACAGAAATTGTTATACTACACAGTGTGCATGGACAGGGATTACGAACAGACCTCATGCATACAGCATAATTTTATTAAGCTATATAATTTAAATTGAAATATTACCTGAAAATTCAATATGTCAGAGGAAAAAATAATATGAGCTTAATAAAATCCTTGTAATGTAATCACACATAATATCAATTATAATTTTGTTATTATGAAGATTTTCAGTTATCACCATAGCAGAGATAATTATATTGTATATATGAAATATTGAAATACAATCTGTTATAATAATATTATATATACTGTATAATATAATATAATGATAGCATAATCATATAATCAATTTAATTAATACGCGCGATGGTGTACATTTTTAATTTTATTTAATGGTACTTTGATTACAATTGCAATGTTTTAAGGAGGTTCCTTAATTACATTTTACTACATGCAGGTACATATTATACATCTTCCTAATGCATTAATTATAAGCAAGCCAATCCATGTATTTATGTGCCACATTTATATCCAGTTTTATGTTATAGATCAAGTTTACTTATCAAAGGAATACAATATTAAACTTTAAAAAAAGACATGCAATATCCTGTAGATTGTACGTAGTTCAAAATTCAAAATATAAAATAAATACTAGGAATATTAAAAAGAAAAAAAAAAATCCGAAATGATCATAAAACGTGTGCTCTTATCTCGATCTTAATGATGAATTAATGAATTTTAGTCCATGTATATTATGTATTCAATTCATTGAATCAATTTTTCTACAATATCTATCTTTTGCCAGAGAGGGGTAGGGGGTCTAGGGGGGGGGAGTCTAGGGGGGGGGAATTAAATTTTCGATATTTATTAATTTCTTACATTTAGTTCAAATCAATAAACTTGATCGTTAAGCAGCAAATTTTATTCAGCAAATTTATTTTTATGTTGGCTGGGAGGTGAAGGGGGGGGGGAGAATTTGGGGGGGGGGGGTAGAGAAAAGACCCAAATAAATTTTGCATGCCACACTATCAAAGCGAGTCTAAAAAAAAAAGAGTCATAATTTTTTCCACATATAAACGCAGTATATACAGTGCAAGGAGTCGGGACACGCCCACTTCTTGCGAGTTCAAATTTCCCAAAATTCCCGCAAATCAAAAACGAAACGTACAAGCGCTTTTGAGTAAACTACACTGTACTACATGTTTCGTAAAAATTATTTTGTATCATCACAATATTGTTGATAAATAATTATAATGCAATTTGAAACTCAAAATCACTTGACAATATACGCTTTTAAATTTCAAGGATATTTTGGAAACTATTCATTAAAGGAAGCTAATTTTTTTGAAAACTATTTTTAGTTCAATTATCTCTATTCCAACATTTTTCAGGACATGCACAATCGTTAATTGCATTAGAAAAAAATATTTTTGATAAAAAGTACATTTTTCCGGGAAATGTCCCGTAATTTTGTCTCCTCAAAGGGGATCTTAGGGGACTTTTTTTTGGGAACTCGTGTACTATCCAGGCATGTGTGTACCAAATTTCAGCTTATTAATATTTTTGCCCACCAAAATACTTAACTTTACTGGACTATATATATAATAGCATTGGAAGATTAACGAACGGAATCGAATGACATAAATTTTAAAAAATCGAGGATGCTCTAAAACTTAATCGCTGATGGTTTGAGCAAATTCAAGGGGGCGGTTTTCTCACAATAGCTCCATTTCCGGTTTCCGTCCATAAGGCCAATGTTAAACTTCTGCTTGAATTTTCTCAAAACTGATCGAACAGATCCACTTCAAAAAATTAAGCAACCTTATTGTGGCAAGCTTTAAGACTCCTGCAAGTCTCATTGGAATCAAGGGGGCCGTTTTCGAGATCCAAAATTCCAAATCAACTGAGGTCAATCCTTTAATTATGGTGTTGTCATTTCTGAAAAATTATGCTGCGGCATTTACATCATTTTACAATGTTAAACAGTCAATCTATCCTCGTCAGACGCACGTAGTTCCAGCTGTTACCACCAGGTTCGCACTAACTTTTTGACGCCAGAAATTATTGCAGCCATGTATTTTTTGAGTCTTCTCTCTGTATAACATTCATTGAGACGTGACTGAGGGAACTGTTGAAAACCTTAATTACGACGGTAATTACGAGGGCATGTTGTCAATTTAAATACATGTTGTCAATGTACAAAGCCTACAGAATCACAAACAAGTGCACTCCATGGGTTTGCAATTGAAATTTGTACTTTCAGTAATTATTACATACTTAATACGTTCACTCATCCACGCATGACGTTGCTTGACTCCGATGATCTCAAGAAGAGCGGTCAACGCACCACGTATGTGCAATTTAATTGTCCAAAATAATTAGAGCCAGTCTAATTTTCTTCATCATATCGACGGTCAAGTCGAATCTTGCTATTAAGAAAATTAATGTTATTTCGCCACGAGCCATGAAGATTATGCTAATTAAAAGAGTAATTAATGTTGATGAGAGTTAAAATTTTTAACAGGTTGATGATGTTTTGTGGAGCATTCAAGATTATTAACATTGGATATATTAAAATATTTATGTAATGTAATAAATGTTTGATCCCAATTGAAAATATACAAAGTAATGAAAATATTATGAATTACCTTGGCTTCGTTAATTATCACAGAAATATATACATTTATTTATCGTCCCTCGTCCGGAGCTACCTGCTTCCACGATTTCATTACAATAATTAGCTAACCCTAGTTGAAAAATTACGTCATCAACTCGTCCTTTACACGACTAAACCTAATCTTTTTATCTCTAAACAAATCTTATTTCCTATTCGCTTAAGGTAGAGATAACGTCGAACAGCTGTTCGACGTAATCCCCTTTGATTAACATGTAAACCTTAGCAAATTGACAAAAATTCTGAAATTTTTTTGAGAGGCAGATATTAGTGCCTAAAAGACATAGCAAAAGTTTCAAAAACATTTAACGAGCCGATTTTTTTAAATTAATTTTTTAGTTTGGCTCTCCATGGGAAAGCCCTATGCTGAAAATTAAAAAAATTAATTAAAAAAAATCGGCTCGTTAAATCGTTTTGAAATTTTTTCTATGGCTTTTAGGCACTAAAATCTGCCTCTCAAAAAAATTTCAGAATTTTTGTCAATTTGCTAAGGTTTACATGTTAATCAAAGGGCATTACGTCGAACAGCTGTTCGGCGTTATCTCTACCTTAAAGTGAGGATGAAATTAAGATAATATTTTTAACATTTCATGCTCAAGAAGAGGAAAAAAAAGGCGTAATCTCGTCTCTTTCCCTCTTTCTTTTTCTAGAATGGTGCAAAATAAGAGAAGAAAAGACAAGAGGAGAGCTTAATAGCGAAGAAAATATGAAATTATTTCAACTCGGGATCTCCTATTATTTTAGGAGGGCACAATTATAATCAGTATAAAATCAAGCTCATTGTCGCGTTCACCTGAAATAGTAGATAGCTCATTATTGCAACAAAATCGTGGTAAGCAGATAGCTCATTATTCCGGACACAAGACGATTTATTTTTCACATGTATATATAGTATTCAAATTTTAAGAAAATTTCTTGCATTATTTACTTACAATAATGACATGCAATGTGAGCCAATTTAATGAGAAAACAGAGAGAGAGAGAGAGAGAGAGAGAGAGAGAGAGAGAGAGAGAGAGAGAGAGAGAGAGAGAGAGAGAGAGAGATTTGGGAACAATAAGACATTAGTTAAAAAAGTGCACAATGTTTTATATTAAGTTATAAAATCATGTACATAAAAAGTACACCTATAAGATTACAATCAATTGCTGTACTTTAACACATTTAAAAAATGTACTTTTTTTTACTGAATAAAATTAGTTTCTGTCGAGAAAACTTAAAGCATCAGGTCACAACTCCATTAAAATATTCCTTAATTAAGAAAAACAATTTTTTTGTATATTTTTCATTTTTATTACATCTTTTATCTCTAAGTTTGCATATAAACAATTGAATGGGGTCTCCGGTTAACATCTCGGTGTGAGCATCTCTGGGAGGAAGCGGAAGTGACCTTTCTTCCACTGAGCGTAACAAGAGATCTCTCCCCCCCCCCCCCCCTCTTCATGTATCACCTGCGCTCTTTTGTTTCATACGTAATTAAAAAAAGACGCTCGACATGCGTGAAATTGGCCACTAGATGGTCGTGAGTTCGATCCCAGAGTGAAGAATCTTTTAGTCAAAATTATGTACAAAACGTACTGGACCCTAATATGTCACAAGGGACTGACTTTAACTTGCCGGCTCTTCGCGAACCCGAACTAGGATTTTGTGGGTCCCTTCCATTAATGGTCGCCCTAGTTGAAAAAAATACGTCTTCAACTCATCTTTACACGTCTAAACCTAATCTTTTTATCTCTAAAACACTTATTTTCTCTTCACTCAAAGTGAGGAGGAGATCGAGAAAATATTACTAACATTTCATCCTCATGAAGAGGAAGAAAGAAATAATCTCGTCTTTTTCCCTCTTTTTTTCTCTAAAATGGTGTAAAACAGTATAGAGAATTAAACTAGAAAAGAGCTTAATAGCGAATAAAAGATGAAATTTATTTCAACTCGGGGCTCGACGTGCTTGAAACTGATCAGATGGTTGTGAGTTCGATCCCAGAGTGAAAAAGTTTTTAGTCAAAATTATGATTTTGTGCGATATTTTTAACTGAACCTTGTTGTAATTAAGTGACTGAATTTTACTTTCTGGTTCTTTATGAACCAGTAATAAGATTTTGTGGGTCACTTACAAACCAGGGTGGCCTGTAACAATCCATCCCAGCATTCACCTGGTTGTAACTGAGGAAACCATGGAAACCTCAGTCAGGATGGTCGGCAATTGATGGAGAGGATACGCTCCCAGATGTTATTCAGCAACCGCCACTTGTGAAAAGTTTGACAGTGCCTGGGTTCAATCTCACGTCCATCCGATTAAGAATCAGAAACGCATAACACTGCGTCAAGTGTCCGATTTTTGTAAGAAATTTTAAAACAAACAAGTAGAAAAATGGAACACATTTACAAAACTATAATATAATGTAAATTTAAATAAAGACAGTTAAATTTCAATAATTCATCAAACAGTAACATTGTATTCACCGCATTATATATAATTATTATTATTTATTTTTACGATACATTTAAATCATTACTAAGAATTTCCAGTTTACTGCTAATAAACAATATACTATAGTATGCTATTATATTTACATATAATAATCCTGATAATCCTAATAACAATATAAGTTTCATCAGTGATTGATGTCATAACGTAGACTAATAATGAAATTCAACGATTTAGGATCGAAAATCTAATTTTCTCCATCTTAATTAATATGAACAATAGAACTCATCATTTGTTTTAAGAATTTAATTTGATTTCAACTTTAATTGGTAATTTCTTGAAATGATGTGTAGCCAATGTAAAATAAACACGAGTCACTAATGATCTCTTCTCCTGATGCCTATTTCAAATGTTTACAAATTATATTGATCGAATTAAGTTTCGACTTGTGTGAATTCAAGGTCTGTGAACTATAGCTGTTGTTACATGACTCTTTTATTTCGAAACCTGCCACTTCAAACTTTAAAGAGACATCGAGATATTTTATATTTTACATTTGAGGAACGAATTAAGTTTTATAAGAAATAAGCCAAAAGTGCAGTATTTTCCTAGTGCGACTAAGGGAACGCAGAAACTCAGTCACAGCTCCCCATGTAATTAGTATCAAATATGCATATACTGCATGCATGTATGTGGAGGAATATTATTTCTGGTGTGCAATGCTAATATATACTTTTAATAAATAGAAAGTTGACAATTAAATTTTGTCTGACCAACAGATTAATAGCATTCTATACAATCATTATTTGATGCGCATTTTAGATTGCATCTTACAGAGATCTTGGGGGGCATTCATAAAACATTTTAACCCCCACTTTAGCCTCGATTTTTATCCCTTGTACTAAACTAGGAGCTTATAAGCATATAATAACTTATTATAACCATATTATAATATAGTTAGCCTTTTTGGTTTAGTACCATGTTTAGCACCAGGGATAAAAATTGAGGCTAAAGTGGGGGTTAAAATGTTTTGTGAATGCCCCCCATATTTATCATATTATTATGTTTTTAAAAACTCTCAACATTTTTGGACTGAATTAAACTACCTTATAGTATGTACTGTCTTATTCTGAAAATACGTAACACAACACTTAAAATAAATCATGAATTACAAGAAGACACTGAAATTTTGAGCAAAAAAAAAAAAAAATTGTTTAGAGTGCTATCATTTTTAATTTGGTTTTCATCGTGTATGTTTGGAAATCCTCGGCTCATGTTCAGCCAATGAGATTCTTCGTTACAAACCATCAACCAATGAGAGAAGACATTACAAACATGATGAAACTACATTAAAATATGATTACATTTTACATCTTTAATACGCTGTCGAATGAAATGAATACAGCCTAGACACACACATGTAAACGCAGTTGCACTAATGTTAGGTGCGGGAGTGTTAATGACGTAATGATGGTGGTATAATTCCACGTAACTGGAGCGTCCCACTGACAATTAATCATTGTGTTATAATATAAGCAATTTAAAAAAGCCTTTCTTTGCTGCCGCATGGTGTGGATACCGAGAAAGCGTGCAAGTATAAAAAATTGGGACAAATAATTATTATTGATATTATCACGTTTGTATGTTGATAGTCGTGCGTTTAAAATCACTCATTTTTTTTTTAATCAAACCACAATTGGGTATACTTCTACTTACTAATTACTCACTAAGTTTTTGTAACTCCGAACCATCCAAAATCCTAACTTAAGCGATTCGCGGGCTCATCGGAAACGGGGGCGGCCACGGCCTTGCAATCCATTTCAGCATTTGCCTGCGACTGAGGGAAACGTGGAAACCTCAGTCAGGATGGATGCTACAGCTTTTGTCAATGAACCGGAAGTGCAATGTTCCAAAGTCAGGGGAACCACATAGAGTGAAAAAGTGCAACGATTTACCCCTGGATGGGAAACGTGTTATTTTGTTGAAAATGGTCACCCATCTAACTACTAACTATAACGCTCGGTGTTGTTTGACTTCGGTGATCTGACGAGACCCGGTCAAGCGCACTGCGGCATACCTCCCTCAGTTCAAGGCGGGGTAATGCCATGGGTAGGGATAAGGTAGGGAAAGGATGGTGGCCACGGCATGTTATTATACGCGTCCCAGCATTCAATGAGATGAGACTTAGGGAACCGTGGTAAACCTCAATCAAGACGGACACGTACTTCTTACCAATGGACCAAAGTGATGTCCAAAATCTGAGGAACCACACACAAGTGCATCACTGCACTGGGTGGAAAGCGAGATGAATTTACCCCAGGGAGGGAGCTTCGTGATTTTTACTTGAAACGGTCACCAATCCACGCTCGACGTCTTTAGGGTAATAAAGTGAAGTACAATCACGCATGTAATAAAATTTAGCCTTAGGAAATGCAACATTCTTTGAAGTCTAGGATTTTGCATAAAATATACAATTTGAAATATTTCCTTAAATTAATAAAATGCAAATTCTTTTTTAAAAATAGTTTGCATTCCTTTTTATTTCTGGTATTATAAACATGCTCATGAATATATTTTTCTTATATTCAATTCTCTGTTTCATATCACAATTTACATAATTCTTTTAACATAAAAAATATACATTAAAAAAAGTTAAATAATTAATTCATTGATTTTTTTTAAACATTATAAATGTCGATAATAAATACATGCAAAAGAAAAAGAAGCTGTGTCTATCCGCCCTCGTGTGATTCAAAAGATTTCATGAAAAAATATTCGCCTTTATATACCCCTTGTACAACTATACATCATCCAATTATAAAATAAACCTCTGTAGGTAATATTTCTGACTTAGCAAGCACTTAATTTCATTTCTTTATTCAATCACTGGTTATACAAGTACAACATGGATCACGTCAATATAAAAATAATAGAAAACAAAAACAATAGCATTCGTAATATTGAAATAAGAAGACATGGAAAAATAATTTATAAAACTAAAATATGTATAACACTACACAATTTAATACATCTTCTGGCAACATTTTTGTAAAAAACATGTTTACAGAATAGATTTCGTGGTTAATGAAAATATTCTTCAAATTATTTTTGAAGATATTTAAATTTTCATTTCTCTCAAACTATAGCTGGCAAAAAATCATAAATTTTAACTGTCTGATAAGCAGATTTTTTTTTTCTAAAAGGATTAAATTATGCACCTGTAAGACTATTATTTTATTTCTATCTCTAGTATTATACGAATGTAACTTACTATTATACGTATATAATTCTGGATTTTCCCTAGTTGAAAAATTACGTCTTCAACACATCTTTTACACGTCTAAACCTAATCTTTTTACCTCTAAAACACATCTTATTTCCTCTTCACTTAAAGTGAGGATAAAATGAAAACAATTTTTCTAGCATTTTATGCTCAAGAAGAGGGAAATAGGCGTAATTTTGTCTTTCCCCCTCTTTTTTCCTCTAAAATGGTACAAAATAAGAGAAAATTAGACGAAAGGAGAGCTTAATAGCGAATAAAAGATGAAATTTATTTCAACTCGTTAAATCTGACTCCGAAGTTCTCCAATACTCGGATACAAGTATTTTACTGGACGCGTGGGTCTGTTGCAGATGTCTGCCGCGATGTGACCTCAGTGACCTCGCGGGCGGGTGGTGGCCAAGTATTTATAGTGACCAGCCTGCCAAGAAGGAAGGGCGAGGTACCCAACATGACATAGCAGGCTGAGGTCACGCCCTTCTTAAACTTTCAGAGGCTCAAACGTGCCTAGCAAGATCATTATCGTAAAAATGTAGAAAAAAATTACTACTTGCTTTATATGGAATTTATTTATCATGTGTAAATTATTGTAATATTAGCATATGTATATGCCCGAGTTGAAATGATTTTCATATTTTCTTCGCTATTGAGCTGCCCTCTCGTCTTTCTTCCTCATCTTTAGCATAAAATGTTAGAAATGCGTGGTAACGTCTACGAACAAAGCAGGAGTACCGTCGTGGTGTCCAGAGATGTAAATAGTACAGCTAAGGATACACAGAACGTAACACATTTTCTGTTTGCATATAGGCAATATCATGCAGATTATAATATAATATTTTGGAATATGATGGCTGTAGACTATGGGTGCTCTTCTTACAATTCCAAAATGGAGGTGCAGTTTTGCATGTTTTCTATGTCTCTTGGAGCTAGCCCTAGTTAAAAAACATATATCTTTAACTCATCTTTTGCATCTAATCTTATTTCGTCTTTTTACCTCCAAAACACGTACCTCAGTTCCTCCTCGCTCAAAGTGAAAATGAAATGAAGACAATTTTTTCCAACATTTTATGCTCATGCAATAAGAGAAAATAATTTCGTCTTTTTACCTCCTTTTTCCTCTAAAATGGTGCAAAATAAGAGGACATTAGACGAGGAGAGAGCTCAATAACGAATAAAGGATGAGAATTATTTCAACTCAGGGCTGCAGCTCCAGTAAACAATTTTATATAACGTAAATGACAAGAGTAAATTTAAATGCCATGTATATATAATATTTAAATGTTCATTCGTAACATAAGATGATCTCTCTCTCTCTCTCTCTCTCTCTCTCTCTCTCTCTCTCTCTCTCTCTCTCTCTCTCTCTCTCTCTCTCTCTTAAGCACGGATTACATAAGCATAGTAATTCATAATTATAAAATGAATAAACAGATTATAATACTAAAATGCCGATAGAAATAAAAGTAATTTAAATTTAAACACAACAGTTCTTTTATAGAAATTTGATCTTTTAATTGATTAACGATTTTAATCTCTTTTATAATTACTGTCATTAAGTGACTTTGCAATAATAAGTCAACGTAATATTATACTAGTTAATTAGACATTCATAAAATAAATTGTGCTTCTATAATTTGAGCTATTTTGGCTCGTTTCCAATCTCTTATTCATATAAAACATCTCTGTCTATTATTTTTTTTTATAAACGAGAAAAACACATTGTTGTATCCTTGTAAACGCGTAATTCTGCTGGCCATTGTTGCTAAAGATATGTTATCAAAGCTCAGAGGTGGGGCTTTGCTTGCTTGCAACTTTACAAGGTTGACAATGGTGACTAAGGTGGAATAGACAGCAACGAATTATGGTAGTACGTATATAGTATCTGAAAGAAACAGTATATACCCGAGTTGAAATAAATTTCATCTTTTCTTCGCTATTAAGCTCTCCTCTCGTCTTTTCTCCTCTTATTTTGCACCATTTCAGAGGAAAAAAAGAGGTTAAAAAGACGAGATTATTACGTCTTTTTTTTCTCTTCTTGAACATAAAATGTTAAAAATATTGTCTTCATTTCAATTTCATCCTTACTTATTTGAGCGAAGAGGAAAATATGTGTTTTAGAGGTAAAAAGATTAGGTTTAGACGTGTAAAAGATGAGTTGATGACGAAATTTTTCAACTATAGGGATTCGTAAAATTTTAATAATTACATAAAAAAGTTAACATTTGTTTATTTATAAATTTTATTTTTCAGGGAGTATTTACAAAGCTTTTAGGACATATTTTGAGCTTAAAATTTTACAAATCGACTTCAAACTTGATATTTGTAAACCACTTTCAAGCCTAAAAATTTCGGCCCCTGTGTAAGTTAAATAATGGGCGCGATTCACGAAGAAGTTAGCCATGATTCTAACCATGCATGTTTAGCTTAATCACGTTTAACTAGTTGGTTTAACATGTAAAACAGGTTAAGTTAAACGTGGTTAAGCTAAACGTGGTTAGAAACCTAGTTAACTGCTTCGTGAATCGCGCCCATTACCTCCTATTTATGGCTTATATAACAATAATACACCTGTGTCCTTTTAATAACTGATTATTATAGAAATTGTGCCTCTTAATGCTCATACTGTAGAATACCATCAATAAAATTATTTTTAAAACTACAATTCAAAATAATTTTGATTTAGTGACCAACCAAATTGCGAAGTAAATTTTACGTAGGAGTTTGGTATTAATAAATCTCAATATTCGAGCTGGGTATACATCAAAATTAACATCAAGATACAAGACAAAGTTAATTTACTATTGTTATGGAGCAGATATGTAGGGAGGTTATGATAATGTGTTTTGATCAAAGTTCGTGCTTCTTGCCAAGTGACAGCACAGAAATTTATATCGCAAGGTAACAAAAGGAATTGTTCACTCGATATATGGAAAAAAAGTGAAAAGGAAGATTTTGCTCAGAGCAAAAGTTGACAATCTTGATGAAATTTCTACGGTTTCCTCAGTGGTAATTTTTTTTTAAGTGGACATTAACTTTTTATTAAATTAATTAGATAAAAAATATTGTACATAATAATATAATATAATATTAGTATATAACATGTATAAGAGCATACAAATTTATGCTATTTGTTTAATTTTGTTAACAATTTCTTGAATTTCTGTATGCTTTTCGGAAATTATTTTAACAAAAAAAAATATGCACATGTGTTTTTCGTATTTGAAAAAAAATACCATTAAAAACAGTAGAATAAATTGTGTATATATTTAACGTAAGTGACAGTGTGAAACTTTAATATTAAAATACAAACCAGAAGTTTATAAACCACTTCCGGTAGAAACATAAAATTAATTTAACTATACTCTCAACGACTTACTTCCAAAGTAGTGTTATCTCATCTACCTTTCTAGGCACCTTGCACGCTAATCCCGACACGTTGCACACAGGTCACACGATGTCACAGGTTGTTATCAGTGAGATAAAGTGACCGGTGTGGGCCGGAGGGAGCGCCCTTTGCCTGAAGATTAGATTAGCGACGTCTAGGTTAGCGTCTACCGCTGTGCAGTCACAGCCGGAGTGATTGCAAAACACACATTGCGACATGATAGCGCAATACACGCGCGGCGGTGTCACAACCCATTTGCAAGCGTTGTATGTTTCTTGTAAAATTATATATTATTTTATTGTAAAATTAATTAATATTATAAAATATTAATTCAAGCTTGTATTACATGAAAGATACACCTCTATGAGCTTGGAGCTCGTGCCGTGGAAAAGGATGGTGGCCGCGGCCTGTTTTGCGTCCCAGCATTCGCTGAAGTGAGACTGAGGGAACCGTGGAAAACCTGGGGAACGACACACAAGTGCATCACTGCACGGGGTGGAAAGCGAGAAGAATTTACCCCCGAGAGGGAACAACGTAATTTTTACCTGAAACGATCATTCATCCAAGTAAAACTAACCATGCGCTCGACGTAGTTTGACTTCGGTGATCTAACGAGAACCGGTAAATGCACTGCGCAACGCTTGACGAACTATATGCGATTTGTTCTTACAACAAAATTTCGCTTGTTTGTTTGGAGCCTAGGTTCTCTAGCATATCAGCATTTGCCTAGTTAAGACTGGGGGAACCATGGAAACCTCAGTCAGGATGCGGTAGATTCACGCGTAGACTTAGAAATCCATGTGGAAAAATACGATGGTGTCTGACTCACGAAATTCTGATTACACAGCCACGATCAATTCAAACAAATCGTTGCGCGAATTGCGTGATAGCAGTTTTACTGTTTTTAATGCTAACATGTGAAATGTGGATATGACCTATCTGAAATGAATGTGTTCTTTACATACATCAAACCCCTTATATAAATAACATAGAGTCTAATCTAAAATCATAAAATTGATAACAATTTCAAAAATTCAATCTAAATTTAGCAACACTGCGCGATAAGACCATGTTATATTTTAGAACATAAAAAGATATGAAAAATTATTTTAATGCCAAATTGACTTCTGTATCAATGTAAGTTTTCACGGTGCGATGAATGTTGATTGTTATTTCTAGGCAAAAATCTTAATAATAATTATAATAATAATTTTATTTCGATTCTGGTTTTTCAAGTCAACATTAATCACGTCATATAAAATAAATTAAATACAAGTAAATTAAAAAACATCAAGGTCGACACAAATTTCACACATCTTTAAGACATGGTTCAGATATAGTTTATTTGAAAAAAACATTTTCACTGTATAAAATTTCTTTTTAATCAATACATTTTTAAGCTTGCTCTTAAACAACTTGTCACTCATCTCAATATTTCTGATCTTTTATCCATGGAGCGAGTGTAAGAGGAGAACTACCCAACTCCACGGATATCCCGAAAGAGTTTTGCTTAGCAATATATAGCAATCAAATTGACTCATTTTGTTATGTCATAAAATTTTAATAATACATGGTCGTAATTTCGATCGCAGACACCACCGAATTGTTATTCAAAGTGATGTTATCTATAACTCGTACAAGTTACCTGACAAAGGTTTTCATGGTTCTCCCTAGTCACAGCTAGCCAAATGTATAAATATATATATATAGACTATTTCACATTGGATGCGATTTATGAAGTATTACATTGATTCTTGAAACATATCCAAATTTTTCACTAAATGCGTTTAAATTTAATTAGGCTGACAAGTGCTTAATTTTTATACTTTAACTGAACCTTACTGTAGGGTAGTGGTCACAATTGACTGAATTTTCCAACTCTTGTAAACCTGACCTAACATATTACTTTTTGTATTGTGGGTCCCTTCCAAACCGGAGTGGCCATGGCCAGCATGGCCTATAGCAATTCATCCCAACATTCACCTCATTCACCTGGTTGTGACTGAGGAAACCATAGAAACCTCAGTCCGGATAGAGGATGCCATCAATCACTTCACGGATGTACGAGTGGGTGTTCTTTAGCAACCGCCACTTGTGAAAAATTTGGAGGTGCCTGGGATCGAACTCACGACCATCCGATTACGAATCAGAGGCGCATACCACTGCGTCAAGTTATTATAATAAAAAAACTAGATATTTTCCATATTAAATCGCGCCCAATTATATCCAAAAGATATGATCTACAAACTTTTTAGGACACAATGTACAATTATAAAAATTGAACAAACCCTATAGTTGAAAAATTACGCCTTCAACTCATCTTTTACACGTCTAAATCTAATCTTTTTACATCTAAACACAACTTATTTCCTCTTCGTTCAAAGTGAGGATGAAATGAAGACAATTTTTCTAACATTTCATACTCGAAAAAAAGGAACAAAGACATAATCTCGTCTTTTTTTCCTCTAAAATGAGAGTTAGACGAGGAGAGAGCTTAATAGTGAATAAAAGATGAAATTTATTTCAACTTGGGAAGATTTACTTGCAGTTTTTGAGATGAAAACATAAATCATTGTGTGTTAGTTGGAAGGAAGGCGGGTTCTCTAGAACCAATCGAATCGCGATCACAGGAGGTTACGTCCAAGCGTCCTTGTCTCGATATTTATTCGACTCCCACTGCCTCGTTTATTTTCCTGCAGGTGTAGTGCACGCTCCAACAAAATATATTGAGCAAGTCAAAATATCGTCAGTGGCAATGCATCTTTTAGTGATCGAAACAAAATCAACTTTTTTTTTTTACGTGCGTGCATAAAATTACAAGAGTAACAAATCTTAAATGTTCTGTTAGTATAGTGAAATGTTTTTTTGTATCTTGTTTTTATGCTCTACAACAAAAAACATATGGCATGAATATTGAACTCCACCCAATATAGTTGTGTGTGTGTGCATCTGTAATGTAATGTTTTTATTTATCTTACTTTATTATCTTAACGTATATTTATTTTTTAATTATTTAAATAAAGTAAAATGTTATATTTTTTTTTTCGTAACATCTTTAGTAAAATCGATGCTTATTAAGAAAATTACTGCATACATATTAATATTAGTTCATAGCATATCATGTCTCAGACTTTAAAATTAGTCTGTTAATTTTCATTATTATAACTTAACAAAAATTGGCCCAAATAAAAATGTCATGTCCGTTTTAATACTTTCTCAAATTTGTGTCTCAAAATCTAAATTATGTGCCATGCAATGAAGGTATTGTACTATTCATAAATGAAAGATGAAAGTTCTCCCACCTCCATAATCTGATAATCTATTAGTGTGGTGTACTTTTCAAGACAAATGAAAAGCTAGACCTACTAACACTCCAAATTACAAAAAATTTACATGTCTTAATCATAATTTCACTGAGATAAAAAATTGTTGTGGTATGATTATACCATTTCCAAACTA
This sequence comes from Siphlonurus alternatus, assembly GCA_949825025.1. Classification (NCBI taxonomy): domain Eukaryota; kingdom Metazoa; phylum Arthropoda; class Insecta; order Ephemeroptera; family Siphlonuridae; genus Siphlonurus; species Siphlonurus alternatus. The sequence continues at coordinate 6,872,150 of OX463780.1, forward strand.
TTTATCTGACAATTGATTTACATCTCCAAAGAACTCAAACTCACAGTATACACTATATATTAATATACATATACAGATGCAATGTTTATGCTTTCGTGAGATTTAGCGCGGTCGCAGACAGAATCGCATGATTTCGCATGATAAAAAAAAAAAAAATAAGAACCTATGCGATCAGTTGTGCGCTCTTATACAGTATGATAAGAAATTTAAAACCGGTTCTAAATGAGAAACGTACGATCGTAAGCTTACGATCGTAGGAATAAAATTCTGTGTGCGACCAGCCTTACACTTCAAGAAAACCCAAACGTTACCACTGTGTTACTGTATGTTATCAACAAGTATACATGATGAAGTATAACGGTTTTTGGATAGGAAGATTCCTAATATATCTGCATGCAGTTTGGCTCTCCTCTTGTCTTTTGTCCTCTTGTTTTGCACCATTTTAGAGAAAAAAAATTGGTAAAAGGACTAGATTACGTACTTTTTCTTCTTCTTGCGCATAAAATTTTAGAAATATTGTCTTAATTTCATCGTCACTTTGAGCGAAGAGGAAATAAGATGTGTTTTGAGGTCAAAAAATTAGGTTTAGACATGTAAAGGATGAGTTGAAGACGTAATTTTTCAACTAGGGTACAGCTCTAAATGATTTCAATTTTTACATATTTTTTTTTGTCATTTAACATTGCAAAAGTGTAACATTCTTTGTGTCGCGAAGTGTACATTATTAAAACAAAAGTATACTTACTTATACACGGTGTGCGTTTTGCAAACGAATCACGGACTTGGCTCTCTCTCGCCAACGCACCTAGCATACATTATGCATTGAAAACCTTCCCCATCTTTTTTTATATCATCCGGAATTCCAAGCCTACATACATTTTTGTCATCATTGATAATAATAATAAAAAAAAAAGTATACTGAAACGTAACCAATTAATTTAAAACGAGAGCACATTTATTTTATACTTGCTACTTGCTATGGTATAATGTAATAAGATATATAGTACAAGTCTGTTACTAACCAACTGTGCTTTCTTTTATATATCAGATAATTGGCATCCATATGTTGTTTTTAACATATTCTTTTGTTTTCTAACTTTTAAAAAATCATTAATTTTTTTTATATAATATGAATGCAGAGTATATATACTTAGTAAGATACTTGAACCATGAATTATAATAATGGTATACAGAATATAATAATAAAAATAAATAAGTGCTATTAGCAGTAATAAGTAGTCCATATTTCATTATAATCATTTTTAATTAACTATTATTCAGGTTTAGTTATAATATTCCAAAATTTGAGTGAATCGACCTAATTTTATTTTGGTTAAATGAATGGTATATACCAATTTGTCATTGAAAAATTCACATCTCTCAGATTATGTATTTTATCATCTCTTAATTTAGTAAAATGGATTTTTTATGACGCAATTTCCGCAAAAACAAAAATGTTTTGATAACTGTCAAACAAAAACAACAACAAAGAACTAACAAAAAAGAGTTTATTGCGCCGAAATATCAATCAATCAATCAATCAATCAATCAATCAATCAATCAATCAATCAATCAATCAATCAATCAATCAATCAATCAATCAATCAATCAATCAATCAATCATACAATCAATCAACCAAGTATGCAGTTCCTGCTACAGATTGCACATATATTAGTATTAAAAAAATAGAATAAAAAGTTACGCTGTACATTATTTTTTCATGGCACATTAATTGTAATTAAATTATATAATCGACATGGCTGAACTTACAACAAACACACGCCCTAACAAGTGACAATAAAGGCGTGCACAACAAACATCAGGATATCGAATGCAACAATTAATTACGCACATTAGTAATTAATTGTTACCACAGCTGGCTCTCGATCGTGTTGTAAACTTTCTTACTTTGTAGTTACCTCATAATTTCAAAATATGGAAGTCATATTTTTTAACTTGACGCAGCGTGAAGATATTCTCATAAATTAATTAAAAGTTTAAAAGCTGTGAGCAAAAATGAAGAACATAAATTCAATGTTTTTCTATAGAAATTATGATGGTTTACATTTATTTTTCATATTAAATATTTTTGAAGAAGGAAAATTTGATTTAAAATTATGAGAATTTTGATATTACTCGAAAATTCATTAATGGTTCACATTAATTATATGATTATAATTGTGATCAGGATATTAATATGATCATGCAAGAAACTGAATTTCAAAAAATTTGTTTGTGTTCGTTTGTGTTTTTTCGCTTTCCACCCAGTACAGTGATGCACTTGTGTGTGTGGTTCCCCAACCTTTGGCTTTGATCCATTGATAAAAAATAGAGATGTCTGTCCTGACTGAGGTTTTCCACGGTTCCCTCAGTCTCACCTCAGCAAATGCTGGGACGCTAACAGGCCATAGTCATCATCCTTTCCCTCCCTTATCTCTACTCAGTACCCCGCCTCGAGCTGTAAGCTCTTAGAGGTGTATGTATTCTGTTAAAAAAAAATCTACTCTCCAAAGTATTCTATACAAGTTCTAGGAGGGAGATTACTTGTTTTTAATTTTTGTTTAAGAACAAACCTTTTTCGGAGGACGCAAGTAATTCGATATGAGCCTGACGTTGTTTTGTGGAGTTGAGGTGAGACTGAGGGAACCGAGGAATACCTCAGTCAAGACGGACACCTCTACTTTTTTTCAAGGATCAAATCTATAAGGGAACCACACACAAGTGCAACGAGGCACTGGATTAGAAGTGAGATAAATTTACGCTGGGAGAGAGCAATGTATTTTTACTTGAACTTCCCCCCATCCTTATTATTAACGACGCCCAACTATGATAAATTAACAGCACATAAATGCATGTAGAGCTAAAATAAAATAACTGAAGGAATATAGTTTACTTTCTCGATGCGTATATAAATTGAAACTAAATAATAAAAAATGAAGAAGACGTTGATTTATAATTCAATTTAAAGCCGTAAACAATACATTTTTTTTTTTATTACATAAGAAACATGGATCACGATTATTTTTGCAATACATTCATACACGCATGCATGTAAATGCATATATATACTTTTAAACATCCTCTTATGTATATCATTTGATTTATTATCTCACTGAAGTATATGCAATGCGTTTATATATAGACATTGCAATATTTAAATCGTGTCATAAAATACTAAGAAAATAGTGCATATGACTTTTAACATTTATTAAAAAAAACTACACTTATACATTGTGATAAATATGTCATAAAAGGATTTAAAGATTTCTTATTATCTTATAAATAGGGCCCGGATCTCCAGTTTTACAAATATGTAAGCTACATTAAATCTAACTTCAAATGTTCACGAATCATGAAGTTTCATAGCCAAAAGTGCAAAAAAAGTTTGGATTGGAAAAAACTGTTTTCAAGTTTTTCTATAGTGAAAGCATGTTTTTCGTGATAAAAATTATAATTAAATATTTTGCATTATTATTTCCCCTCCTCCATCTTGACACCACATTGATGGTATTTCGTGTAAATTTTCTTCACTGCACACAACGGTACTTTATCAAAATACCTTGACAGAATTTGTTATCGAAGAATAAATTATTATTAATTAAATCTGTGATCTTAATGGTTAAGAGACCGGTATAGAGGTTGTATTATTAAGAAAATTGGATTTCACTAGAAACTGAAAGTGGACTATTTTTTTTACTTTTTTTTTTTTTTTTTGAGAAATTTGGATAAAAATTCGACTGCTGGAAAACGCATTTTATTATAAAACTTGAAATCCGGGCTCTACTTATATTATATCTATATGTAATGCGTATAAATATATTATTAAAGAGTGGGTCTTGATATTGCTGCAGTTACAAGCATGACCACATTTTGAGATCCATATATCAGCCTAAAGGCATTATAAGAATGAAAGTATAATATATATAAATATATCCTACTAAAGAATATATATATCAACAGCTTTACCATGTTAGCCTAGGGCATGGGAGTACAGCATATAGGAAGCAACTTAAAGAAGAGTAAGACGATGACCTTAAAGTATAAAAAGTAATGAGATAAGTGACCGTCACGATTAAATTAATGTCAACACTTTAGAGCTACTTAACTAAAACTGCATGCACTAGAGCAGAACGTGCATGTGAGTTCGATACCAGATATGTCTACTTTTTATTTAGATAACTTGAGAAACAGACAATGCTAAATGGTATATATTTCCTCCGACCATCTTGATAAAAATTTCCATGGTTCCCTCAGTCTTAACCTAAGCAAGTGTTGTGTTGGACCACACTTAATTATTTTTTATTTAAATTGGTCTAATGTGAGGGTTCAAATTTTTTTAATTCTTTAAATTTTATACTTTTAATTGTAAAACCTCCATCATTAAAAAACATGTTAATATAATTTATTTAAATTAACATTACTAATCATCATATAATAGCTCTTGACGCAGTGGTATACGCCTCTGATTCGTAATCGGATGGTCGTGAGTTCGATCCCAGCCATGCACCGCCAAACTTTTCACAAATGGCGGTTGCTAAAGAACACCCACTTGTGCATCCGGGAGGTGATTGATGGCATCCTCCATCAATTGCCGACCATCCTGAATGAGGTTTCCATGGTTTCCTCAGTTACAACCAGGCGAATGCTGGGATGGATTGCTTAGGCCATGGCCGCCCTGGTTTGGAAGGGACCCACAAAAGTAGGGTCTACGAATAGCCGGGAGGTTAAATTGAACCCTAAAATAGGGTTCAATTGAGAAGTTAAAAAAAAAATATAATAATTTAATTCTCTCGTTTACAAAGATAAAATAGGAATTGAATAAATTTCAACATAAAAAACGGAAGTCATAAATAATAAAAATATTGATAAAAATCAATAACACACTACATTATGAAATTTCCATCACTGAATTAGAATGTTAAAACGAAAACTTCTTCACAATACAAACACACAAAGAAAGTTTGTTTGTCCGTGACCATAAATTGATCAGAAGTATAGACACGGTATGAATGTAGAATAATAGAATTTATACATCAGAACGGGTTGTAGCAAGAGAGTTATCGTTTCCGTAAATCGATGTTTCAGTTTTTGTAACAGAACAGATGAACCTACACAGACCGTGGTTGTTAACTTTGTACTTACATACGTCGAATAGAGAATTAAAGACATCAATGTGAAATACGTGTTGCAATTAAAACAACATCAAAATACGGCCAGAATTTCATTTAAATCAACATAATTATCTAAGTTTTTATGTGGAAAATTATTCATGAATTTTGTTATGTAATTTGTATGAATGTTGGTGTCAATGCATCAACAATATCTATGTAAATTTCTATTGCATAAATAAATTATTTAAAAATACGATATTCTGTTTATCTTTCCAGCAAGTATTAAAAATAATGAAGGTACCAGCCACGCCCCTTTGAGGTGTTTCACTATATCCTTTTATGAAAGAAACATATTATGTAACTGAAATCAGAACAATTAAAAAAAATTAGGTCTTAATTAATGCATAAGCTTTGTATTTTCTGCGTTTTGCCTCTGTTTTTAATGACGTGTCTTACCCACATGCAGTATACCATAATTATGTGTGTATCTTACATCTGGAATTGGATAAATTAAATATATTTTTTTAATTTTTAGCATTAAAAAAATATCACGCATTTAGGTTGCTCACTGTTAAAACTTTTGTGAAATGCATGCAATTTAATTTGATATTTTGTTTATATATTAATTTGTAAATGGCTTTTTTTTCATCACTATTTAAATGAAATATTGAATTTGAACGAACAAATTAATCCAGTGATAATAAAATATAATATTTTATATGGTCGTCTACACTCAATGACAGTAAATAATTTTGCATAATTTTTATATCAACAATTTACAGTTTCAATTAAGATCATAATCTCATCTTTTTACCAGGAAAAATGACCCTTACTGAAAATGCAAATTTCCGGTTTTGAAACTAGAGAGGTCTCTCAGACATATTAACCAGCGAATCAGACTACCAACATAAACTACACCCGAGTAATTTTCACAGAACAATTTGATTCCTCGACTCATTATGTTCACAAATGACGCCGCCGACTAACGATAAACAAAGAGTTAATTAACACAAAGTGTTGATTGTTTGTCTCGAGATAAGCTCGCGTCTCAGCTGGCAGACTGAAAGAAGGCCGCTCACAGAGATGATCCTGCGGCATGAATGAATAGAAGACGAGTATAGAACATTAGACTGATAAGACGTTTTACTTAGTGTTAGTGTATGTACTTAAGTGTACGTAAAAATAAAACATGTAATTACAATATTCATTAATCTCAATTTAGAGCCATAATTTGAAATGTCATTATTCACATAACTGCATGCATGTAAAAGTCGGTATCACATGATAAAATTTGTGTATGATTAAATTTATTGAACACAGTGGGTGCGATTCGCGATGGAGTTCACCAGATTCCTAACCACGTTTAAATAGGTGGCTAGGTGGTTAAACACGTAAAAAAATGCAAGTATAGTTAAACGTGGTTAAGCTAAACGTGGTTATAAACCTGGCTATATAACAGCTTCGTGAATCGCAGCCAGTATTTCCTTGTATGAAAAAGCTAATTTCTACCTGTCAACAAATTATTTATAAACAAAACAAAAAAATGTTAGGATATAAAATGTTTCTTTCGTGTGCAGTACCACCGTATGCAAGAGATTTAAATTAGTGCATTTTAGATACGTGATTTGCAAAAAGATAAATTTTATAGATTTAATTTTTTTTTATTGAAAATATAAATAAATTATATATTAATTTATTGAAGGCTCTCTTATCACATTTATTATCAACGCTGTTATCTTGTTATACCTAGAACAGTGTTGCCAAATTGTATTTTAAATATTTAGATCCATGATAAATCATATCTATATATAATTAATGTCTTTTTTTTATTATTTTTTTTTTCTCGAACTTCACAGAGTATTATTGGCATTGTCGGTAAACTGAGTGACAAATTAATGCGATCAACTTGAAAGCCGCTTTCTTAATATTGGTGTCACTTTATTTATTTTCACCTTATGGACTTTTTAGGATCCAATAAAAAATTAAATGGCTGAAATGAAAGTTTATATTTCCAGAAATTTTCGAACATTATAGTACAAATTTGGTACTAAATTAAATGGAATCATTTTAAGTGCAAAAATTGTTCGTATCTAAAATTTTAGTGCTAGGTCGTCAAAATATATTGTCTATCTATAATATTAAATGATTCAAATTAGAATATCAAAATCATATAAACTAAATCTTCATTATAATACAAAAAAGTCAACAATACATTATATATTATTATATCAATGTATATATATATATATATATATATATATATATATAGTACACAAAAGAAACAATAACAATTCCAAAATGTTTTCGCAAAAGATTTAAGCACTTGGAACAAAAGGCTAGTAATTTTCAGTGCTACAATTTGTTTCATCAAATGCCAGTACTATAATATATTTATAGAGTGCTAAAATTTCCTAAACTAAAATCCAATATAAAAATTAAGTACTATAGCTCCTTCAATGTTTGATAGTTGTTAATTATGTTCAAGCACGGAATTATGTCAGTTGTAAGAAAAATAGGCTTAGTTATATAGATGGTAAAATTACAGCTGTCAGAAAATTGTATCAAACCTTCCTAACACCATAAAATCATTTTCCAATGAAATTTTTTTTTACCAAAATCAGTGAAATTTTCGAGATATTCAGCATTAAGATTAGCATTGTTTTAAATTTGGACTGCTGAGACTTTTAGTCAAATCAGTGACTATTTCACACGGAAAAATTCATTTCTCAAAATCTACACTGAATTAAATTTGTAGTATTTTTATATCAGCAAACAAACTTTTATTTTGTCCTTTATTTTTTGGACTAAAAATATATTTTCAGCAGTTTATCATCGTGGTGATATTATAATCCTTAAGTTTGGTGTTATACATATACATATAGTAGAGGGATAAAGAGAGAGAGAGAGAGAGAGAGAGAGAGAGAGAGAGAGAGAGAGAGAGAGAGAGAGAGAGAGAGAGAGAGATGAAGAGAATATCAGTAACTTTTTACAATTATTGCATGCATAACACTGCAATGAATTGTATATATAACGATGCATATTCGCTGCAGTAGGTATATAATTAAATCGAATGTTTCCAATCGTAACAAACGAACTTCATTCGACTCACTTGTTATCACTGACAAATTCGCTTACAAATCATGCCAATTGAATTCTACAACAATGTACTAACCCAAACAAATCAGATTTCTGTGCAAATTTGATAAAACCGACGATTTTTTATTGACTTCAATAATTATAGACCATGACTTTATATAAAACTCTTTTTAATAAAAAGAGTTTTTACAAATAATCACTTTTACAATTTTTGTGTATCAACAATGAAACATGAATTCAATACAGACACATTGTTGTAAAATAACTCACGATAGTGCAAGGCTTTCTGATTTTTTTTTCTTCTTTTTTCTGTAAACATTGTTTTGAAAGTACATTAAATCTAACAATGCAATTATATCAACTTTTACCTTTCATTGTTGTTACTTTGTAATTAAACTTTACTTTTTAATTAAAATTTTAACATTCATGTCCATTAAAACCATAATACTATCTATAATTAATTAAGTACTTTGTAAAATTCGATAATTTTCTATAACACGGTCAAATTAGCATCAAGTTATACTTTTTAGCTTACCTTTCTTTAGTCAAATTACTGAACATTAAGAGCAATTTTCATATATTACAATACACAAAATGAACCTAATGACAATTTTAATAGCAACATTACATATAGGACAATATCAGAGAAAGACCTGTGTTCTTAAAAGCTTTTTTTATATATTGAAATAGACAAAATGAACCTAATGACCTAATGGCAACTTAATCAAATATTACATTAAAATATAAATATACATAAAAGACATAGTTAGAGAAATAGCTTAAGAGCTATTTTCATTTACTAAAATGCAGAAAATTAACCTAATAACAAAATTAATCATATATAATAGTTTTACATAGAACACCATCAGAAAAAGATATGAGTTCTTAAGATCTATTTTTCATCTATTAGAATACACAAAATGGACCTAATTGCAAGTTGAATCAAAACATGAATTCAAACATGAAGAAACAGATAAACTCTCGTATTCGTAAGAGCTATTTTCATGCATTACAATACATAAAATGAACCTTATGACAATTTTAATAATAGTTTATTAATTTAAACATGATCAGAAACATGTAAGCGGGGGTAAGCCCTTGTATTATTCTTAACAGCTATTTTTACATATTACAATACACAAAATAAACCTTATGACAACCACATAATATTTAAACAATCCCATTCACTAAAAAGGTGGGCGTTATGCGTGTGTGTTTAAAGAGCTTATTTATGATCATAATCCCTGCACTTACCTGAGATAAATCCTCAGTAAGTTTTCAGTCTATGTCCACACAAAACACTATGACGTCACAATGCTCAATTAGCCGGCTAATTGCTCGCACTCACTGCCTGATGTGGTTACAATGCAGTCGCGGTGAGAAGCACCGGCAGTGGACGACAGAAAGGAGGGAGGGGAGGCGAACAGGTGATGAGGGGAAGGAAGGGGGCGTGTTACTACACGTGGAGGGGAGGGGAAAGATAAAAAACAACATTAGAGGCGTGAAGAGGTATTTATGTGTAATAATTATTGAAAGAGAAAATAATGTGGGTGATAAAAAATTGCAAGGTAGTGGGTGGTTATGTAAAAGTTGTAAAATTAATGTAATTAATTAGAATTTATTTTCAATTAAATTGTCAACAAAGTTAATTTTATAAATAAACGATGATTTTTTTTAACAAGGCTGCAAGTGGGACGGTTTCCGAGGCGACGAGTATACTATAATGTATAGCATTGTTTTTACTAAAATATTATATTTGCATATATCTACAATAAGATATGTTGCTCCATTTTGTTCAATCAAGAAAACGGCATCATCAATACATTTCAAGCAATAATAATTTTATTAGCTATGAGTGCCCATGACCTCTTATTGTCTTCCTGAGTTATATAGGTACTTAATTTTAATTTAACTAAGGGAACCTTGAAAACCTAAGTATAATGGGTCGGTGTCAAAATGCGCGTGAGTAACGTATAAGTGAAATACGATCTATTCGAGGGCAAGAAGTTTGTGTATTAATTGTTTATCCACCAGAAGTTAGACTTGAATTGCATTTAAGAAAGTTTTTTTGTTGCTTTTTTAACATCTGTCAATTTGTGAGATAAAAAAATTACCTTGTGAAGTTTAGCTCTAATACTTAATAAACAATTTGCTTCAGGAGCTAAGTCATTCTACTTATATTATGTAAGTGTATATTTATATAAATTATATGAAGTGTATTTTTGACTTTAGTACCAAATATTAAATATTATAAATTATTAATTACATTAATATGCCACATATATTGTGAAATAGTGTCTCATGATATATGCTTTCAATGCTTTGTATGCTATCAGGTTATTACCACCCTATATTGTGATAATTACATATCTTGTAAATATATGTATAATGTATAGGATGAAATAAGAAAGTGCAAAGGTGAGCACTCATAATATATTTTTTATAAGTGTTGAAATATATTTAATACTTTGCATATTTACACGTGAGTTACGCATGACACACATATGTGATATTTAAACACTATCCGTAGACTAAAACTACGAAACAAACAAAAATATTTAGAGAGCTGATTGTTTGACAGTGCCCCTGAAAAGTATGCAACTTCTTTAACGCCATAGTGACAACAACACTGCGCTTCATATTTTACTTGTGGTTTTCATCGTGTAAGTTATTGGAAGACGGTTTGTAACGACGATCAACACGAACTGAAGTACACCCGAGCATTTCCGATGAAATTATGAACGAATATGTCGCCCAGCGAAGATTATATTAAAGTTTGTGTTTGTGCTTCAGTTTAGGAATTTATATATAAATATATAGTACAATCGTTGCCTTGAAAATTTTCCAAATTGCAGCACATTTTAATCACCATGCTTTGTGTTATACTTACGGGGCATGGTGATTAACATGGTTACAAAGGAAATTTTTCAAGGCGGCGACTGTACAGATATATTAGAGTCGATTTACGAAGGAAAATGAACTGTTACATAACAATAACTCCATTGCATGATCAAAATTAAATTAGTTTAATTTCTTTCAATTATAATGAGAAGAGTTGTAATGCAATAATTATTTAGTTTCAAAATTAGTCTTACGAAGCTATAATTATAAACTGTTTTGTTTAATTCTATATGAAACTTCAGGTGCATTTATTTACTTTTTACAGACACGATCAAAAATTAGAAATTATGATGTATAATATAGATATTAAAATTCTCCTAAAAATATTTTTTACTAAAATGTACCTCATGCCTTTAATAAAAAACATTTAAACCATTCCATCACATGTTCAATACATAATATTATGTGTGTGTGTATATATATAGAAAAATTAAGGCTTAACCTGAGAAATTTGGACGAAAAATTCGCTACAACAGATTTTCTTCAAATTAATTTGGTGGACTCACAACAATCGTCAAATTAGCTCTGAATTTTTTCGGAATTTTTTAACCGTTGGTTTAATTATAATTAATTTATTTAAATGAGAATTTCGTATCCTTCCAATGTTAAATTTGTTAATTAGCATTGCAAAAAAACTATACAACAGATTCTTTTACTTTTTTTTTTTACTAAAACCTAATTTTTTAGACTATTTTTCTGAATTGTTTTCATATATTTTGAACCGTGGCGATGATCGTTTCCTATATGTGATGAGAAATGTGGCAACGTTCTCAAGGACTGATGTCACCACCCCCTCCTAAAAATTTATGCGTATTCCAATGCAAACAGTGTTGCCACTATAGCCACGCCTCTTGACCTTGACAGACAAATTCTCAGGTTATACCTTAAGTCTTCAACTCATCCTTTACACGTCTAAACCTAATCTTTTTTTCTAAAACACATCTTCTTTCCTCTTCGTTCAAAGTGAGGATGAAATGAAGACAATATTTCTAACATTTTATAGAATAGAATAGAATAGAATAGAATAGAATAGAATAGAATAGAATAGAATAGAATAGAATAGAATAGAATAGAATAGAATAGAATAGAATAGAATAGAATAGAATAGAATAGAATAGAATAGAATAGAATAGAATAGAATAGAATAGAATAGAATAGAATAGAATAGAATAGAATAGAATAGAATAGAATAGAATCGTCTTTATTAATGGCGAGGTTAAGACATTAATGTCTTTTCTCCACCTTACCATGAATTAGAAATACAGAAATTGTACAAATATGTTTACAATAACATTGCATGGGGATAATTATTTCAACAATATGATTATCAAAAATGTCAATTTTGCATGACAGTGTCAGTCTCTTGATGTAATGTAGATTATGTCCGTGACTTAAGTTTAGAACAGTTTGGAGCAACATACAAAATTAATATAATTAGCTGTATGCTTTCACTTCACACTTTTTCACTTCACTTCACAAACACTTGAAAATAAATATGCATTTTATTTTTATATAAAAAATATTATAATTTACATCCATAATGAAAATATTTGAACAAAATATTACTATAATTATATGATAATGAATGATAATTATTTTAAATTAATATTCCTCATATATATTTTAATTTTAATTCCAGTTCTACTTTTACTGATTATTATTTTTAATTTTCGTGTAATTTTAATATTTTATTGAATTGGATTATGCTGTTTGTAATTTAAAATCTTCACTACTGCGATGCCAAGAGGAGAGTTGTTAATTTTTGTATGAATTTTATTATGGAAGTAGCTTCCCTAACTGTCACAGGCAAATCATTCCATAGCCTGGGGTATTTAACAGAGAAAGAACGATCATATCGTGCTGTTCGATGTCGGGGTATGGAGAGAAGTGACGAATTTTTTGACCTGTTTATTCTACTATGTGTATCACTTAATTTCGTAATCATTGAGGCAATATATGTGGGCATTACGTTGTTTGTGTTAATTGTTTTATAAATTAGGCTTAGTGAGTGTAGTGTTCTTCGGTTCGTCAAATTTAATATTTTATGCTTTTGAAAGTGTGCTGATACATGATCAAACTTTTTAAGCCCTTCAATAAATCTTACACATGAGTTCTGTGCTCGTTGCAGTCTAGTTGAAACGTCTAAATTAATGTCACTGTATATTATGTCACAATAATCAAAGTGGGGCATAATTAATGAATTTATCAACATTGTTTTCAGTTTATCAGGTATGAAATTCTTTAGCTTGTATAAAACATGGAGACCTCCGTATACTTTTTTACAAATTATTTTTGCTTGTTCCTCCCATGATAGTTTATTATCCAACATTATTCCAAGATTTTTTGCATTTTCAACAAAAGGTACAGTGACGTCATTAATTACAATTTGTGGGCATTCTTGCTGAATTTTTGACATTGGTAGTCTCGAATGACCAATTATGAGAGCTTGTGTTTTAATTGGGTTCAGAATGAGTGAATTTTTTACTGACCAGTTATGAATAGAGTCTAGATCAATGTTTAATTTATTTACGGAACTTTTAAGGTTCTTTAGTGTGGAATGGATATAAATTTGGAAATCATCAGCATAAAGGTGGTACATGCAGTATTGTAGGACCTTAGGAGCATCAATCAAATAAATAGAGAAAAGAAGGGGTCCTAGAACTGATCCTTGTGGTACTCCGTTGCTAACTGCAATTAAAGATGAGGAACAACCTTCATTGACAACACACTGTTTTCTACCGCTTAGATAGGACTGAAACCATGCTGTCGCGCTAGGGCTGAAATTAAGTGATTTTAATTTTGCTATTAAGATATCATGATTAATGGAATCGAATGCCTTGCTAAAGTCCAGTAATGCCAGAATTGTTACATTATTATTGTCAGATGCTTTTCGAATATCTTCAGTAATTTTTAACAGTGCTGTATTTGTACCGTGCTTAGCCTTGAATCCAGACTGATATATATCAGAATCAACAAATTGCACTGTTTGATTATAAACAACTTTCTCGAATACTTTAGACAGTACAGGTAAGATGCTAATTGGTCTAAAATCTTTAACATTTTCTGGAGTACTACACTTAGGCAGAGGGCGTACTAGAGCGTGTTTGTATAAAGCGGGAAATTTATTTGTTTCAATAGATTTATTAATAATACACGTAAGTGCTGGCAAGATTATATCAAGTATTAGCATTAAATGTTGTATATTAATTTTATCCACACCCTGAGCCTTAGTTTTAATACTTTTCATAATTTTTTTGACATCTGAGAGCCTAACAGGTTTAATTATAAATTTTGTGACATTTATATTATTATTTTCACTCATATTATTTTTAATTTCATTCAGTGTCTCTGTTTTTAAAGAATCGTCGAATAGTTTAGGCAACGTAGTAAAATGTGTATTAAGAGCATTCAGAGTTATATTTTGTGGTATTTTAGCCTCTGTTTTTTTGTTTTCCTAGGCTTAGGAAAACAAAAACTTGTTTTGAAGGCTTGTTTTCCAAGGCAAAAGGCCTAGGTTTACCTAGGCCTTTTGCATTGTTCCATAAATTGCGTGGTGGTAAGTTTGGGTTTAATTGTTTCATTGAATATTTTAATTTAGAATTTCTTGACATTTGATTAGTTTTATTTCTTATTTTTTTATATGCAACAAAATCAGCATCCAAACGAGTTTTTTTATACTTGGTAAATAACGCATCACGTAGGGATTCACTTTCAATGATTTCTTTTGTACGCCATGGTGCAGGTTTGTGTGTTACTCTTACTGTCTTTTCAGGTGCATGGTGATTTGTAAGCTGTGTAATATAATCATTAAATGTTTCTACCATGCCATCAACATCATTAATATATTTAATTGTGTCCCATGGAATTTTCTTTGCATCCTCCCGAAATTTAACTGTATCTATGTTTTTAAAATCCCTATATGTCACAAATTTAGGTTTAAATTTTGGTTGCTTCATTGAGTATGCTAGATATATTATATCGTGATGAGATAAGCCGGGCGCTTCAATTTGACCGTTTTTTAAAATCCTATCTTTAATTGTGGTAATAAACAAATCTAATAGTGAAGGTGCGCTGGCTATAGAATGCAAATAAGTAGGCTTAGATGGCAATATACTCAAATATATACAATATACTTATTTTCTTATACTCAAGAAGAGGAAGAAAATAAGACGTAATCTCGTCTTTTCCCCTCTTTTTCCTCTAAAATGGTGCAAAATAGGAGGAAATTAGACGCGAGGAGAGAGATTATAACAGCGAATATAAAAAGATGCAATTTATTTCATCTCGGGAATAATATATTAATTAGCTAATTTAATATTAGCTTCTTACATGAAAGAATTCCCCCCCCCCCTACAATTTGTCTCAATAAAAGCGGCGGGCGGTTCTCTATGTCAGTTCTGAGAAATGTCATCAAGAAATATCTTCATTTTTTGTGTGCTCCCGAGGAGCTAACCTCCGCAGTGACCGCCACAGTGACGAGGCATTTACATGTTCTGGAACTGACAATTTGGTAGCTCAATCATTGCAGTAATATCACCAGCAAGATTTCAACTTTTTTATATCTCTTCTTTAACCCTGTTGGAAGGTAATGGTAAGAAGTGATTTTTTTTTTTTTTTTTTAATATTTATCTTCCCGGCTTTTCATCGACCCGACCTAACATATTGCTGAGGGTTATTTGGATTCCTTCCAAACTTGGGCGGTCATGGCCTATAGCAATCCATCGCAGTATTATAGCCTGGTTGTGACTGAGAAAGCCATAAAAACCTCAGTCAGGATGGTTGGCAAAAGATGGAGGATGCTATCAATCATCTCCCGCAGATGCATGAGTAAGGATAAAATGCTGGTAAAATTACAAATTTTGCAATTTAATAAAAATATTTTATCTATTACATTGCAGTGACCATGTAATATTACATTCAGTAAATATTACATTAATAATTATTAACATTTAAGGCATTCAAAACCTAATACCTAACTATAATATTATATACCCAAATTGAAATAAATTTCATGTTTTATTCGCTATTAAGCTCTCCTCTAGTCTAATTTCCTCCTACTATGCACCATTTTAGAGGAAAAATACATAGAAAAATACAAAATTACGTCGTTTTCCCCCTTCTTGAGCATCCTCATTTTGAGCGAAGAGGAAATAAGTTGTGTTTTAGAGGTTAAAAGATTAGGTTTAGACGTGTAAAGAATGAGTTAAAGACGTAATTTTTCAACTAGGGTAATATTATTTTTTTAACTTCAATTCAATTCAATTAACAGAAATAGGGCAGGCGCGCCACGAGATTGTTGGGTTGTCTACTTACAGGATAACGCTCAGCTAGCTGTTTACTTCTCCTACTGTTTTCAAACCGCACGCTCAAAAGCATTGAAAAAAAAAATTGAAAAATTGACTTTTTTGCCAGGATTAATTATTTAAGAACACAACAATGTAGCTTGTGTATTCTTTATAAACTAGCAGATGATATTGAAACGATAAAAATGTAACAATTGCCGTCTATAATTTATAATTAATTTTTTTCTACATTTTCTAATTTTCTCCCTTACACGTTGCTGATGCAATGGCGAAGCAGGTTCCTGTAAAGTATGCAATATGCGTTGCAGTGACATCACGTGGGTTTGGCATATAAAATATTTATTGATATTAATTTCTCAAAGACATGTAGAGGTCATACATATATTATACACAACTTTATAACGATGGTTAGAGTTCATTTCTTGTAAAAATCATCAAATTTATATTAAAATAGCAGCTGACTGAGCATGGTAGCGTCTGACTCACAGACAGAAGGTCGTGGGTTCGAATCCTACAGGGAGAGGTAAAAAGATCGAGAGAACCTTCGCTGTCTGGTTAGAGACGAGCCTCATGCATTCGGGAGGTGTTAAGACCGTGCTCTGACACCAACCATCCTAACTTTGGGTTTCCATGGTTCTCCCTCGTCTACATGGATAATCCCGGGATGGATAAATTAAGTCGGCCATGGCCGCAGTACAAATTCAAACTATAATAGCACCTGTCGATAAGACTCTGTCTTGATGGGACAAGAATTCGGAGATGCAAAAAATGCAAACTTCCAGCTTCTAATAGTGGAGTCCACATACAAATGAGAATACGCCACCTTTCAAAGAGGTTCCCATAAAATCTCCACTTCCATATACTCTGATTATGTTGTCGTAGCGAGTAGTTTTTACTAACATCCCTACGAAGTACACCTTCAGGGTTAGATTACGTTGTAGGAGAATTTGATTCCACCACCAAGATCTGCACCGACGGCGGCTCCAGGCAGGCTCACGCCCAGACCCTTCAGCGCTCACCGTCGCGACCCTCTTACTCACCGGGGCTTCGCAACGAGCGGCCGAAGCCACTCGCCTTCTGTCACCGGCGGCCTGGTATAGGCACAACGCTTCAGCGCAGTTCATTTTCAGGGTTACACCGTCCTGTGAATCAGGTACCTTACACCTCACACTGGTTCGTACCCTTCATAAGGGTCGACACTATGCTGCTGAGTAATTGGTTAGTATCGTAAAATCTACAGACAAATTTTCAAAACAATTATTCGAACCGTTTTTTTTAATTATTATTTTAATTTTCAGCGTAGGGCTTTCCCATGGAGAGACAAACTATAAACTTTAAAAAAAAAAAAAACTTAGATTAATCGTTTTTAGATTTTTTCTGTGGTTTTTAGGTACTAAAATCTATCCCTAAAAAAAGAAATTCAGAATTTTTGTGTATCTGCTAAGGTTTGTAACATGTTAATCAAATGGAAATAAAAAAACAGCTGATTGGTATTCTCTTTCTCAATGTACCGAACTGCCGGCAGTCACGTACTGCTTATGCAGGAAATGCTCATACAAGTAAAGGAGTGTGGCAGTATATAATGTGCATCAGGCAGTGCAGGTGACAGTAGAGTTAAAAGTTGCCATTGCTACGAGTTTCCATCATTTTTTTCATTGATAATAATGAAAAAAAAATATTTGTTTTTCAGTTTGAAATTTAAATATAAAATTGCAAGAATAATTTGCAAACTGCACCGCATTAATAAACAGATAGGGCATATAATGTGAAAGAAAAATCTTGTGCTTATTATATTTTAAATTCATATGCAGATTCAATTATTATTACGACGTTCGATCATTGTAATATATTATTCATAATATATACATAATTCACTGAACGACATAATTATATAATAATACTATTATGCATTATTATATATTATGCAGTGTAAAATTTTCGTAAAAACTTGCAACGTAATGCGTTTTACAATTAAATTAATTGTTATATTATATCTGAACATGTAAAGTGGCAGATGACCCATTCTGCTGCGAAGATGACAGATAACAAATATTATTTTTTATTTGTTTTTTATTTTTTTTTTAATTAAACCCTATTGGGTACTTCTATTTACTAATTACATACTACTTTGAAATTTGAAACCCCGAACCTTCCGAAACCCAAACTTGAGCGTTTCGCGGGCTCTTCCGGAACGGGGGCGGCCACGGCCTTGCAAATCCATCCCGGCATTTGCCTGCGGCTGAGGGAAACGTGGAAACCTCAGCCAGGATGAACGCTACAGCTTTTGTCAATGAACCGAAAGTGCAATGGTCCAAAGCCAGGGGAACCACGTAGTGGAAAAGCGCAACGATTTACCCCTGTGTGGGAAACGTGGTTTTTGTTGAAAATGGTCACCCATCCAACTAATACTAACCACGCGCGGCGTTGCTTGACTTTGGTGATCTGACGAGACCCGGTCAAGCGCACTGCGCCACAAATATTATATAAAATAATTGAAATAATTGTAAAATAAAATAAAAAAATAAAAATTTTAATTGTTTATTTTTAAATAAATTTTAATGCGCTCTCTCTCTCCTCCCCCCTCTCTCTTTCATATAAAAATATAATAAAAATAAGGAAATGTTAACAGTACGTTTTCTTCAACAAAAAATCAACAAAACTCGATCCTGCTGTTCAATTAAGTAGTGTTCAGACTGAGACCGGCAGAGCCATCTATCGGCACTCACAGCAACTTGTTCTTCACTCAACGTAAAAAAAGGTTTAAATTTTAAAACAATTAATTAAAAAAATGCAGAAATTTCAAAATAAATAAAAAGGTAGCAAATGTAATTTATATGCTGCATGCTAAAATAGCTATATATTATATATATGAGGCCCATTTTACATAAACCTCTATGGATTTTATTTGACGTTTCTGGAACCTCAAGATATTGTATTATTGTATAATACTTTTGACTGTAGGAGATTATGGAAATAAAAACTATTGAATTTGAATTTGAATTTGAATTGATAACATGAACTTATATTAATTACTCCTGCTTTATTTGTTTGCAGGGTGCACGTTACGCACGTACACCATTCAGTCTATAATATATGAGGTATGGTGAGCCCAAACTCTTTTGTTATTGATAGACTGGGTGCTCTTCTTACATCTCCCAAAATTACAAATCTGCATCTCTCTGTCTATTGGAGTTGCAGCTCTAGCAAGTGAGGCAGGAGTTAATTGTGTGTGATCGATGCTATACTGTTTTCCTGTTTGCATGATGGGAACTTTTTGCATCTTCATTTTTCTGGACATAAAAGACCGAAATGTTCAGTTTAAATTTAGTGCCGTGGTTTTGTAAGTGTTGCTAAATAAATAATTATTTAAATTTGATTGGTATACTCGTAACGTACATTGTGATTTTCTATATATTATAGTAAATTAAAATTTGGTAACAAAAAAGTTGTTTAATCGTTTTTCTATATAAACACCTGGAAAATAATGTCACAACATTATATAAATTTACCATACTTTTTGTTTAAAAGGAGTTTTAATTACTTTTTCTGGTGAATTTTTCATAATTAATTGTGATACGTACAATTATACAGTAAATGAAATGTCATATTCTACACAAATTTGGTGTTACCAAAGTTGGAGGGTTATATAATGAAGAAAAATAAAATCCGGTTAAACAAAGTAAAAAAAAAAAAAAAAAAATCATTATTTATAAAGGAATTATCTCGAGTTGAAATAAAATTATCTTTTATTTGCTATTCATCTCTCTCTTCGTATAATTTCCTCCTATTTTGCACCATTTTAGATGAAAAAAAAATGAGAATAAGAGACAAGATTACGTCTTTTTTCCTCTTCTTGAGCATAAAATAATAGAAATATTGTCTTCATTTTATCCTTACTTTCAGCGGGGAGGAAATAATGTGTGTTTTAGAGGTAAAAAGATTAGGTTTAGACGTGTAAAGGATGAGTTGAAGACGTAATTTTTCAACTGGTATGTATAGAAAAAGAACAAAAAAAAATTCATTGATAATCTCATAGATTTGACTTTTTTGCTCCGTCAATTTTACACAAAGTACAAATTACGGTACATCTTTCCTTGTTGCTTTTTTATATCTAATTAAATTGTTTAACAAAAACTCTCTATGGTTGACAATCTACGGACTGAGATGGCACGGCTTGGGATCATTGCTTATAATCCTCAACTTTCTCCAGTTGCAGTCTTGTTATTTTGATGTTGTGAAATTCTGAACAGAAACTTATTTACAGATATGGCGGTATACCGAGTTGATATAAATTTGATCTTTTAGAAGAGGAGAGATAGCAAATAATATCAAATAAAAGTTAAAATTTATTTCAACTTGGATTGTATTTGTGAAGGTCATTTGATGCTGCTTCTCTTATCAATAATACCTTGATGCCAAACGTCTTTTATATGATGTCACCCATAAGACTTGTGTATAGACAAATTTAAGTCCCCCGTCGGTCATTCAAAATATAATAGTTATAATACCCCCCGTGTGACAAAAAAAAAAAATCTTTGGTAATGTTAAGGATAATGACATTGCTGGAATCGAACTTGTACTTTTTGGATGGATAAACCTTCTTTGATACAAACAATAAAAAGAAGTAATGCGACGAGGAAAATTTGACAATGTTCGCACCACGAAACACGGAGAAAAGACGATTGTCGAAATTTCCTCGAACTCCTACCGCGGAGCACCACAGGGGTTCTCTTGCCACTGTTTATCACGGGTGACACGGATCTGACAAAAAATCGTCGTGCAATCAAATATATATCTTTCATCATAAGAAAACATTTGAATCAAGTCAAGCGTAACAGTTATTCTCACGAGATTCATACAAGCTTGTAGATCATTATCCACATTCCATACTGTATTGCAAAAATAAATAGCGTGAAAAAAAAATACAGTTTTTTAAAATATAAAATTCACTTTATAAGAAAAGAACTTTATGGAGATGGTTAAATCAATGAATATTTACAATAAATAATTAATTGTCTTGTTTTTATTAATGTTGTAATTGTGCTGAAATTAGAATTTATTGGATGCCAACAGTATATTTGAGTTCAACTTAAAAGGACAGGGGACCAAAAAAATAAGCATTTTTTATTTAAAAGTTACCCTTTAACTGACAATGAGTATGAATACATGCCGCACGGTGGCGAGTGCCTCAGGGTAAACGCCCAGCGAGTAACTAAAGTGTGGATTGCTGACGTCAGCAATCACGAAAGGCAACATAGCTGCCTCTTTTCCATGGAACTCATTCCCCCTCTTCCCGTCCAGCCATACTCAGTGCGATGTTGCCTGTGCAATTGCCCTGCGGCTGTCTATTTTTATATAATTTTTATAAATTCGGGGGATGGTCCGACAACGGAAATTTATATACTCATTTCTCGCATTAACATATCTTGTAGTCCCATTTTATTAACATGTAAACAAAAGCAACCTCATAATAATTCTGAATATTTTTAGAGACAGTTCTTAGCACCAACAAAATGTAAAAAAAAATTCAAAACAATTACTCGATAATTTTTTTTTTATAATAATTTATTAGTTCAGGTCTCCATGGGAAAGCCCTATAATGAAAATTTAAAAATTTAATTTAAAAAATTGGATCGAGCGATTGTTTTGAAAATTTTTCTACATTTTTTTGGTGCTAAGAACTGTCTGTAAAAAAAATTTCAGAATTATTATGAGGCTGCTAAGGTTTACATGTTAATTAAATGGGACTACAACAAGCGATGTTTCGTGTTATTTAACCCTTAATTTATTATATTTAAATATTGCGGTAAGAAATGTTGCTTAAAATCAAAACTCAGTAATTTAATTCAACCAGCAAACTTTAATTGGAATTAATTCTTTTACTTCTTTCAATATATTTTTATATTATTTATCTCGTAATTATCTTACTGCTTTTCGATTGCAAACAATTATAAGTACGTCAGAATTATATTACATAATAATTATAATATATACTAATTATGTAATGAACTATTATAGATTGCACAAAGATTCACACGTAATTAGTATGGTAAAATATCAAGCAATTTGATTGGCTAATCATGTAAGGCCAATCAAATTAATTGTATTAGATTCTTCTTCCTCTCGATTTTGAGGGCGTTACAGGTTTAAAAAAATTAATCTTAAAAAAATTGCCAGCAACTCAAGATCCTGTATCCAAATTATGCAATATTAACAAAATTCATGATGGTGGTCCATTGTATAACATTAAAATATACTACACTGGTACACCCTATAGATGAAAAATTACGTCATCAACTCATCCTTTACACGTCTAATCCTACTAATTTTTTTACTCTAAAACATCTTAAGGGGCATTCACAAAGTCTTAAGGCCACATTTAAGACTCGATAATTTAAAGCTTGATTTTAGACGTGTTTTTTAGACCCAAAATTTCTGGTCTTAAATAATTGAACCTTAATTAAATGTGGCCTTAAGACTTTGTGAATGCCCCTTCTTATTTCCTCTTTGATCTTAGCTCAAAGTGAGGATGAAATGAAGATATAATATATTACTTCTAACATTTTATGCTCAAAAAGAGGAAAAAATACGTAATCTCATCTTTTTCCTTCTAAAATGGTGCAAAATAAGAGGATAAAAGACGAGAAGAGATGAAAATAGCGAAGAAAAGATGAAATTTATGTCAACTCGGAAATACTTACTTAACAAAAAGTACTTACTTCTTCACAACATCCGGCACATTCACAACCAGTTTCATGAACAGTAAGAAAACCTTTAGTTAACAATAACTTCATACTACGTCCTCTATGTCTTATTGATCGTTTCCAGTCCTTGGCCGTCTCTCTGCCACTCAGAAGTTGGAACTCGTTGGGTGTCAACCACGTGTCTCTGAAGAAAATACACCGGCCACTAGAACCTCGGCACAGACGAGACAGGAACATTAACGCTGCATTAGAACCACACTCGATCTCTAGTGCCACTCCGGCGCCAACAGGTGGCGCTAATGGACGAACATAATCTTGAAGAACGCCACGTGAAAATCCTGGATGTTCAATACAAACTCGTTGAAGTGCATTTAAGTAATTATTATGATGAAGATTAAATATACCTGCATCCATCACACATAAATATTAGATGCTGAATTTAACTTCAGTACAATTAATTTCACCTTAAATTAAGGATTCAGTACATGAAATTACTAGCACATAAGTACTTCATTTAATTGATATAAGATGTATGTAAGTACACATTCTGTACTGAAAAAAAAAAAAAGTCAATAAATTGTATAAATACATAAAACTCTAAGTGTGATGGTACGGCCACTATGACATTTGTACGTGTAAACGTTGACAACTCTAAAAGACAACTGAAGATCGCAACAATCACCACCTTTACAACCTCTGTCATCGTCGGAACAATCACGGGACCGGAACCTTTTGTTTTTTGTTTACTTGTTTTTCTTAAAACCACCGCGACGATGCAGTGTGAATCAAGCTCCTACTTTTGATTCTATTTCTATAGACATTAATTTGGAATACATACAATAATAAACAAAAAGGGCAATGAAGCAAAGCCGTGTCGCATATAAGGGGGGTGCACAACTTTTCTTATTGTTATAATTGTACAGCACATTTTTTTTATATTACCTTTAGAAGTTTATATTTATTATATAAACTACGGGGTAAATGATCGCTACTCTTTTACACTTTATCTTTGTTCTGAGAAAGATGTCAATGCATACATTTATATTGTACAAAAATAAAAATAAAAAATGATGTTATGAAATGTAAGGTAACTTAAAAATTTAAGGTAAAAACTGATATATTTATGTGAATTTATAATATTTGAAACAAAAAGTGTATAAGTTTATTATGTTATTGGAAACTAGAACATACCCTAGTTGAAAAATTACGTCTTCAACTCATCTTTTACACGTCTAAACCAAATCTTATTTCCACTTCCCTCAAAGTGAGGATAAAATGGAGATAAAATTTCTAACTTTTTATGCTCAACAAGAGGAAAAAAGGCGTAATCTCGTCTTTTTTCCTCTATTTTTTGCTTTAATTGGTGCAAAATACAAAGGAATTAGCAAATGAAAGTTGAAATTTTCCAATTTGAAATAAATGTCATCTTTTATTCGCTATTGAGCTCTCTTTTCGTCTTTTTTCCTACTATTTTGCACCATTTTAGAGAAACAGAGGAGATTACGTCTTCTTTTCTCTTATTGAACATAAAATGTTGAAAATGTTGTCTCCATTTATTTCATCCTCACTTTTTATTTGAGCGAGGAAGAAAAAAGGAGATTTGTTTTTGAAGTTAAAAGACATAATAAGGGGCATTCAAAAAGTCTTCATTTAAGACTAGATAATTTAAAGCTTGATTTTAGACGTGTTTTTTAGACCCAAAATTTCTGGTCTTAAATAGAGTATTGTCCTCAATTTTTTTTTATTGCAGAAATGGATAGAGGGTGCAAAGTTATACTACCCTGATTTTTTTCAGATTTTTTAGAGCCCGGGAACTATTTTTAAAAAATTATTGAAAGTCCTTTTCGTGACGTCACGAGACGCCGCTCCTTAAGAAAAAGATAGGACTTGCCGCCGCGTGACGTCACAAAAAGGAATTTCAATAATTTTTTAAAAATAGTTCCTGGGCTCTAAAAAATCTGAAAAAAATCAGGGTAGCATAACTTTGCACCCTCTATCCATTTCTGCAATAAAAAAATTGAGGACAATACTCTATTATTGAGCCTTAATTGTGGCCTTAAGGCTTTGTGAATGCCCCTTTATAAGATTAGGTTTACCGTGTAACGGATGAGTTGAAGAAGTATTTTTTCAACCAGAGTTCATAACTGGTATTTTGTCAAAATTTAGAAATATATATTACGTCCCTCGTTCAGAATAATGAGCTGTCTGCTATTTCAGGTGAGCGCAACAATTAAATTTATTTTATTTCAAATGTTTTAAAATCAAACCACAGTTATTTACTAAGTTTGAAACCTTGAACCTTCCGAAACCCTTGAGCGTTTCACGAGCTCTTCCGGAACAAGGGCGGCCACGGTCTTTCAATACATCCCGGCATTTGCCTTTTACTGAGGGAAACGTGGAAACCTCAGCCAGGATGGACGTTACAACTTTTGGAATAAACCGGAAGTGCAATGGTTCAAAGCTAGGGAAACCATTATATTATATATTTATAACTTATAATTGCACTCACCCTGATATAGCAGATAGTTCATTATCGCAACAAAATCATGGTATGCAGATAGTTCATTATTCCGGACGGGGGACGATGTACTGAATATCTTTGTACTTGCTGTAATATACAGCGAGGTCTGCATTGATTACAATGTTATCAAGAGCCGATCGATGATAGCCTGCTTGCTATTCCCTGTGCTATTTTGTATGATACAATGGATTCAATGTATATTGATGGAACATTTCAATACTTCGTTTTTTCATTACTTAATTCATAGTCATATAGAGCAAAGAATGAAACTATTGTTCGCAAAATTTTAATCAGTCTTATAGCTAATTGTATAGCAGTATATAAATATATATAAAAAATTTCATGACTTTATTGGTGGTGGTGTTCATACACTGAGATATAGTTACAATTTATGTATACTGCATGCATGTGTTTATGTGTAAGACTGGCATTGATTGTAATGTATACTATTACATATTATTACTATTATACTATTACATGGTCTCAAATAAATTATATTTCTCACATTTGCAAAATATTTAACTGAACAATAATAAATTATGTTACAAAACAAATTTAACCGCATACTTAAAGATATTCTTATTCAAAACACTATTTTATAATATATTTATTTTAATACGTCATAATTTGATAATGAATTTTTTTTTACAACTATAATATATCATGTGCTAGCTCATATTTCCATCAGTATATTATATCGTACCGTTCTAGATAAAAACACAAACTCATTTCTAAATTCACTCTTAAAGGTGCATTTCCATGGAGCGATGTCGAGCGGGGCTTGGCGGGGCGAGAAAAGCGCTCTTGCTTCAATATCATATGGCGGCCATGTTGGCGATAAGATCGCTCCCCACAAGCTAGGCGAGGAAATCCCGAGCTTCTAGCTGATTAAATTGGCTGCGGTAAATGATTTTTCGCACTCTCCGCTTCATGGAAACGCCCTTTTAACCATCATCTCTGTCGCCAACAGCCATGTGAAACAGACCATCCCTGTCACAACATGTTTCTAGTTGCACCGAATCTGGAGTGAGCACCAATTACCGCCGCCGCGGTGTTACCTGCCGCTTGTCGCGCCTTGCGAGCCTCTCTGCTCCAGCAAAGATGTTCTCACGACCACGGGACACATTCCAGGAAGATCAGGAGAGTGGTCCAGCGTGCAGACTCCGAGACAGTTTAATAAGAACTTCAACTATGTTTTAGTTTCCTATAAAATATAAAATTCTTGTGATGGATGTGTTTTTTATTGAAATAATATAAAATATGTTGTTGTTTTTTTTTTTTACACTGCCCTAGTTGGGAAAATTACGTCTTCAACTCATCCTTTACACGTTTAAATCTTAATCTTTTTATTTCAAAAACACATCTTATTTCCTCTTCGCTCAAAAGTAAAGATGAAATGAAGATAATATTTCTAAAATTTCATACTCAAGATATATAGAAGTAAAAGAAATAAGGCATAATCTCGTCTTTTTCTCCTCTAAAATGGTGCAAAATAGGATGAAGTTACACTAACAGTAAAAGAGAGCTTAATAGAGAATAAAATATGGAATTTATTTCAATTCGGGTTACATATTCATTAATTCCTCTAAATGACCATGAAATGATGGAAGCATGGTCTCCATTTTATCCTCGATCACTTTGAGCGAGGAGGAAATACGATGTGTTTTTGAGGTAAAAGACGTTATGAGATTAAGTTTATAGATGTGTTGAAGACATAATTTTTCAACTATAATAGATGACATCATTTAATTTTTTTTACTAACACCATCATTTATTAATCGACATAAAATCTTATTTTCTTGTCGTCTCTTTTGCCAGCTGATTTCTCTGGGCCGTCATCCGAGACTGCAAGTGAGCAGCGCCGCGATTGAGCGCACATCGAGCTCGGACGGAGTGGCGAACGTTTGTTTTTGTCAAGTTAGTCTCTCGAGCGAGCGAGACTGGATGGAATTATAGCGGAAAAAAATATATGACGATAATTTATAAGACTTTGACAGAAATATAACAATTAAAGTATGATTTAATTAAATTATCTGATATTATTATTAAAAAAAAAGCTGCTCTGTGATATAGTGGTTAGAGCACTTGACTTCGGTCCAAAAAGTCCCCGGTTCAATTCTCGAACACGGCAGACTTTTCATGACTTAGGATGGGTGTGACTGACTACTAAATAATGGAGTTGGTAGGAGGAAGGCAGCTTACAGCTGTCTATACTCTGCTGCCCTGCAGTCTTGCACTGCCACTGCAGGCTGCACAGATCTGGTAGTAGGAGCCCAGACAAGTGCAGGAAAGGGTTCTGGAAACCTGGAAAGTCCCAGCTCGGTCGCAAGATAGCTCTTACTGACAAGGTTAAATATATACCTGTGGTCACACCCGAAAGGGTAAAATGGCGTCAAGGATATTAACTTTTATTATAACTTCATTATAAAAAATTAAACTGTTTAATGAAAATTTTGTTCGACTTTCCAATACATGAGGATATTATTTTTTTAAATATCTTGTTGCATGCCATTACACGAGATTGTTGGGTTTCCTGCCTACATGTTTACCTTTAGCAGGGAAAAAATGTAGAAAAAAAATAAAAAATTAATTATAAATGACAAATATTATATTTATATATATCGTTTTCATATTAGCTGCTAGTTTATAATTAATACGCACCAACTATATTTTTGTGTTATTTAATAATTATGCCTACATGGCAACAAAGTCAATTTCAATCTTTGTACTGTAAAATTTTGTATTAAAAGATAGAATTACACAACATGTTATTCTGTACACGACATGATACGTGTTACATCTAAAAATAAACATTGTAAACACAAAAGTTGATAACACGTTATTAAAGGGACAGGCAGATAATTAGTATTTGCGACGTTGACTTTGATTAAGTTTGCACAGTTTACACACCGTTGCTATGACGACCGAACATATGGTGGGACTCCACCCCACGACCCACATCACAACCATGTGTAGTTGTTGGTGCAAATCAATATTCTACTTCATTACCTCGTTGTCTAGTAGATTGAACCGTCATAATTACATCATCTCTACTGTCTGTACTATTTTGTAATGTACATCTATGATTAAGTCAAGTCAAAAAGAAAACAGACGAGATACTTCTTCTTTCCTCTTCTTGAGCATAATTTTTTTTAGAACTTTTGTCTTCATTTCATCCTCACTTTGAGCGAGGAGAAAATAAGATGTGTTTTAGAGGTAAAAAGATTAGGTTTAGACGTGTAAAGGATGAGTTGAAAACGAAATTTTTCAACTAAAGCTTGTATTACACGATAAAATTTTGCATGACATACAATTGTTCCTTACAAGAAAATTTCATCTGCATACAAACAAATGGAGTTCCACTTTTCTTGTAAAGAATGCAATATAGTTAGAAAAATTGTGTCGTGTAATACCAGCTTAAGGCAATCAATAAAATTTCAAAATAAATAAATAAAAATTACCGTATTGGATTTACAGTATCCATTAATCAGTCAGAGGTATCGAAAGTTTTGTCTTGAGGTTATACATCACGCAATATGTTCCATTCTTTATGTCTGCCCCTGTACATAATGTATTAAATTTTTGAGCTCTAAAAGCCCTACTGGCAGTAGCCCCTGTAAAGTTCACAACTTGTCGATCAGGAAAGTTGTGCGGGTTGAGTTGCGTACGCAAAAAGTTGATTAATTTGTGTGCTCATTAACTAGTAATATTTGACCTTTGACTATTTGCTAGGGTAAACAATGCAAATAAAAACACTAACTGAATCATTTATGACTCATTCTATGAATAAATGTTAAATTATTAAACTTGCTACGTAGAAGAGAGCACTATAAAGCTTTGAAATAAAAATGTAAATAGTGCTTTTTTTTTTTTTTTTTTTGCTTGTAGGATTCAAATTACATAATTTAAAGAAGTAAATGGAATTATTAATAACTTCCTTTCAAACCAAACAAAGAACATAAAATTTAAAAAATAAATAAATAAACAAACGTTGAAAGAGAGAAGAAAAACAATACAAAAAAAAAAGTAAATTTTAGCAATTAATGGTGCGATTCACGAAGCAGTTATTAGCTAGCCAGGTTTATAATCACGTTTAACTTCTTTGTGAATCGCACATTAATGCTGATTTTAAAACAAAGAATTAATAGAAGGCTGTTGAGTCTATTTAAGATTTGTGTGCAATGTTTTTATACACTGAGCTGCACTCAAAATAATTATTTACCTTATAATTATATGATTGTAAATGAATTCATTCAATAAAAAAGTACAGTCAAGCAAAAGCAAAAGTTAACACCTGAAAATTTACGGAAGTGACGTAAAGTACGTAGTTCCGTTTTTATTTAGTCTGCAATCGAAAGCTGAAATCGGTAGAAAATAAATCATTTGCAGACATTTTCAGGCGTAAACTCTCGCTTCTTCGACTATAATATATGTTCAAGCGGATGATTATATATTTCATATACGGGAGTTTCACAGTTTCATGTTTACGTTTTGGATAGCACGGAGATGCCCGAAGCCGCCCGAAGATCTTCGGGATGTAGGCAGAAAACCCTAAAATCCTATGCTGCGTGGGTTAACGTATCTCACAACATCTCTTTTTTAATAATAGTTTTGGTCGCCAAATATTTTGTCCCAATAGCACTGGTTCTTCTTGTCACCATTTATGAAAGAAAAAAAAAAAAAAAAAAAAAAAAAAAAAAAAAAAATGAAGCGAAAGAAACTTATTTCTAGACGAACTAAAACACGTATCTGCTATGCTGCTGACAATGTTTTGCCTATCGTGACGTCATATTGTTTTATGACGTATGATGGAAGACCCGTTTAAGATTGTTCACAAAAATCTGAACCAATAACGTTTTCCCATAAAATAAAATCCAATCCACAATCTTTTTTATAGCGAGGTCAATAGGTCAAGTCATTTCACCACCTTTTTCATCACCGTGGGGGTGCTTGGTAGATGCGTGTAGGGTAAGTAGAAGGATGGGTACTCGCTACAATGGAGTTCCACAATATCAGCTGTTTTCAGGCATCGGAAACTTACGAATTCGGATTGGATGCAATTCACGAAGCAGTTTTAGCAAGGTTTATAACCACGTTTAATTATACCTGTTTTACGTGTTAAAAAACCTAGCTAAACGCGCGTGGTTACGCTAAACGTGGTTAGAGGCTAACTGCTTCGTGAGAATTGCGCCCATTATATATGTTTAAATCTTAATAACAATTAAATTTTAAATACCTATTGAACTAACACAAAATTGCTAAATAATTACTTTTTTTATTTTTATGTATGAAATGCTAAGTATTTTACTGCAAAAAGTGGGAAAAATACATCTTAATCTTCACCACGATTAATCACCCGATTTTGCATTTTAATATATAGGCGATATTTGCAAGGTATTTTGATTATATATATAATTCAAATTCGTGAACAATTAATTGAAATCCGTGCAAGAAAGAATATTAAAATCTATTTGCTGAGAATATCAAAGCCTTTAATGCAATATTGAATTTTTAATAAATTGTTGAAGTATATAGTATAATTTAACATGAAGTTCAATGGAACTTCCGGTTTTATGGATTGTCGTAGGTCAGGGTTCAGTTTCCCGCTAGCGAGTACCCATCCTTGTACTTACCTTAGTTGCGCGTGCGCATCGCAAACGATTATCGATTATCGTGTCAGTAACAGTTAGCTTGCCCTCTCGCCGAGTCAGTGCTAGCTAGACCGCGGTCCTTACTTGTTGCAGCGATGTTGAACGTGTTGATTGTGATGTTGATGATAACCTCGTCTAGTTGTCAACAGACTTGTGTATTTGGAGACACATGGTGGAGTTTCAACGAGGATAAATCTTACTTACAATGTGATATCAACAAAAGTAAGATTTTAAACCGTCAAACGATAGAACAACAAATAAAAAATCGTGAAAAACAAACATCACAAATAACAATATTAGTATGTAATTTTTTAGCATTACTATTATTAATATCAGCTTTAATTGCAGTATTTGAAGTATGTAGAGATAGATATTATAAAAAAGATCACAGTAGTTGTGCTACTCCTGACTTACGAAGATGTTCGCTGGTTGATTTGACGGTTTCACGTCATGCTAGACGATGCGCAGATCACCCGGCAAGGCTCACGAAAGATCAACGGAGTCTCTCGGTACAAAATCGTCCGTTGCTGGGGGCAAGGCCGCCGCCTCTAATTCGTCGCAGCTCGTTCCCCGTGCAGATGCCGCGTGACTCGGGAAGCCCGGGTACCAGCACACCAGCTCAAGAGAGTAACGAAGGAACGCCGCATAGAATAAGACTCATCAGGCGTCACTAGTAGCTATGCTCCATTAGGATGGGATGGGAAAAACACCAACTTTGGTAGTATTTTCCAGAGCTTTGGAGGAATTACAGTGGAACTGGGGGGGGGGGGGAGTAACTTGTGGTGAAAATTATAATTTTTGAATTATCGTTGAAGTCAACCACTTAACGATAACACCTACTTTTTGGGGTTAAAAATTCCTTTCTTTTGATTGGTCAGTTCCATTTAATGGAATTTAATGCCCATTCAAAAAGTGGAGTTTTTTTCTGACCTGTGATTGCAACCAATGAAGAGCCGCGAAAAAATCAACAAGCTCTTTGCTGACAATCAGAAATTAGGAAAGTGGTCTCATATACCAGAACGGAGCGCGTATACCCGATTCTTATAAAGTATAACCCTGGTCAGTAGGAGCCAAAACAGTGCTTGATAAAACGAATGGTAATAGTGAAATCATCGCGAGATATTGGCATTGAAAACCCCCTCGATAAGAGTCAAATGACTCATGACTGAACTACACATGTACTTTAGTCAGTAGCAAAGCTCTGATATCAAAACAATGACACTTTAAGAATCACTCATGTAAAATCTACTAGATGTCCATATCTGTCTTCATGACGTTATATTGATGTTTATGTTTACGTGAGACTGGAGGGGAGGTACAACGTTAGTCGCTACAGAAGGAGGGGAGGGAGAAAAAGAAAGTGGTGGGCAAGATTGTGTTAGAAAACATAGGAGTAATGACCAAAAAAATATACTTTAACAGTTTTTTGCATGGTGACAAGATTTTTCTACGAGCTCTATCGTGTACTGTTCTTATATTATTTAAATCTGTTTTATTTTTTAATTAGTAAATAATAATAATTATAATATTTGTTCATATGTTAATATGTGCATTCTTGTCCACCTCAGAGCTGCCTACTTGCCAGGGTCATGACGTCAGCGCAATCCCCCTGTAATAAAATCCTAGGTAATTCTCGCGAGTACGAAGCAAGGTTGGATTACTCGTTACTCCCCCCTAACTTATTGGTCCAAAGGGATGTGGGGTAGATAATTTTATTACTATCGTTGGGCTCTGTGTGACCTTCTTCGTATGAATTAATGTACGCTTGGTCGAATTATGATCGCTTTCTGTCAAAAGATTAAATATTACAAAGGAGAAAATTTTAAGATGTTATTTTAACTGTCGTAAATTTTTCATGCAAATCACACTACAAAATTAAGAGGAAGAAAATACGCCCAATGTTTAAAAAAAAAAAAAATCCCACACGTGAAAATTATGAAAAAATTTAAAAAGTTCTCCTCTACATCCCCTATCAGTAGCTAAAATGTGTGATAACATTTTTAACATTGGGCGTGTTACCTTTTACCTTTAATGCTTTGCAAACTATATTTTAAGAAATAGTACTTCTGTATCTTTGATATAAAAGATATAATATAAAAAAAGCAGGATACCAAATTAAGAATACGAAGGGTACACCCTTTTTATATTCTTTGAGGATACGTTTCATTAGCGTACAAATTTTCTGATGTTTATATTTATTCTGTGCTACAAAGCTATAAGACTTATTATAAATACTGGACGTACTTTAAAATTGCCCACAATGGAATATATTCCAGACTGTGTGCGATTGACTTATCCTTTATTCCCAAATTAACTTCTCTCAGTATAAATATTTTCTATGACAACTTCGCCTGAGATTCAATCATAAATTATTAAGTATATCAAATTTTATGCAAAGTGAAATTGTATAGCTTCATTTTTATTGCTTACTGTTTTATACCATATGTCTTTTAACTAACATCATTCATGTATATATTGATATTTTATAAGTGTAATTTTAAATGTAATGAATTAAACAATGAAAATGTAAAATCATAAAACATAATCGAAGACTGTCAACTTTCATAAATAATCATATATAGTTCAGCAAACGTAAGAATACCACCGGAAGTAACCGGAAGTGGAAGGTTTTATCTGAACTACAGTTAAATTAATTTCATATTCCTTCCGGAATGAATTTTGCAGCTCTTTTGTTTGTAATTCAGTTTTGAAACTTTACAGAGTGGTTTGAAGTACACGTACTGACCTATGTGTGAAATTGTGTCGCTGAAATACGAATGGGAAGACCAGAAACCTTACACTTCCGGCTACTTCCGGAGGGAAAGTTATGTAAATTTGACTGTACATTATTGTTTATTTGTTTTACTCATGACCGTAATCTTGACAATGTTAAGAAAACCTTACAACTTTCTGTGTCCATCATCCGAGCCACGTGCTTCTAACAAGCTGATTCGATTACGGAGAAAGGGGAGGAGCAATACTCTATTATGTGACGAAAATCATGATATTTTGTTTTAAATACTTTACGTAATAGAGCGGTAAACATTTTAATCGGTTTTTATGCTTATTGTTAGATTCTCGAGGGTATTTAATTGAGTATTGACCTCAAATTTTTTTAATGCAAAAATGGAGAGGGAATGCCACCCTGACTTTTTTTCAGATTTTTAGAGCCTGGGAAGTTTTGTTAAAAAGTTTTTCACAGGTCAAGTTTTAACCCACGCCCCTTTTAGGTGCTATCCTTTTATTAAGAGAGGCGTCTAGAGGCGTCACTTTCTCTGTACTTTCAATTTTTGTTTAAAAATAGTTCCCGGACTCTGAAAAAAATCAAAGTAGCATAACTTTGCACCCTCTATCCATTTCTGCAATAAAAAATTTGAAGTCGATATTCCATTTACAAAACAAGGATGCATATTAAATAATATGCTACACATCAACCCTATACGGTAATATATAATTTTAAAACCAAATGTAATATATTTTTAAATATTCATTATTGGGTTTAATTAAGAGACACCAAAGAGCACGCACGGATCTGTTGGATTGAAGGAACTAGATTTTAATAAGCACTCAAATATTTCAAACGTTTTTCTCTGAATTCACACCTGATGAAAGAGAATTAAAATTAATTAAAAATCATATCGCAATGATCGAGGTACCTGCGGCATTAAAAAAAAAAAATCTAGTCTACATAAATAGTCATATAAAATAGATGACTAGATGACTGTTTCAATTAGAGAAAGTAATTAGTAAAATATATCAAATTCTATATAGTTGTACGTGAATTAATTATAATTAAGTTAATGGCTGAAGAATATTAATTTCTTGTTTTTTAAAGAAAAAATTTAAAAATGACTCGGCAATTCAGTGATTTTCTCGTAACATCATTCGCGTGGATGAAATTAATTAAATTAATTAAATCACGTGATTTATTTTTTGTCGGTGGTAAGAAAAATATAGGCTAGCTTAATAGTTAAGATGCGATATCCTGATTTTCAGCAAACTTTCATAATATGACATTAATTAAAAAAAAAAAATAGAACAAATTCAGTAACATTTTCAAGCTATTAAATATTGAAAATTAGCATTGTTTTTAAAAGGAGACTGCTGTGGATTTTAGTCAAATCAACAGTATTTCTTACACACGAAAATAATGAATGAATCAAAAGCTACAACGAATTTGTTGTCACATCATGCAGCCAACTAAGTTTTATTTATTTATTTTGTTTTTTTCAGATTTTCGGTTTATCATTAAAAAATATTTTGAGCAATAAACACGGCATGACATTAATTCTTATTTAAAATTAATTTTAGTTTGAATGTAGAAATCACATATCGATGTAATTATTCAGAATCATCATATTATACAATTTCACCAGAAACGTTATAGCTAATAAAAAAAAGTACGCAAATTTTCAGTTTTTAGCTCATCTGACGTACTCATAATATTTAAGGAATTCACCTCCAAAGACTGCGTGACAATTAACACAAACAAAAACATATGACGTACACATTACGTAACAGCTAGAGGTATGAATTTATAATTGTAAGCGCGTATCAATCGATAGTGACCAGGCAGTGTAAACAAGCAAAATGTCGAACCCTTAATTAAAAGCTCGCGGCAGGGAAGGCTGCTCGCAGACAGCATCGCATCGTATGATTTCGTATCGTATGACTTTGTATGTTAAAAATTTAGAACCGGTTTTCTAAATGAGAAACTTACGATGTCATACGGGTCATACCATACGATACCATATGCGAAGCTGTGTGCGTGCGACCTGATCGCATAGTTTCTTAATTTTTTGTTATCATATACGCTGCAAAATCATGCAATTTTGTCTGCGACTAGCCTTATATAAGGATAAGGTAGGGAAAGGATGGTTGCCACGATCTGTTACGCGTCCCAGCATTCGCTGAAATGAGACTGAGGGAACCGTGGAAAGCTGTCAGTCAGGATGGACACTTCTACTTTTTAACAATGGATTAAATCATAGTATCTTGAAAAGGACCAGAAATTATCAAATCTTACGCATTGCAGTGTACACGTTTTATAATATCAGATAAAAAATATAATATTATTTTATAACTGTAACTATTCTCAGCTATATGTTGTATATAAGACAAAGACTATACGCTATTAATTTTATTGTATTTTTTTTAAGACCATCATCATTTTTATTCTTTATTACAATAACCACATGAAATTTGTTATTGCATCATTATATTATGTAAAGAGAAGTTTATATATGTATGTTTTGAAAACTTTTACCATTATATTTTTGAACCCTAGCTCTAAATCGAGAGGAAAGACACTGATGGTTGCCCATTCAAACATTTATAAAAAAACAAGTGTAATTATTTCAGATTTATTGGGGGACATTCACAGAGCACTTTAACCCCAACTTTAGTACCAGGGATAAAACTTGGGGCTAAAATTGGGGGGTTAAAGTGCTTTGTGAATGCCCCCCATTGTGTCTACTTTGGCTGATAATCTTTATTATTCTAAGATAATTAATTGATTATGGTTTTATTTTACCGTTATTATATCCATGTTAAATATTTTTAGTAATGTCTTAGTAATGTCTTACTTTTTTTTTTTTTTTCTTTACTGTTCTGTGCAGCTTATGTATTGTTGTATTTGAACATTTACACATAAAAATGGTTTTTATATTTTATATTAATTGCGAGTAAAAATAAAGAACTAAAAATCGTGTTGCTTGAAACCATGCACAAAATTTTGAACTATTACTATTAATGAAATAAAAAAAGATTAAATTCTCTCTACTCTGTATGTGAATGAAATTTTATATCAACTGTTCCTGCTATTACATCATATTACTAAATTGTTTTCATGTTTTA
The DNA here is from genome assembly GCA_949825025.1 of Siphlonurus alternatus. Lineage (NCBI taxonomy): Eukaryota > Metazoa > Arthropoda > Insecta > Ephemeroptera > Siphlonuridae > Siphlonurus > Siphlonurus alternatus. The sequence continues at coordinate 6,909,294 of OX463780.1, forward strand.
AGTTAAAAATAGTCAATTTGTTAATGTATCTTGCAGATTTTAAGGGAAAGAGAACACCGATCAGCTGTTTTATTAGAAACATTTGACATTTGATTAACATATAAACCTTAGCAGACGGTATACACATAAAAATTCTGAATTTTTTTTTTAGATCAATACAATTACTCGCGACAATTTTTTTTTAATTATTATTTTTTTTAATTTTCAGCATAAATATTAGGGCTTTTCCATGGAGAGCCAAACTAAAAATTTTATTAAAAAAATTGGCTCGTTTTGAAAGTTTTTCTGTGTCTTTCAGGTACTAAAATAAATTTTTGTGTGTCTGCTATAAAGGTTTACATGTTAATCAAATGGATAAAAAAACAGCTGATCCGTGCTCTCTTTCCCTTAATTAATTGTGCCACTATTAAACAGAGTTTCTAATCAAATGTTTTGAATTCTTGCATTCACACCTGTACATTTTGTCAATTCATAATGTTTATAATATAACCATGTGGTTTTAATTTGCCTAAGATGTACTGTATATCATTAATTATTCACTTTTAAATTTTTTAAAAATATTTTCACGAAATATGTCACTTTATCATATAATGTCTTGTACAGACTGACTAATTATAATTAAAAATAAGGTTTCCATTTCTAATATGGCTTTATTTTTTGGTGCTTCTAATTATTATGTATCTATAAATATGTGTGTGCGTTTGAATGAATTTTTGTTAAAATATTTCTTAATGTCCATAAAATAAAATATAAATATATATGTAAAATATATAATAATAATAATAAAAAACTATGAAATTAAATTGGTAGTATTTATTTTATAAATCAGTTGATTAGATTATTAATTCTTATAAAATATTGATAACAAAATTTGATACATATATTTATTATTATCATAGCAGTATGTTGTATTAAAACTAAACAATTCAACATTCTCTTATTTCTGATCATTTGATTTCAATTTTAGGTGATTTTTTACACAATTAGTATTTCTGAGACAGCAGTAAAAATAGGAATTGTTAATTTTTTGTTTCTTGCGAAAAGTTGAGACATTATGTTAAGTTAATATATGTAGCTTATGTAAATTAAGGGTAAGATAACACGAACAATTGATTGTTTGTAGTCCCATTTGATTAACATGTAAACCTTAGCAACCTCATAATAATTCTGATTTTTTTTAGAGACAGTTCTTGGCACCAAAAAAATGTGGAAAAAATTTCAAAACAATCGGACGATCCAATTTTTTAAAATTAATTTCTTAGTTTAGGTCTCCATGAGAAAGCCCTATACTGAAAATTTAAAAAAATCATTTAAAAAAATTGAATCGTCCGATTGTTTTGAAATTTTTTCCACATTTTTTTGGTGCTAAGAACTGTCTCTCAAAAAAAATTCAGAATTATTATGAGGTTGCTAACGTTTACATGTTAATCAAATGGGACTACCAGCAATCGATTGTTCGTGTTATCTTACCCTTAAGCAGGAGTCGATGACCAAATATTAAAATTGAGAAGAGTTCACATTTCTGCTTCAAGTTCGAATATGTTCACAAACACAAATTGTGTTGTAAAATAAAGAGAGCTAACCTAAAAGTTAGGATTATGCCCAGCAAACCAAAACCTGCTGGCCTACAGCTGGCCACAGACCGGCTTGCCACTGCTGGCATGCGCTGGCAAGCCATGCTGGTTCTGCGCTTTTCTTGTATACCGGCCAGATGCTGGACCCAGCGCTGGCATGCCATCACAAAATTTAATTTAATTTGCAATTAAATTAAAATCATTCAGTATCACCTGAAAATTATTTTTATGCTTAATTAATATAAGCAAAATAAGAAAAAATTATCAAATTGAATAAAAAAATTGTCACCACCAGGAATCGAACTCAGGACCATTGGCACCGTAAGCAGGTGTCATATCCCCTACACTTGGGTGATTGTTAGTAAATATTTGATGTTAGTGCTTACTTATTATTCAAAATATTTGAACTTATACGGATATGAAGATTTCAACACAAACTGTAAGAAAAGTAGCATCAAAGTATAATTTTTTTAAAATTTTTAATATTTTCTTACGAATTTAAGTTGAGGGATGTTAGAAATACATGTTTCAAAAATAAAAATTATTTGTCCCGAAAAAATTTCAAAATCAAAATTTATGGATGGCATACCAGTGCTGGCCAGCATATGGGCCTCTGAAGGCAAGCCGCATGCTGTCACTCCGTCAGATGGCCGACTGCTGGCCTCTGCTGGCAAGCCATCTGCCAGCAGTACCAGCAGCAGACCAGCAGCTGGCCAGCTGTAGGCCGGCAAGGCATGGTTTGCTGGGTGATGTGCATATTATATCCTTCGGTTACACAAACATTTTTTTCAAATGCAATATTTTAATGCACATTGAAATAGCAAATTAAGATTATTAAAATTACATTTAAATACAAATGATTTTTTTTTTTTTTTCATAACAAAGCCATTGCTATATAATTATGTCTAATCACTTTTAAGCACAAAAAAAAAAAAAAAAAAAATGGCCACTAAAAATTAATTGACGCCAGCTATCAAGCTAGTTGAGGTAGATTAATAGGTAAAAATCTTATAAATTTAAGAAAGAATCAATGAAAACAAAATAAAAATACACACAAATGCAGTTAAGTAGCAACATTAAAATTGGTTATATATGTAATGTATTATCCAACTTGAAGTTGTAACAATTTTGAAATTTTGAACTATCACTAATTGTTTTTAGTTTTAATGGACAATTTGCATCAACTTTTTTTAGTAGCTCAATCGAAAGAGGAGGTCGAAAAATACACCTGTGAATTTTATGCGATTTTTATTCGTACTGCATCATGGCTAAAAGAGAGGTCACGTGACCTGGAGCCGGCGCCCGTGTCGCCCGTGACGTCACTTAACTGTTCCGTCAAACAAACGATCGACTTTATAACGCTTGCAAACAACCACGTTGCTATGGAAACAATTAATTTATTGTTTACAAGCGTTATATAGACAATCGTTTACTTCACCAGACAGTTCAATAAAAATCGCATAAAATTCACAGGTGTATTTTTCGACCTCCTCTTTCGATTGAGCTACTAAAAAAAGTTAATGCAAATTGTCCATTGCTACAAGTGTAATTATTATTAATTTTTATAGCCGAGTAGTGCTATTTTTAATGCAAAAAAATTATGTTCTTTTGGTCTACCATGATTTTATTCTATTTATTTTCTATGTCATATTTTGTTTTATATATGTGCTTATATATATATATATATATATATATATATATATATATATATATATATGATAAACAGGCTGTTAATATCATCTGTTATTTTATTTTATATTCTTTTATTATTATTCTCTATTATTCTGTAACTATATTATATATAGTTTAATTGATGTATATATGTGTGTTTTATGTGTTCTATTACAGTGTTAATTTACAATGAGTATATATTTATAATACTATGTTGTATGTACACTTTTTGTGTTTAATAAAAGACTAATAATATATATATATATATATATATATAATATATGCATATACAGTACTCTGATATATATACACATATATACTGTATATATACATATACAGTATATATTATGTGATGCATATATATTAAATACACATTGTATATCGACTGTATATGCATATGATATCAAGTCAACTTCGGGCAAGCATGCATGGCGCAGTAATGCAAACCAAAGAGTAATCACAGCAATCAGTAACACTGCATGCACCAGTACAGCTATAAGGAAAGCTTCGATCTCGAATCTTCTGTACTGTGACTGCATGATGGGCCTAAACGGTAGAATGATCGCGTTGAAAACATAACACAGCGCGTGCGGGTGCGGAGTGCATGATGAATGATGATTGCGATATGATCGAGAAGCGAAAACTCTACAATATTAAGGACTTGTACACTATCTTGTATAAGCTAAACAGTCTTTTACGCATAAATAACATAAAGTGACCGTATTAATTTTTGTTAAATTATATATAGTACATATCATATTTTGTTTTTAGTTGTTTACACCTTCTTGTCCTAAATAATAAACTTCAACAGCACATTTTTTTCCAAGACTTTTTTCTCCGCGTTTCTACATGAACTTAATATATACATGAAGCGCGTGAAGCGGCAAGCAAGCGGGGATCAGGGTTATACTTATAAGAATCGGGTATACGCGCTCCGTTCTGGTATATGAGACCGCTTTCCTAATTTCTGATTGACCCCAATGAACTTGTTGATTTTTTCGCGGCTCTTCATTGGTTGCTAAGCAACGTAATGAACCAACCACAGGCCAGAAAAAAGTCCACTTTTCGAATGGGCATTAAAGTCCATTACATGAAACTGACCAATCAAAAGATAGGAAGTTTTCAACCCCAAAAAGTAGGTATTATCATTAAGTGGTCGACTTCAACGATTCAAAAATCGTAATTTTCAGCACAAATTACCCCCAGACAATCTCATCTTCCACCATAATTCCTCAGGAGCTCTGGAAATTGGCACCAAAGTTGGTGGATTTCCCATAAGGTTACAGGGGGCGTGGCCTAAAAGGTCCACTTTTCTCGAACTGCGCAGTGATGTGAAATTCGCGCGAAGATTGGTCCGCGAATATGCGCATGCGAATATGCGCGAATATGCGCGCAAATGCGCGCATATGCGCGAAAGATACTTTCAAGATGGCGGCCGCGCGCAATTAAAATCACGTGAGCACCTCGGCAGCCTGAAAGGCCGATTGCTTTAATTCCATGATTAATTAACTCTAATTTAATCCAAACACTAATTAAGCAAGGGATTATACCAAGAAAAATAAGAAAAGACTCTCTGTAGCATTTACTGTAGTTTTAACCAGTTTTAAATTGCTATTTTTGTGGCGGGAAAGTCAATTTTCAATATGCGCGCATATGCGGCCGCAGATTGCCCGCGAATATGCGCGAATATGCGAATATGCGCGCATATTCGCCGCGAATATGCGCGGACTAACATCACTGGAACTGCGTATACCCCCATCCCAATGGAGCATGCTGGAGCATAGCCCTGCAGCGGAGATTCGGGGATTTCGGGGAAACCCGGGAAACGCAAAACGCAAAACCGGCAAAAACGCAAAAGGTTCAACAACGGTAGTCAAAGTCAAAGCTATAACAAAACAATTGGTATCACAGATCACAGGCATCACAGAAATATAAAAATTATTTCACTAATTATTTTTACTTGTGTTTATATTTTGATTTAAAGGTTGATTTGTTGATTTTCAAGATCATTGTCCAATTTTTTTTTGACTTACTTTTTTTACCTCTCAAAATCAGCTGTTTTAAGCATGGCGTACAAAAAGGATTTTAATATTTTTGTTGGAACAAAAACTGGTATTTTAAAAGGTATGTCATGTACTTATTATGTTTAATATGTATAAAACTATAGCCAAGATTTGTTTATTTTATTAACCACATTTAAAAAGTATCTACCGTTTGATGTATCGCTTCAATATCGATCCTGTTTTACGTGGCAAGCAGGCAGACCCTAGCTGCATGTTTGTTGACATTTTTCTGATTAGGTTTAAAAGTTGATATACATCACACACACACACACACACACACACACACACACACACACACACACACACACACACACACACACACACACACACACACACATATATATGTATATATATATATTAACTTCGGCAAAAATGCAATCGTTCTATCATTGTGCTTGTCATTACTTCGTATGCATATTGCGTCGTATGCAAACTAGGCAACTTTGCCCACATTCGCACATACTTACGCTACTGGTATGCATATAGTAAATATGTTATGCCAATAGGAATCTTTTTATGCATCAAGAAGGTTATCGAACGCTGTTTCTTTAATAATTATGTCTGTATTGTTTGTTTTAGCTATCAAGGTAAATGATGGTGGTAAAAATATTGTCAAGAGAGTTCAAAACATGGAAGGTCTGACCACTGAACATGAAATTACCGCCATGGCCTGGGGAGATTCTGAGGAGAGAGAAATATTAATAGGTCTGTCCAATCAAACAGTCAAAATATACGACTCGGATTTCAAGGCATTCACAAGAAACATTGACGCAAAGTGTGGCGAGGGATCAATTGTCGGCATTGTTAGATACGACGGGTGAGTTTTAAATACATTCTCTCCAATCTAGCTTGGTGGTCTACTGGTTAGAGCGCCTGGCTTTCATCCGAGAGGTCCCCGGTTCAAATGTCGAACTTTTCATGACTTTATTGGGACTTTATCGTGATTGACTGATTACTGTACACTAAATTATGGAGTTGATAAGAGGAAGGCAGTTTACGGCTGTCTATACTCCACTGCCCTGCAGGCTGAACAGATCTGGTAGTAGGAGCTAAAAAGAGTGCAGGAAAGGGTTCTGGGAGCCTGGTAAGCCGTAGCTCAATCACAAGATAACTCTTACTGAAAAGGTATAAATACCTGGCCACACCAGAAAGAGTACAAATGGCGTCAAGGATATTTGAATTTAATTTATATTTTAAAGCGAAACATGTGAGAGCCTGCGGATCAAATGGAAATTAATAAAGAACACTTATTTTTTTTTTATTTTATTTATTTATATTTTTTTTTTACAAGGATACACCCCTAAGAGCTTACAGCTCGCGGCGAGGTAATGGGTAGGGATAGGCACTTTACTACAGGTCGTTATAAGTGAAACGAGATAAGGAATTAAACTTTACATGCAAAGGCTTTTATATTTGTTTGATTCGTGATTTATGGAAACATTCGAAGCCATATATTATATATATTAGAATAAAATGTTTATTTAGTCAAGAAAATTTAAACAGGTTTTCGTGTTTTCAGGTCCCTGCTCACCGGCACAACCTCCGGTCATGTAAAACTGTGGCAGTGTGGCTCGGAAAACGTCCTCAACACGGGCGGTGCGTTGGAGCGACTGCGGCAAAGTCCGTACAACAGAGACCTCATAGCAACCGGCGGAAAGGCCAACGACCTCAAACTGTGGAATGTTGCGGCCGGCAATCAGAGTACATTCAAGGCTAAAAATGTGAGTAAAGATTTTAATTGAGTTTTTATATACTGTTGAGGCTTCAAGTCAGCTGATTTTGCAGTGTTCCCACCGTCCTATCCAAACCTATGTAAAATAACAACTTGAAATTGCTTTTTTGGCATTAAATTTTTTTTTGAGAAAAGTAAGCTTCTGATTCATTATCAAATGACTCCTTAATAGGAAGGTAGGAGATGTTTTCAAATTAATACAGTACGTACGTAGCTTCAATTGAAGAGAAAAAATTCAAATTTCTTATGGAGAAAAATTTTCCCGCAGAGGAACACTTGGACACAATTCACAAAGGAGTTATCGAGCTTTTCACTAACTGCAGTTAGTGCAATGGATTTAGAATGACCAGGCTAGAAAGAAGACTGGATAACTTTTTCGTGAATGGCTCCTCCGATATGTCTTATTTTTAATGGAGTACTGGTATCAACCTCATTTTTTTATTATTATTATTATTGCAGAAATGAATAGAGGGAGCAAAGTTATGTTACTCTGATTTTTTTTTCAAATTTTTTAGTCCGGGAACTGTTTTAAAAAAATTATTGAAAGTACAGAGAAAGTGACGCCTCTCTTAATAAAAAGATAGGGCTTAAGAGGGTCATTTATTTTTTTCAATCTTTTAATTTATGTAAAATTTGTTAGTACCCCCCTCCCTCCTCCACCCTTCCAAAAAAGTGACATAACATCCTTCTCCTCCTACCTATATGAAATTTCCAGCAGCTAAATTTCAAACATTGGTGTCAAAATGTCTTCTTTATAAATGTTAAAAAAACAAAAGTTTCATTGTATAATGTTGTTCTCCAGGTGCCACACAACTCCCTGCAGTTAGAGGTCCCCGTGTGGGTCTCGGACATTGCCTTCCTGCCAAACAGCAGCAAGATCGCCGTGTGTACGAGATACGGACAGGTTAGTCATGTACACTGTAAGCCAAATCTAATGCGAAAATCTTGGGGGTAGCAACCCAATGCTTGTATCAGCCAGGACCATTTTGATGATGAGTTAACAGTAAAAACTCTTTATTACACAACTTGTTGTTAGGTAAAACTTGTTTTTGAGTAAAGGAGATCGCGGTGCTATAAAAAAATAATTAGTATTGCAGGTATAGGAAAAACTTGATATAAGGTAATACTTTATATATAATATAGGTAACCCTAATTTCCTGGGTCCCTTGACTTTAGGTAGTAACAAATTTCCACTGTATTCCTATAAAACCTTTTTGTAATTATCTGCTATACAGTATTCTTTGAGGGGGAAAAAAAAAAAAAAAAAAATTGATAAACTTATTTAATAAAAAGTCTTTGTGATTCTGTGACTTGAGTTAAAAAAGCAAACTCTGAATTAGTTTATATTTTAAAATGAGTTGTGTCAAATCTCTTGGTAGCTAGTAAAACAAATTCTTACCTTTATACAAGGTCTGATTGTGTCTTTACGAACAGACCTAATGTAACTTAAAAGAAAACCAAAAGTGACTTTTGGGCTATTTTGTTACTGTGAAAACTGTGTGCCTTAAAGTTGTTAATATTGCATTTTGTTAATCCTAACCTTGAAAGTAAAATCTATATCTTGATTAAAAAATTTTCTTATTTTTTTTATTTTTTTTTTTTTAAGTTTCATACAACATGTCAACAAAAATACAGACTGTAATTATAATCACCCACTTTAAATAAGCAGTCAGTAAATGCAGTTATTTTCAAACAAATCAAAGAAAAGGAGAAAAAGTATGGTAATGTAATAATTTTTAGCTTCACTGAACACTAATAGTTTTTCAGAAATCATGATAATGCAGCTTTTGTTACTATAATGTACACTCCTCTTAATTCATGGTGTGCCTTAATTTTTTACTAATATTTACTTATATTTATGTCATGGTGAAAGTACTATTTCATTTTGCATGTAACATAGGTTTAGATCGGCAAGTGGAAATATAAAAAAAGCAGCTCTCTTAGAACAGAATGGGAGGCATTCACAAAGCACTTTAACCCCCACTTAAGCCTCAATTTTTAACCCTGGTTGCTAAACCAGGGGCTAACTATGTTAAGCTCCTATTTTATCACCCTGTTTAGCACCAGGGTTAAAAATTTAGGTTAAAGTAGGAGTTAAAGTGCTTTGTGAATGCCCCCCATATATTTTGTGGTTTTAGATTTTCTTTCCCACAAAAAAATCACAGTGTCATATTAAATCCATCTTGACGTTTTGTTTGTTTTTGTTGCAGGTTCGAGTGTATGACACGTCAGCCCAGAGAAGACCGGTTTTAAACATTGAGATTCCTGAAAAGGCTCTGACAGCGATCGCTGCTTCCCCCAAGTCAGAGTGAGTTGAAGCTAGCTGGAAGGCTATCAGGATGAAATTTTGCATCGGGCATTTAAATAGAAAATATCAACTCTTTTTTTTATTTATAATTTTGTCGTGATTTTTACTATCACACCTGAAATTGTGCTGCTGCAATAAATAATGATGTCATGGCTGTGCAAATTTTTAATGTAAAAACATAAGGAAAAGGTTTGAGTAAAAAAAAAAAAAAAAAAATCTGACAAAGAATTATTGTCACTAGTCTTGGGAGATGGTCACTCCAGAGTAAGAATTTCAAAATTTGGATTGCTATTGTATAGAAAATATTTAGTGATATAAAGGACTAACTTCACCCTCTCCTTTACCTTATTTTCTCTCCCCCCTCCCTTACTTGTAGCCCCCATTTTTTTTTTTTTTTTTTGTTTTGATACTCACTAACTCTATGAATATACAAATAAACTATTATATTTATAAGTATTATGGTCATAAAATGGAACATTTCATTTTTTTAAGGACTATTGTCACTATAGTAATTATTTTTTTATGCTAACAAAAAATTTAAAATTTAGATCAGAACATAGAGAACGAAATGACTGTTCACTTTCTGAAGTAAAAAAAGTAATTATTCAGTCCAGTTTTTGAGATATACATATTAATTTTTATAGTTGAAGAAGATGTTGATTTGACTAAGGGCCACTAGGATTCCAATGATATTCTCACTGGGTGCAATTCACAAAGAAGTTAGCCAGGTTTTTAACCACGTTTACCTATACCTGTTTTACGTGTTAAACCACCTATTTAAATGTGGTTAAATGTGGTTAGAAACCTGGCTAACTGCTTCGTGAATCGCGCCCAATATTTATATCCTGTATATCTAAAAAACGACTGACTATTGCTCCATTTTTTTTAGCTGAATGCTGTAATGTAAGGAAGGTTTACTATAATTTTTTAGAGTGATTCACTATCTCCTAAGATTAAATTTGAAACTGTACTTAAATCTGACATTGTGTTACAGCCACGTGGTAGTTGGCTCTGGGACTGGCCACATGTTCCTCGTGGACCTCAGGTACAAAGGTCTGCAGTGTGGAAACTACAAAGGCAGCACGGGCAGCATCCGAGAGATAACGTGCCACAAGTCAGAGCCCTACGTGATCAGCGTGAGTCTGGACCGGCATCTTCGAGTGCACCACAGCGACTCTCGACAAGTGCTGCATTCGGTGAGTTTTGTCCTCCCTCTCTGGTTTGTCAATGGAGGCTTCAAGTGTTCACCAACGGGAGAATTTTCTCCATAAGCCTCCATGTTAGGAAATTTGAATTTTTTCTCAGCTATTAATTTTAAAAAATCTCCAACTCCCCTCCCCTTCATTTAGGGGTCTTTTGATAATGAGTCAAGAGCTTATTTTTCTCAAAAAAAAAAAAAAAAAAAAAAAAATCTTAAATGCCGAAAAAGAAAAAAAATCACCACAAAATTCTAATATCCTCTCATTTATTTACTTTTTTGCTTGAAATATTGGGTACAAATCAGTACTTATTATACACATAAACCTCTCTTTAAAGTTTCAAATAGTAAAAACAAATTTGTATTTCATGAGAGAATTAATTAATAAATACATACTGTATAAACCAGGGACCGGATGCACGCGTTTTTTTCGTGCATCCGAGATGCGCATCCGGATGCAAATTAATTTTTCGTGCATCCATGGATGCGCATCCGGATGCAAATTTATTTTTCATGCATCTGGGATGCGCATCCGGATGCAAATTTATTTTCCATGCATCTGAGATGCGCATCCGGATGCATTAATTTTTTCCCGTGCATCTGGGATGCACGGATGCGGATGCAAGCCCATTTTTGCGCATCCGTGTGCATCTTGCATCTGCATCCGCATCCGATCTTTGGTTTTTATAATACACTTTGTTTCTTTTAATTTTTAAACGACAAGTGGCAAATAAAGTTAAAAAATATGCCTCGTGTTAAAGATTTATTTAGAGGCAATTAGCAAAAAACCTGATAAAAAAGAGAAAAAAAAAAGTGTTAAATGGATGCAAATTTATTTTTCGTGCATCCGTGGATGCGCATCCGGATGCAAATTTATTTTTCATGCATCTGGGATGCGCATCCGGATGCATTCATTTTTCCCCGTGCATCTGGGATGCGCATCCGGATGCATTCATTTTTTCCTGTGCATCTGGGATGCACGGATGCGGATGCAAGCCCATTTTTGCGCATCCGTGTGCATCTTGCATCTGCATCCGCATCCGCATCCGATCCCTGGTATAAACTGTTCAATATTACTTTGAAGGAAAATAAGGGAAATTAAAAAAAAAAAATGGTGCTTATAGTCTTACAAAAGAGTGGGCTTTTTGTAAATGTTATTATCATTATTTTCTTTATTTTCTTTCTTTATTTATTTATTTTTTTTTTTTATAATCTCAACATTTTTTTTTATTTTATTTATTTTTTATTTTTTTTTTGCAACAATGAATAAATCTTATGCAAGTTGTCCATTGCTCTGTTAATTTTTTCTGGACAACATAAAGCAGAGATAATTTTCTGGACAACATAAAGAAGTGATATTTTAGTTTATATGCCACCTTTATTTTGAAGTTGTTGTTTTCAAAGTACAGTGGCAGTCAAATTAATTTTGCTGCATACTTTATGACTATGTAACTCTGTACATTACTTTGTATTGTTAAAGAGATACAGGCCTCAAGTCACAAATTACACAGTCACCAAGTGTTGTTAGAGTATATAATCAGCATTCACATAATTTTTCTCGGTGCAGGTGTGCAAAGTTGCAGTGTAAAGTAACAAATTTAGCCCTTGCTGACGTCACAACTCGATGCTAATCTGTGAGTTGTGACGTCAGCAAGGACCTTCTTTGCAGCTCAATTTCACACGTTCTCACCTCATGTGGATAAAAATAATGCGAATGTTGATTATAAACTCAAGCAACACTTGGTGTCCGTCTAATTTGTGATTTGAGGCCTGTATACCTCATTTAATTTAGATATTTTAGTATAAATTCAAATTGTTTATTTTATCTCATTCCAAATACGATGTACACATGATATAAAATACATGGTATCATGCATGGGTAAGACGCATCATTCTAAAAATACATAATAATATATATATATATATATATATATAAACACTTGTTCAACAAACAAGATATTCAATACACATCCACATCAGTCAAAATTTAGCATTCAAATAATCATCTACACTAAAAAAAATAGTTCTTATTAAGAAACAATTTTACAGTATTTTTAAACTCTGTATATATGTGGACCTCTTTTAATGAAACAGGAAGTTTGTTATACATTTTAATATATGAGCACATAGGTCCTTTGTCCATAAGTTTGAGTCTACTTTTTGGGGGTAATATAGTACCATTCAAATATCTAGTATCATGTTCATGGACTTTCTAATAATAACTAATAATTTAATTAAATTTTTCTCAGGAATATCTGACGTCCAAGCTGAACTGCGTGTTGATGCGCTCCGACTTCAACCCCAAGGACGTGAAAGCCCCTGCGACTAGCGAAGTGAAGGCGAGCAGCGACACGGAGTGCGTGCAGCTTTCTGACGAGGACGGTGAGATGAATGACATCTTCAGTACGATGGAGACGGTCGGAGAAGAAGAGGAGGAGCCAAAACCAGTCACCAAAAAACGAACCATCGTCATCACCGGAATGAAATATCAAAAGAAGAAGAAAAATAAAACCTCAATGTGAATATTATTTAATAAATTTTTATTTAATATAAATTAATGTTGTATTGTACTTTTTATTTACCTACAAATACTTACAAAAAAAAATATTATTTAATATTTGATAATTATGTTGTTATGTCTATTTTATTATTTAACATTCTTCTTTTTCTTTTATACAGAGGGTACTAAATTACGCTACTCTGAATATTTTCAGATTTATTTTAGTCTCAGAATTTTAAATAATTATTGAAAGTGCGGCCACTCCTCTGGAGGCGTCAATATTAGAGGTTTCAAGTGTTCCCCGGCATGAAAATTTTCTCCATAAGCCTCCATATTAGAAAATTTGAATTTTTTCTCCGTAACTATTAAAGCTATTAAGCAATAGCAGTACGCAAGGATATGTTACACATTTCTCAATTATTTTTTATCCTGTAAAATTTGTGCGACTTAAATTATGCATTATTTCACAAGTAGCTATATGTTAATGCTTGAGAAGTTGCCTGCTTTACAGGCGTTTACTTTATCTGCAAAGTCAACATTTTTTTAAAAGAAACATGAATTTATTGCATAATATCTTGGAAGTATAATATATTGATGACACTGGCAAAAATAATAATGCAAGGAAAAAAAAAAAAAGAATAACGCTGCACATATGCTACCATGGCAGATTTCAATGCACTGTCCCTCTACAAGAAGGGTATACACGATCGAAAGATACACGTGATCAAATTAACTGCACGCAGAATATACAACTCGTCACACCACAGTCTTGCACCCTCTCTCTTAAGATGCGAATGCCTTGCGATGCCTTCCTTTTATTGGATTCTCTGATTGTCTTCACTGTCGGCTGTGCCACTGCCAATGAGCCATACGTGCGATGTAATAAATCTCCTTGTAAGAGACTGTATGTATATAATTATAGAAATTTGATGATTTGTTACTATTTAAATTAAGTACGTGGCATTTTTTTTTATATAATTTCCCACTGTGTATTTTTTAATTACAGATATCTCAACTTATCTGCCTTCTTAAATGTGTTGAGCATTAAAATTCTTCTTTTCTTATGCCCACGTGTTGGCTATTAAAGTAGAGTGGGTGATTGCATTTTTTTTAATATTTTATTTTTAAAAATAGTTTAAGCTGCCCTCTATTGAGAAATGAAAACCAAAAAATTCCATCTCAAATAGTTTCACCACAAAAAAATCCCAAAGTTGGTGTTTCGGAGGCCTTTAACGTGCAGCCTTATGGAAAACATAAAACCGCGTTTTACTCCAACTTTTTCTGAACTATGGTACCATTTAAAAAATACTTACGTAATCTATGAATTCTTTAATGAATTTTCAAATAAAAAAAAAATTTACGGGGTCATTTTCTTGGAAAAAAATCATGAAAATCCTTATGGGAATTAACCCGCAAAAACTTAAAGATTTTTTTCAGAAAAAACGGCTCCGTAATTTTTTTTTTTTTTTTTATTTAAAAATCCATTAAAGAATTCATAGATTACGTAGGTATTTTTTAAATGGTAGCATAGTTCAGAAAATGTTGGAGTAAAACGCGGTTTTATGCTCCATAAGGCTGCACATCAAAGGCCTCTGAAACACCATGCAACTTTGGGAATTTTTTGTGGTGAATCTATTTGAGATGGAATTTTTTGGTTTTCATTTTTCAATAGAGGGCAGGCTATTTTTAGAAAATAAAATATTAAAAAAAATGAACTCGCTCACTCTACTTTAACAATAAAGAAGAGATTCTTTATCTCTTCTCTCTTCATGTTGCCAGGCAACAAAAGTCAAGTTCCGCAGTTAATGCAGAGCATATCTAAACAAATGCTCTCGGTCTTGAGGTTCTTTTTTACAAATGTCACTATCTTGGATTTTGAACTTCTTCTGGTAGCATCCAAGATAGTCATGGCCTGTATCTAGTCTGAATTTAGCAGTGTCTGTGAGTCTATTAATATTGTGAGTTCTGGCTGTTTTAAATACTAGATCTCCCCATACTTTAACACCTGCTTGTTCCTTAATTCCAAGTTGAGTTAACTTTCTGCTTCACTGCACTATTAATATGAGCTTTAATTGAATGAATAGAATTATGCTTGTGGTTGGCTGCGTCATCTTGCTGCCCATTTTAGCTAAATTGAATAAGTTATTTACATGACTAAATATTACTTGTGTATAATAAATATACCAGACAATTTATTATAGAGCTACAATATCATGTTTGCATTATAGAGGCTTCAAGTGAGTGTGCCCGCGATGCGCAACTGTTGTCGCTAAGGTCCATCTTGCACTTGAAAATAAAGCAAAGTATTTTTTTTAACATTTCTCGGTTATAAATCAAGAGTAATCAATCTAAATCTTGAATTATCTACTGTATTTGTCAGTTTGGACCAAAGTTCTGTAAAGGAATGTTCCCTAAAAAAAATCTTATATTCCTTATAGTGAAAAAACGAATTCACATTGTTTTTGTTTGTTTTTGTTTTTTTTTTTTGTTTTTTTACATTGTATAGGTTTAGATAGGATGGTGGGAACACCGAAAAATCAGCTGACTTGAAGCCTCTATTAAAAATTACAATATTGTAAAGCTTTATCATGTATAGGTACTGAAGAGAGTTTTAAAATTAATTGTTTTGTTGTTTACATCATATATGATATGGGAGCAGCGAGTAGATAGACAATATGAAAGACATTGTTTTTAGAAGTGTTTCATTTTGGCAATTGTCTGTGTTACATGAAAGATATTATTTAAACAGGTACATACATTATTATAAATATGATAAAAAAATAAGACAATTTTATTTTGTTTACATTCCAATTATTATTGTATGAATCAAATTACAATACATTTAAACTAAACATTTTTTTTTTAATTAAAAGTACCTACTTGGCATTAATTTATGCAGCAACTATTATTATTACTAACACAAAACTTTGTTTATCAATACCAGTAGGTTTGGGCTGGAACTCTGTCTTCTTGAATGCTCATTTTTTTCATGATGTCCATGTCAAAGGTACAGAGCTGAGGCTTGAAGGTAATTTCGGACAAGTCATCTTCTGTTGTGTCTTTTTCAGACTCTTTGTACGTACTGCGAGTCTTGTAGTCATGAGTTTCCTCGTTCAATTTGGGGATGCTAAGGATCCGGCCTGTCCGAACCGACACCCGTACCTGAGGAACAACAATGCAAACACATTCAATAAAGGAACAACAATGCAAACACATTCAACACTGTAACATTGAAGGTGAACAAAGGAAATGCTTTTTTTAATATTTTTCATATTTCATATTGAGTTATTTTGATATCCATGTGGTTTAACATTTTCGTACCATTCCTAATAAAGCTGCTCTAGGACAATTAACTTGAAAAATTTGGCAGCAGCAGTTGATCATACTTGAACTTGCTGCGTGCCACAGCATCTGGTGATACAACTAGAAGAGAGCAAGCCCTCTGTCGTCCCTTTCACGTCATATCACCAGCTGCTGCGTAAAAAGTTTAATAAACCAACCATTTTTGCCTTCACTTTTCAAATTAATTGTCCTAGAGCAGCTTCATTAAATATGGTATGAAAATACTGAGGCACATGGATAGCAAAATAACTCTAAAATTTCCGAACATGAAAAAAAAAAAAAAAAAAAATCCATCCTATACCTTTTTTCACTAGAGATAGATGTTAAAACAATATTCTTTCGAGTTCAATTTCTGTTGAGTATTGTTTTACTAGCAATCATCATGATTGACAATAAAAAACATTGTTACCTTATCAAGAATTTAAATTTTTTAAGAGTTGTGCAAAGGCATTTTTTTTAACGCCTCATTCTTTAATATTTGACATAAATTATAATACATACACACGATATACACATATAATATAATAATAATAATACTGTAATAATAATAATATGTAATATACTGCAGATATTTTGAACATGAATAGAAAATCTGCACAAAGAACTATCATGTGCTCTGATAGGTTTAAAATATTTAAAGAAAAAGGACCATGCAGCTTACAACAAAACAATATAATTTAATGACATGGAATTATGGACAGACTTGCAGCTGGCAATCACTACATCACTACGTATATCCGTTGACGACTGGTATTGTTTTTCTTATGAGGCGTCATCAACTGATCTATATTAAACACCGTCATGTGAATGTGTTGTATGTGGAAGGTTGAAAGAAAATCTCCCTCAGTCATCCTCAATCCAATGTAAAAAAAAAAAAAAAAAAAATCTGGGGGAGAAGTCGGGGCTGCCTCCATAGGGAGGTCGAAATCAACTTTAAAAAAATTGGAGTGGGGGAAATGTCTATACAGTATATGAGTCGCCGCGGATCAAACGGGTTTATATCCAAGCCCAACTGGAGTTTATTTTTAAGCCTCAGTTACATCAAGAAAAAATATTTCAGACCATTTTTGAACCTGGATTTGAAAAGACAAGTATAGTTAACTTTCCAAATCCAAGTTCAAAAGTGGTTTGATTTTTTTTTTTTTTTTCTTGATATAGCTGAGGCTTAAAAATTAAATTCCGTTTGGGCTTGGATATAAACCCGTTTCCTCTGCGGCACCTCATATACTGTATAGACATTTCAATTTGCCCCCCCCCCCCCTTCCCTCCGGATCCGCTCCTGATTACTAGGAAAATGAAATAAAAGTGCCAACATTAAATGATGATGGAATGCTGAGAATTTGACACAGGCTCTAGCGTCAGTTCCCAAAGAAGCAAGAGCATGGGCTAGGTTTCCTGTGGGATGCGGTGAGGATGCTAATGATAGTGGAATTAAGTATGCAGAGGGAGGATAAAAATTAAAGGTGATTATTTAAATTAAATATTTACAATCAGGAGAAGAGAAAATTACTTTTACGAAGGGCAAAGCACTCAATGCAAGGTCAAACAAAGTAAGGTAACGAGCAACACTCTTTGAACACTCAGAAGTAAATCTTTAACCATGGATCCTCAATTGAATTTATTGATGTATTGACTTCGGGTCTGTGGA
Organism: Siphlonurus alternatus; assembly: GCA_949825025.1. Taxonomy (NCBI): domain Eukaryota; kingdom Metazoa; phylum Arthropoda; class Insecta; order Ephemeroptera; family Siphlonuridae; genus Siphlonurus; species Siphlonurus alternatus. Next base: position 6,927,330 of record OX463780.1, read on the forward strand.
CTTGTCATTGCCCGTAAATATGAATCCTTAAACACTTTTTGAATTCAGCTGATCATTTTGGCTAAGATTCAGAACTGAATAGATCCCTTGCAAAACCCTCTGTTTTAGCAAAATGAAAACAAACTCACATGCAGTTTTCAATACTGTATACAGTATTATAAACGTATGATTCTAAAAATGAAAATATCACCATGCAGAACATGGTTTTGCGAACATTATTCAGAAACCTCCTCTTTCACAATTATGCATACGCCACAACAATTTTGCAAAAATAAAAATCAAGCTCACCTTGATTTTCTTACGGGGGTAAATTTGTTGCGGAAGGTGTTGCATGGTTTTGCAAAAAAAAATCGAGACAAATTAGACTGACGACAATGTACAAAATTTCAAGGAAAGCTAAGTGCTGGGAGGAGATGAGTGGAAAGGTGGAGAGGGGGAGAAGGGACCATGAATGGAAGCTCGAGTACTTTATCAGGGAAGCAACAATGATGTGGGAAAGTATTCTTTTATCAGGAGGACGGCGAGAGAGTGGAATTTGTTCCGACCTGCGGAGGTGGGCGTGGATAGGATTGAGAAGTTCAGGGAGCTGGTGACCACACGCAGGACCCCAAACTGTGAGCCATAGTGGTGTAACCACAACTGCCGCAGTATAAACCAATCTTTACTACTGTATGGTACATATAGAGCCAGCTAGAAGCAGTGTTTAAATTTGTGAAAGGACCGGCCTTTATGGACCAGAGCCATAGTTACTCTGCTATTATATTACCTTATCACCAGCTTCAGTAAACCGCCACTCTACATTAGTTGGCTTCAGGTCAGCAGGGTCCACTAATGCCACCTGCGAGGTTACAAGAAGTGGTGCTTCAGACTGTACGACAACACCTGGGAAATCCTTGTCGCGGCCAATACTTCGTAGATGTGTATTAAGTCCTTCTACAATAACCCAGTTTCTTTCTTGTATAACCTGATTTATAATGCCTTGCTTTCCTTTATCTCTTCCAGTTAAAATTTCAACACGGTCCCCTCTGAAAAAGCTCCATTCTAAAACTGGTTCTAAATAAACATTCTGCCGACGTAAGCCAGGTTGATTCTGTTGTCGAAATTGACCGGTCCATGGGCGACTTGTTGTAAATCGAAACCTCTTGCGTTCAATAATTTTTGGTAAATATTGAGGTTTTCCACGAGGTGTTTTCCATTCCACTTGTTCCATGCTTCTTTTTATATATTTTTCAGGGAAGTTAGAGAATTGCTTCGTGAGGTCAGCTACTTTAGATAAATATGGAGGAATGATTCTCATATTGACAGTTCAAGTTGTGCAAAAACAGTAATTATGCATATAATATAAACACACAAATCTAATATTGTGATGCTGATGCCAGTTTACTTTCTTGCGCTTTTGTGGTCAGCTGTTATTTAAATTTAGCGGACATTCCTTCACATACGAAAATCGTACACGGGGCCCGTATACGGAAACTTTAAACTGGCAACACTGTGGATCAGAGAGAAGAGAGAAGAGCCGGCGGCGGCAGCGATCATTCTCTTCTCGTGTTCTCCTTCTCGGGAAAGTGGCGTAGCGTCGAAATTGCGTAGGAATCCTATTTGCAACGTGAAAAATTACTAGTTTATCTATTATTTTTTTTTTTACACACACACAAGCTATAATTTGTACATGTACATATTTTTTATTTTAAATGATATATAATTCTACAGACAAATGTGAAATACACATTATATAATATTATATATTATACTTTTAGTGAAACTAAAACTTTTTTCGCGTCTTATAGACGTTATAGATGAATCTCTACATTTTAATTAAAAAAAAGTAGTTAAAAATATATAAAAACAAATTACTAAAATTCTCTAGAGGTGAGCGAAAGTTTGTAAATTTTATTTCAAACATTTTGTTATATCACATATGTACCGTACCTCACATGTTTTTATTATTAATTTTAAATAATTTATCATAAATTTTCCAAAAGATTAATATATATATAGTTACTTTTAAAAATCAGGGTAATACGGGTCTTTCACCATACGTCACAAAAATATGACGTCACGTGAATGTAGGCAAAAAGCACCTATTTAACATGGTAGTAGCATACCAAAAACTATTTATTTTCTGCGATATGACAATCGTGGTACATTTGACAATTATTTTATTTGATAGATTGAGATGTCAAGTAAATGGAAAAAAATACAATATTTGCCAATGATATCTGTGAAAAATACAATAAATCATTAAATAAAATGTAAATCGACTCCAAATTTCACGTCAATAATGACCATTTTACGACACTTATGCACTGATATTGACCTTAAGATGCTTCAAAAAAATCAGCCAATCACCGACCATTGCTTTCCCCGCGGACTTTTGAATACGAGGAGGAAACGGAACAACAAAAAGTAATGATAAAGAAACTAGGTAAAATAAAAAAAATGTATATGTTCAAGTTATGTATATTTATTTCTTACGTATATATTATTGTTAAAAAAAATTAAAATATGTTAAATTAGGAGGAATAAATTAAGTGATTCCAGTTCCCTCTCTCAGTACCTACTGCTGAATGTAAACAACAACAAAGCCAAGCAAACGCTATATACCCTATACGCATGCAATGCATTAATTGCGTTAATCCATGCGTTATATTATCCGACGCTATAAAATAAACTAGCTCTATCCAAAAAGTGCCGATCGAGATTTGTCACGGCTCTGATGCTGATCATCAAGTTGCCAATTAATTGTTATTATGCAACCCATGCAACTAGATATCATCAACGAGCGATATATTATTTTTAACAGTATTATATATTATCGCTCGTGGATGATATATTATATAACGGGTTGCATATTATAACAATTGACGAGTTGATGATTAGCATGAGCCGTGATATATTAAAAAAAAATACTGAGTTCATTCATGAAAATTTAAAAAAAGTATTTTTTACATTAGTATGAGATTATGAAATAAATGAATAAAACAACAAAAAGTTTCTGCAGCAGGGGTATACATATGTAAAGGTATTACACGGGACCAAAAAAAAATGTCAGACCTATACACCAATCGATTCAGAATTGAAAAATGTACTAAAAAACTATACTTTAAAATTCAAAATTTTTCGAAATCGTCCCTAATTTTTTGACTGTTTTGAAAAATTTTGAATTAAAATGTATAGTTTTTTTCATTAAATTTTTCAATTCTGAATCGATTGGTATAGGTCTGAAAATGCATTTTTTTTTTTTTTTTTTTTTTTTGTCCCCCAGTGATGCGTGTAATACTTTGCAGCAGCCGCCGCCGCCGCCGCCACCGCAGCAGCGCATCTAGTTTTGTTTAATCCAGATAAAATCAGCCAATTACATTTTTACACATTTTTTGCGAAAAGTCACCACGTTGGTAGTTGTGTGTGCCACAAAAGGCTGACTCGACATTTTTGGGCACTAGTGCAGTAGCAAAAAACTCTAAAAAAGCTCAATAAATGCAGTGAAATTAATTTTTTCTCGGCAGCAGCGCATCTAGTTTTGTTTAATCTAGATAAAATCAGCCAATTACATTTTTACACATTTTAATTTTATTGTGAAAATTCGAATCACCACGTTGGTAGTTGTGTGTGCCACAAAAGGCTGACTCGACATTTTTGGGCACTAGTGCAGTAGCAAAAAACCTCTAAAAAAGCTCAATAAATGCAGTGAAATATATATTTCTTCTGCTGACGTTTCTCTCTCTCCCCCCCCCCCCCTAATGTTTAAAACATCGAGATGATGATGATGATTCATCTCCTCTTTAAATATTCATCAACAATTTATTTTTCATTTTCAAATAAAAATAAAGTATCCTTTTAAAAAAGTGTGGGTCAGATCGATGCATGATGGCATAGCTTAAGGGGGTCACCAACCACATGAAAGCCCAAAAAAAGTCTAAATAGTCATTTTATTTATAGCCTTATCGTAATCCACTTCCGGAGATCGGTGGACATCCTAAATGACAACAAAATAGTCCTCATATGCACAAAATGTCGAAATGACTTTTTTCCGCGCTCTACATTATATAATATAATCTGAGTGCATTATCTACTTTTTTATGCATCACATCTTACACAACAGATCAATTTAAACTGGGAGAGTTCTGTTGATCTACATATTATATTGTATGATTCATTATTATAGCCAAGATTTTTTTTTATTTTATTTTTTTTTTTCAATTTATACTGGCATCATATATAATTGTTAAAATTTGTATTGCATCGTATATGTTGTTTATTTATTGTTTAATTTTAATTTCTAACGGTAAACATTTTAAATTGTCAGTACAACTAGTTGTTAAAAAAATAAATTTTATATTATATACCGTGTGTATGATGATTGACTTCATTCAATTTTTTACAAGGATACAATCCTATGAGCTTTTGGAGCTCAGCCTAGATATAAGGATAAGGGAGAGAAAAATTATGATGCATGGCCACGGTCTGTTACACGTTCCAGCATTTGCTGAGGTGAGACTGAGGGAACCGTGGAAAACCTCAGTCAGGACGGACACCTCTACTTTTTCTCAATGGACCAAAGCGATGTCCAAAGCCTGGGGAACCACACACAAATACATTTCTGCGATGGGTGGAAAGCGAGACGAATTTACCTCAGGGAGGGAGCAGCGTAATTTTTACTTCAAACGGTCACCCATCCATGTACTAACCACCCTCGATGTAGCTTGACTTAGATGATCTAAAGAGAACCAGTCATGTTGCTTTGTTATACCACTGTTTTTTTCTGAGAATGAAGAACTGAATATAACACAATAAAAATTCCAGTGAATGTATTTCATCCAAAAAGCGTAATACTTTATTTTGTTCCGATCAGAAAAATTACAAACTGGCTAGAAGCCGTTCGTCATGAAGTGAGTACACAAGAATATAATTATATTACACAATGTTAAGTAACATACATAAGACGGTAACACATGTAGATACAAAACTTATATAGAGAATAATTATAAAGTGAATTTTTTTAATAATAATTTGAAACTCAATTGACCTCTAATCAAAATATCAAATCCGAAATAAAAAAAATTAATTTCTTTTCCGTAAATATAAAAAAAAATTTACGTTTTTTTTTTTTACAAATCTTTAACTACTTACTACATTTTGTTTTATTTTATTTATTTATATATCTACGCTTATATAATAATATCATAGAAACACCTAAAAGTTTCTTACTAACATTAAATTTTAGTCTACAAATCTATACAATATATAGCACACTAGGATCCAGACTTTGTTCATATAACAGTCAAATTAATTTAAATATTCCCGCTGGAATTAGCCGGAAGTGAGAGGTTTTTGTCCTTCCTGTTTGCATTTCAACTTTGTAATTCTACAGAGAGCTTTGTAATAATCACACTAAATTTTTAGATTTTGAATTTACCTTAGGTCAGGTCTATTCTAATTTGACCTTAAATCCAGCACTTTTGATCAATAAAGTACTTAATTAATTCAAGTACAAAATTTAGTACTGAAAAAAAGCGTTAAATAAAGTACAAAAAATTGTGCCTTATTTTTGACCCTCTTTTTTTCAGTATCAAATTTGTACTTGAATTAAGTACTTTATTGATCAAAAGTGCTGGATTTAAGGTGAAATTAGAACAATTATGTACTGACATAAAGTACTGAAAATCTAAAAGTTTAGTGTGATCGACTGACTTGTTTGCAAAAGTACAAAAAACTGACATGAAGAGGAAGATCATAAACTACTCATTTCCGGCGGGAATTTTAAATAAATTTAACAATAGTCGATAGAAAACTCAAAATAAACTCAGGATTTGTATATTAAGAAAAGAGGCCACTGGAGCGATAACAGATAATTGTCAGTGTTGATTGAAACATCTCAAAACTTACCAGTACTTCTGTGTGCGTAATTTTACATGAGTCATATTTTAATACTTCTCAAGCCCCTGTCATTATCATCAGAAAAATAGTGTTATTTTAATTATGTATCTAAATAATATTAATTATATATTTTTTTAATTCAAAACACACCGGGCATTTCTCAATCATATAAATTACTTTATATGTATAGTTTTAAATTATTGTAGTTGAATAATTATCAATGTATCAATTATTGTCCGATTAATATTGACGATGAATTTAACCCGGTATCTTCTTCTTAAGCTATAATCTAAACGTATAAGTTAAAAAATCTATTTAAGAATTTAATTATGATTTTTTTTAATGTATATTTTTAGTTATTAATTTAAGAAGTATAATGGATAATGAAGAAAAGAATTTCTTGTGCAAAAAGCATTATATATCCATCAATGAGGGAAAAGTTAAAGGAGCTAGGTTTGACCACTATTTTCAAGTCATACTGTACAACCATATATACAATTAACCCTAATCAGTAAGTTCAGAAGACACTTAATTAAGATTATACATCCTAACATACGTGTTAATTTTAATTATAGAGTATCAACCTCAAATTTTTTTTATTGCAAAAATGAATAAAGGGTGTAATGTTATGTCACTCTGATTTTTTTTTTCGTTTTTTTTTCAGATTTTACCTGGAAGTATTCCTAAAAAGTTTTACCGAGGTCGGGTTTGAACTCACACCCCTTTTACATCTTATCTTTTATGAAGAGCGGTGTCACTTTCTCTGTAATTTCAATAATTTTTTAAAAATAGTTCCCAAACTAAAATATCAGAGTAACAAAACTTTGCACACTATCTATGGAGTATCGACCTCAATTTTTTTACTGCATAATTGGATAGAGGGTGCAAAGTTATTCTACCCTGATTTTTTTTCAGATTTTTTAGAGACCAGGAACTATTTTTAAAAAATTATTGAAAGTTTTTTTTGTGACGTCACGAGACGCCGCTCCTTAAGAAAAAGATAGGACTTGCCGCCGCTTGACGTCACAAAAAGGGCTTTCAATAATTTTTTAAAAATACTTCCCGGGCTCCAAAAAATCTGAAAAAAATCAGGGTAGCATAACTTTGCACGCTCTATCCATTTCTGCAATAAAAAAATGAGGTCGATACTCCATTATTGCAATTAAAATATTTGAGGTCGATCATCTATTACACAATTTTTTTTCTGTATTTTTTTTTTTTAGTAAATAATTTTACAATTATTGGGAAACACGTTTATAAAAATCTTTTTAAATCACGTATAATACGTGTAAGTTTATAATATATAATATTTTGTGCATTTTACTTTAAAGCTAGGAAATTGCATGATGTAATTTAAAAACAAAACAATGCGGCTTTTTATTTTAAACAAAACAGTTTTTCAACTGCAACAAATTTTTTTTTCCACCAAATAATTATAATCATGCTGTAAAATCGCTTTAATAATGATTTTTATAATTTAATTTCGAATATGTTTAATTTTATTATAGGCCTTTATATCTTCATGAAAGCGATTTTGTATAACCAATTAATCAATTCCTTATCCAAAACTACTAGTAATACACTAGTACCACTGCAGTTTTCTTGCCCTTATCATTAAAATATTCAGATTTGTTTCATTTTCCAACATGAATGTAACAACGAAACGACCAATTTCCCGACAAGCAGGTATAGGCGTAACAAATGTAAATATAATGTACTGTTAAATTTAAATGATATTCCCTCCGGAAGTTGCTGGAAGTGTAAGGTTTGTGGTTTTCCTGTTCATATTTCAGTGTTACAATTTCACACTTATGTTAGTACTACTGCTACTGCAAACCATTCTGTTAAGTTTCTAAGTGGAGATTTAAAAGGGAAAAACCACAAACTTGACACTTACGGTTACTTCCGGAAAGAATATCATATAAATTTGACTGTAGTTCATATAATTAACACAACAGCAAGGTAGAAAATATTTTATAGATTTGTGCTCTGGGTTGAATGAGGCTATTAATTAATTTTTAATTAATTATTCATTTTAGGAAGAAGTGTAAATATACACGTCGTCAATTAATACATATAGAAGCCATAACATAAATTGTTGTGAACATATATTTTGGAATAATTTTATTTCAATACTAATTATTGAAATGGGCTATTTAATCTCAAAATTTGTATTATAATGGAAATACTACTTAAGCTTTCCATTTTTTTTTTTTTTTTTGGAACAGTCCCTTAATGTAATTATAATTAACAATAGCTTAAAATTCTAAATATATGATCACAATAAAACATAAAAAATGTATATCAATTTAAGTTTAATAAGTGTTTCATACCATTAATGTATTAGTCGATTATTTTGGGTTCAAAGATAAAGAGTGCGTTTTTTAATTGGCACAAGTCTTGCTCCATCATAATTAAGATTGGTAGACAAGTCAATAAGATCCCAGTTTTCTTGATTATAAAGTCTTTCATTTGGAAATGCATGGCAAAATATTAATTTGAAATTATCTTTTTTTTTTTTTTTTTTTTTTTTTTCCTTTTGCGTTTCATTTTTTCCCATACTTATATTTTACAAGAAGTGCTTGTGGTATGAACGATTATAAATATTTAGTTACAATATTAATAAAATCAAAATCATTTAATATATAATTAAATTTTGAATTTAAATAAAATTTTCATAGTAATTAACACATACTAAATAAAATACTTTAGTATTATGTTTTTAAACAATTTAATATTTAAGTATCTATTTTGTAATTTTCTAACAAAAATACTTTTTAATAATTTACATTACATTAATTTTTAATTTGATCAGAAAGACACAAAACACAAAATGAAATTCAGGTTACGAAGTAAGAGATTTGAATGTAACAGCGCCCATGATGAGCCTTATAATTATTATGGATATAATTATTTACATATAAGAGCCATTATTAACATGTTAGAACTTGTAGCATAGTTCTCACAGTGCTGAGAGAAAAGCTTAAAAATTTGTGCTAGGCAGCATTTTGTAAAGTTACGACATCTCACACACTAAAGTGCATCTTTGTAAAAATGGAGATAAAATCGCCAAATTTTGTGCATATATTCAAAATAGACATCACAGCGATTCAGTTGTTCAAGGAGAGAAAATAATTTGCCAAAAAGTTGACTTGGGGACCATTTATAAAACGTCAATAAATTACAAGAAGTAATTTTTGACGCGCCGTTAAACAATATAGGAATTTGACACATTCAAAATGAAAATAATTAATTTTCAATGATATAGTCAAGCTCCAGCAAAAAAAATTTATAAAGAGGCATTAAAAGCCACAATTTGTTATTAATTATTCTTATTATTATCAGCATTTGCGATATTACAATATATTTTAATATTATATTTTGCTAAAATTTAATAACAATTATTTTCATTAACAAATGGAATACATAAATTGACCTGAACAACAATATACTAACATGAAATTTCTTCATCTTTGTATAAAATTTGAATGATCAGAAAAAATTAAAAACTGATTGTTGTCATTAAAAATAATAAAAAAACAAAAAAAATCATGCGGTAGGTAGAAAAAGGATTTTCAGCAAAGGCGCTTGTCCTGCTTCGATTGCGCTGCAGATTTGGAGAATGCGCAACAGGAGTGCACCGTAAACAGCTGATATAACGTCGTGCAAGTTCGGGTCAAGTGCAGAGGGAAGCAGCCACGTACCCGAAGACGACCGAGTCACGTAGACTCGTACAAGAAGAATTAAATCACCGTCAGATTTGTTCGGCTTACGAGTCTATGAGGACGTGCCACCGACACACTTGCTCGCAGCGGTTGTCCCGCATGTCCGCCCAGTGTGCCATCTCTTCGTGACCCGTGCTGCTCAGACCCAGCGAGAACCAGCCCAGCATTTCCTTGCGCTTCATGCTGCGTTTGTTGTATACCGAAATCATCAGAGTTACGTCCGGAAGTTGGAACAGCGCGATCTGAAACAACATGTGACGTCACAGTCAGTTAGTGACGTCATAGTCAGGAACAATGAAAGGAAAACTATGCATGCAGGTGTATAAATTCCTAAAGTGCCTTGAGATTATGCAACCTGTTTGACTTAAAAGCGGAGCGGGTTGCCTATACAGTATATTCATTATAGACGCTGAAATGGCATTGGAGTTTACGGCTGATTTGGCTATAAAGTCTTATGTACTTAAGCCCAAACTTTATGTATGATGCATGTACTATGATATTTTTTAATAAAAGCCTTTTTGAATTGGAGTATTCCTTAAAGTCTACAAAAAACAAATGCGTAAAGATCACAATGTCCTAAGTTTTTCTCATCGAGACGCCATGAATTCACCCTAATTTGTTTAAGTTACAAGACACAAAAAGATGCAGATTTTTGCAATTTTGTAGAAAGATCTCTGACAAGACAGTTTGTGTTGCGTCATTCCGAAAAAAAAAATCGTTTGCAGCGACTGCGCGACAACGTTCCTAAATATAGCAGGGGTGTCCAGAGGTGTACAGTCAATGGACAATGTTTAATTGCATATTTGTAAAGAGGACCTCGAGTTATGTATTGTCAATATATTTCAGTTTTTTTTAAACCTCAAATACCCTTAAAATCATGCTGTAAAATGCTGTGACGTCATAGTCATGCAAATATTTAACACAAAAGCATAGGGACTATGACTTCACAGCGTTTTTTTCCCCCCAATTTTGAGGGTGGAAAGGCGGATTCACATGTGGATTTCCAGCATGCGACGCGACGCGAATAAAGCGCATTTGCTGTAACATCCATTGGCGGCCATATTTAGCGATTAAAAGAAAAGGAGCATCGTAAATAACGTGATTCCCGGTGAATTCGCCACCAAATGTCACAGCTTGTGTGACAAAATCGCGTCGCATCGCCATTGTCGCCATCTGAATCCGCCTTTAGAGTGTTAAAAAAATATTTAAAAAATTGACAATACATCATAAGAAAGTAGTGTAGATTGGACCCACCTGGAACATGAAGGTCTCCTTGAAGAGCGGGTTTGGCTGACCGCGGCGGATGGAGGTCTTGCTGCGTGCCATCTCTTGTCCCGTGGAGCTCACCAGACACAGTTTGACGTACGAGTCCGGCGCGCGAGACATCGCCATCGTCCTGGGGGAAAATGTTCAGGTTAACCTTGGTGTGCAGTGACTTAGTAAAGTTGCTTTCCCATGGAGACATGTATGTCAAGCGGTCGAGGCGAGAAAGGCGCATTTGCTTCAATGTCATATATGGCAGCCATGTTGGTGTGGAAAAATCGTTTTCCCGCAGCGATTCAAAGTGCATGCATTTCAATGCAACGGGGAAAGCGAGAAAATCGCATGCCGCATCAGCAAATCAGAGGCTCGGTATTTCCTCGTCTTGCGGGGAGCGATTTTATCGCCAACATGACCGTGATACGAGATTGAAGCAAGTGCGCTTTTCTCACCTGGCTCAACATCGCTCCATGGGAAAGCACCAGTATCCACGTTTCTCACCAACCGCGAGTAGTGTTGTTAATGAGACCAACAAAACTAGCAATATGTTATTATATTATTATCAATTTTTTAAATCAAAACCTAACTGCATGGTTACTTTTACTTATTATTACTCACTAAATTTGAAACCCTGAACCTTCCGAAACCCTAACTTGAGCGTTTCGCGGTCTCTTCCAGAACGGGGGTAACCACAGCCTTGCAATCCATCCCGGCATTAAATTTGCCTGCGACTGAGGGAAACGTGGAAACCTCAGCCAGGATGAACGCTACAGTTTTGTCAATGAACCGGAAGTGCAATGGTCCAAAGCCACATAGTGGAAAAGCGCAACACCTGGGTGGTAAACGTATTTTTTTTTTGAAAATGGTCACCCATCCAACTACTGACCACGCTCGGCGTTGCTTGACTTCGGTGATTTGACGAGACCCGGTCAAGGGCACTGCGCCATACACCCACAACAATATGTTATTATATTATTATAGATTTATAGAAGAAGGAACTTTAACCGAAGATTTCCTAGACTCTGCAGTACATATAGATAAAATAAATTTATATTTTCTGAAATTATTAGCAAATTTTAAAATAAAAAAAAAATGCTAAAAAAGTTATGAAGGTCTCTCTTCTACGAGCTAAATTTTGGATTTCATGATGGAAATTTTTTAGCCTTTCTCTATATATTTAATTTAAACAAAATGTGGCATCAAATGTCCCGATTCTACCCTCCCTTCAAAATGCATGTACAATGTGATTCAATAAATATAAATCATGTAAATTATAAAGTACAAGTGTACATCATCAGTATAAAATTTAATATCATATGTAAATTTGGTTGTATATATAACAATCACCACATAGCATATTTACCTAGTTTTACTGGGGGAACATGAAAACTTATATCAGGATGGTCGTTAATGTAACATCACCATCCCGAATGTACCTCCAGAGTGAAAAAAGTCAGCGGGATTATTATTTTTTTATAACTAGCTCTCATGAGCCTACAGCTCGCATCGGGGTAATGGATAGGGATAAGGTAGGGAACGGATGCCACGGCCTGTTACACGTCTTAGCATTCGCTGAGGTGAGACTAAGGGAACCGTGGAAAACTTCAGACAGGACGGACACCTCTACTTTTTATCAATGGACCAAAGTGATATCCAAAGTCTGGGGAACCATGCATACAAGTGCATCACTGCACTGGGTGGAATGTGAGACAAGGCTCACCTGAAGTGGCTTCCTTTGACGATTTCGACGGATAGGCGGCCGGTGGTTCCGTTGTAACTAAGTCCTAGTAGAAGCTCGGCCACGCCCCCGTGCTGCATCTGCATCGAGTGGGTGGAGCCGGTCGAGTCGCTGCGAGCAAGGGAGAGAAGCTCGCTGGCGGAGGAGCTCGCCTAAACATACACACGTTAGTTAGACAATTGCAAGGACAGTCTAGGACGTGGAATACTCGACAATTTTCGTCAACCTTCAGGAAAGTCCGCCAAATAACGGCGGATTCAGATGGCGACAATGGCGATGCGACGCGATTTTGTCACACAAGCTGTGAAATCCTATGCGGCGAGCGAATTCGCCAGGTTGCGGCAGTGAAATCGCGTTATTTGCGATGCTCTTTTTTTTAATTGCCAAATATGGCCGCCAATGAATGTCACAGCAAGAGCGCATTATTCGCGTCGCATTATAAAAATCGCCATGTGAATCCACCTTAAGCAGCTGGCGGTCGGTCTGTTTGAGGACGTCATAGATCTGACAGCATAAAGGCGGATTCACATGGCGATTTTTATAATGCGACGCGACGCGAATAATGCGCACTTGCTGTAACATCCATTGGTGGCCATTTTTGGCGATAAAAAAAAAAGAGCGTCGTAATTAACGCGATTCCTGGCGAATTCGCCGCCACATAGGATTTCACAGCTTTTACGTCAAAATCGCGTCGCCTCGCCGTTGTGGCCATCTGAATCAGCCTTAACGCTGGTGGCTAAAGTAGCACCTTTGACAGCGGTGTCTTTGTTAGTTAGGATATGCAATCAAATGCGCTAAATTAATTCAGTATCGTGACGTACCAGGATCCGACATGGCGTCGCATAGGTCGATTTGGAAGTTAGGCCATTCTCCCAGTAAATAGACAATCGTTGAGATAATTGCATATTCACATATTCACATATATGTTAAAATGGTATCGGGCCTCAAATTAAAAGTTAGACAGTCACAGGGAGCTGCTAATAGAGTTTACAGTCAATCATTCGAGTTTTTTTTTATTCGTGCACGATGCAGCTGCATGAGCATGCTGTGTCAAAAAGTAGTGAGAAAAAAAATTTTAACAGTGATTTAAGTAGAGGTTCGTTTCGACCCCCCCCCCTCCCTCCCTTGATACAGAGGGTGTTAAAAAAGAATTTGGTAAAGCTAGGGTTAATATCTTCATTAGATTGTCCAGTATGTACAAAATTAAATTATGTAGGTATAGGTACAGAAAACTTCACAGTTTTGAAAATAACAACAAATTTCGAATCGTTTTGTTGATATCTGTGCATTACATAAATGCATTTTCTTTATTCATTTTTATTTCAAATTGCTACATATATTATATTATATTATATTATATTATATTATATTATATTATATTATATTATATTATATTATATTATATTATATTATATTATATTATATTATATTATATTATAGTATAGTATAGTATAGTATAGTATAGTATAGTATAGTATAGTATAGTATAGTATAGTATAGTATAGTATAGTATAGTATAGTATAGTATAGTATAGTATAGTATAGTATAGTATAGTATAGTATAGTATAGTATAGTATAGTATAGTATAGTATAGTATAGTATAGTATAGTATAGTATAGTATAGTATAGTATAGTATAGTATAGTATAGTATAGTATATTATATTATATTATATTATATTATATTATATTATATATACATCCGACAGTAAAACTACGATGCAATGAGATACTATATTATAATGTATTTATTCAGAATACGTATGTGATATTGTAAATATAATTAAACGTTTAATCTCTATAGACTCTGTAGTTAAATAATAATAATAAAATTTTTATAATTTTATACATAGTAAACCTGGTGGCTCATTATTACAACACTCGCGTAGATATCGTGTGTAAAACTATTGAGCCGATGTGGGAGGGTGATAAAAAAAATCATGTAGCCCTCCCTTAGCACGCGCACTGAGTCAATGCCATAGCTGGAAATAACTCTTATTACTTTTACTTCAACAAATGCATACCGGAAGTAGCCGGAAGTGCTAGATTTCTGTACTTTCAAAGTTCAGTTTTGATCCTGAAACTTTGAACAGAGACTTATATTAGGATTTCAACCAATCTGCAAAATCTTAAAGTTTTAATGTTGATAGTTCAGCCAAAATCCCTCCACTTCCGGCTACTTCCGGTGGTAGTCTTACATCTGTTGAACTGTAATAGTGTGAAGTCATGCAGGATCGTGTTTAGGTCGCGAAGGTGTGGTCCTTTTAACCGAAATCAATATCAAAGTACTTACATGGCCAAGTAAAGAGTCATCGAATTAAATATAATACTTGAAAATTAATCTCAAAATATCGTTAGCATAAATTCTTGTCACATAAATGCAATTAGAAAGATGGTAAGTTAATAATATGTCAATGAAGGTTAACTGAAACTGTGTCACAATTAGATTGTGTCAAGAAAGGTCAAATTTAGTGGTAAAACATCAGGATTTAGTCCATATGTTCAAATAACCTTATGACATTATGTGTATTTTTAAAAATGCTGAACAATCTTTACAGATCGACATATTATGGATGAAATCATGCAAGTGAAAACATAAATTATCAAAATCATAATTAAAAATTTCAGTATAAAAATTGTACAATAATTATTGATATAAATTAAACCTAAAAAAAAGTGCTTTAAAAATGTAATATCAAATTCTGCCTCAGAATTTAAAATTGTAAAAAAAATGAACCCTCCCTCTTTTTTGCAAATTTTGCGATGAAACTTCATGATTCGTGAAGATTCAATGCATATCATACATATTTGCAAAACTGGTAAAACTGGAGATCCGGGCCCTATACATAATAGGGGGCATTCACAAAGCACTTTAACCCCAACTTTATTATAGCCCCAAGTTTTATCCCTGGTACTAAACATGGTGCTAAACTAGGAGCTAGACATGGATATTGCCCCTGGTTTAGCACCATGTTTAGTACCAGGGACAAAACTTGGGGCTAAAGTTGGGGTTAAAGTGCTTTGTGAATGCCCCCCAATAATGTTTATTGAGCACTACACAGGAATACAAAATATAATTATTATATTTTATAATAATTAATTAATAATATAATTATTATTCGCACACAATAATAAAAAACGTTCGCAATGTATCATGACTATAAAAAGGAACATTCCATTCACATTAAAGTGTCCAGCCACCAAATTAAATAACCTTACTATATTGAATAAGATATTTCAAAGATATTATTGAATTAAATTTAGACATAACAATATAAAAAATATCCAAGTTTCCTGAATTAAAGCGCGGCTATTTAGCATGTCCCAGTACGAGGGTTTTGGGTATAATAATCACTCTCTTCCGACTTGTGATGTTAAAATTCTGACTGTGGGAAAAATTTATTCTTGAAATTTATTACAACAAGGAAAAAATAAACTGTTTTAGCAACTAGGAGGGTGCTATTTTTATCCAATACAAATTTTCAGAATTGATCCTCCGGAAAGAATTGGTCAGTAGTACTTACCGCGAGGTTAGCACGCGGCTCCAGCGGCAGCCACATGGTGTTCTCCAGCTCCAGGTTAAGTCCAGCGAAACCCACCACGTACTCTCCAATAAGACGCTCTCTGCGCATGCGCTCGCAGCCGTACAGTCGCAGTCGCACCCCCATGCTGTTCACGTCCTCTGAGTCACGAGATCACGTGTCACACTTTCGTTCACGAATACCAGGAGTCAGATTGGAGAATTGATCAAGGATTTTCATTTAAATTTAAACATTTTCATATTCTTCTTTGAGATTTTTTTTTTAAACTATGATTGATCAGAAAATTTAACATAAAGCCCAAACGCGGATCCAGAAAATAATTTCGGGTGGAAAGAGAGGGCGCCTCAATAAGACCAATGTTGAAAAATAAAAATTGGAGTGAGGGGAATGCCTATATTTACCATGATAAATCCAGCATTTCAAGGGGGGGGGGGGGCTGGGATAATTGACCTCATTTTTTTTTTATTGCAGAAATGGATATATAGAGCGTGCAAAGTTATGCTACCCTGATTTTTTTCAGATTTTTTTGAGACCGGCAACTATGTTTACAAAATTATTGAAAGTCATTTTTGTGCCGTCACGAGGCGGCAAGTCCTATATTTTTCTTAAGGAGCGGCGTCTCGTGACGTCACGAAAGTCACGAAAGTCGAAGGACCTACCTGATGTCCTATTCAATAATTTTGTAAAAAAAGGTTCTGGTCTCAAAAAAATCTGAAAAAAATCAGGGTATAACTTTGCACCCTCTATCCATTTCTGCAACAAAAAAAAAAAAAAAAATTGAGGTCGATACTATAACATTAACATCTTATATTCTTCTTTCTTCAACAAAGTTTGAAATTAGGAGAAATAAAATATGATTTACATGTTTCACATAATAATACTCCTGCATTTTTTGAGCTGCAGTTTCAAGAGGATTTACAGATTCAGAAGAAGAGAGCTTTTATCAAAAACTTTACATAAAACAAACATAAATTCATATTTCCCACAGTTAATAAGGGCTCAAGAGATAAATAAGCCAACGATAAAATTTAAATGGGTCTAGAAAGTAACTATGCCATGATGCCATGATCGTAACAATTACAAACGTCATATTTTACATCTTAGAGAGTACAAAACTTCTCGAGAGATGGACTTAGGTTCCAGATGACTCACCAGGGATTCCCCACCCACGTGACCTGATGACTCACCAGGGATTCCCCGCTCACGTGACCTGATGACTCACCAGGGATTCCCCGCCCACGTGACCTGACGACTCACCAGGGATTCCCCGCTCACGTGACCTGATGACTCACCAGGGATTCCCCGCCCACGTGACCTGATGACTCACCAGGGATTCCCCGCCCACGTGACCTGTTGACTCACCAGGGATTCCCCGCCCACGTGACCTGATGACTCACCAGGGATTCCCCGCCCACGTGACCTGATGACTCACCAGGGATTCCCCACCCACGTGACCTGATGACTCACCAGGGATTCCCCACCCACGTGACCTGATGACTCACCAGGGATTCCCCGCCCACGTGACCTTATGACTCACCAGGATTGACGCGGTGCAGGAGGAAACTTTCCATGTACTGCGGGTTTTCTCCCTGCCGGATCTTCGTCTTGTGTTTCTGCTTCTTGGTGGGAAGCATCACCAGACGAACCTGAGGGCACCACGTGACGTCATCAAGGTCATCACAACAAGTTACAATGCATAGCCCAGTTTTGGTGTACAGTCCGGAAATGAATTGCCCGTTTCCCAGCCTGCTTTTAGGCTTCTCAAAAGTATAAAAAATTGTAATCCGCTAGCAAAATCCTCCTTTCCATGAAAATGATAACTTCAATAACTCTTGATTGCGTTTTTACTGTTTCGAAAAAAAAAAAGTAATTATAATGGCAGCCATTTTGCTAAAAAAACATGACTCGCCATTTAAATAACATGGGAAATAAAAAAATGGAACGTCTTCAAAAATCATGGCCGGCCACACACTTTTTTTTTCTACTCAAAGCAATGCTCTGACATGGGACTAAAGTTATGATGAACCTAACTCCTATATAACATTCCATTAAATATGTTTATAATTAATTTTGATGAATTTTTAAGAACCTGAGATATGGTATTATAGATAAAAATTGTTAAAAGAGTGCGAAATGTCTTAAAAGGGTCCAAAACCGGGCTACGCTGTGTGTATATCGTGCAAGAGCGGTCCTGGGAGAGAGGTACAGTATAATAATTTTAAATTTTTTTCATTTATTTATTATGTTTCCCGATTGTTACATAATATAACAGTTGGCAGACGATACTAACACAGTCCTATACAGAACAAAACGAAACGGGTGAGTTACGCATAGCATCCCTTTTAACAATTAATAATAAAGAAGGAATACATAACAAAATGAGTTATAACAAAAATATAAATAAGATATCACGTGTATAACACAGTTTAGTCAAATAAATTTTACATTATTTACAGTTTATGACTTAGCAAATAAAATTTTAATCTTGAATAAAATTGATGGCGCTAGTGGAAGTAGGGGGTTCCTACCCACGTGTTTTGAGAACCTTTCAACGCATCCCTCTCATATCGTCACCTCAGAATATAAATGTCGTATAAACCACAAAGTTTTGATGCAATTAAGTATAATGTCTCATAATGTCTATAATAGCAATAAAACCTCTTGGTTTATATGAGACGACGATATTGTATCTTACTTATAAAATTTTGAAAAGAATTTCATACATTATACATAAATATACATCATATTGTCATAATATATTAATGATAAAATCAACAAAGGTAGATTGCGGATGATTGAAGGATGATAATTTTCAGGAAATTTTAAGATAACAAGGAATTATGAGGGTTGGGAAGAGTCGGAAGAGTTGAGTGGTCGTGTGATGAGAGCAGGTTATATTGGAAGAAATGATCACGGATGGAAGTTGGAGTGTGTTGGGTGTAGGAGTGATGTGGGAAAGGTTTCGTTTGTAAACAGGACGGTGAGGGAGTGGAATGCGTTGACAGCAGATGTTGCTGAGGCGGAGAGTTTTGATTTGTTTAAAAAACTTTTAAGGGTTGGTGAACATTATAATCGCTGAGGTCGAGTGCGATGTAAAACTCTATAAGTTTTATTCAATAGTGGTGGCTTCCAAATGTTAAATTTGGAATGGGAGAGGGGGCGACGGGTGGTAACACCTTCAATGTATTTTGGAAACTTGGGGGGGGGGGGAACCGATCGCCCCCCCCCCCTCCCCCCCCCCTCCTTGTATTCGCGCCTGAGTATATATATACCTGGGTGTGCGAGGCTCCTCCGCGGTCCTTGGCCGGTACGTCTCTCGCCTGCAACACGTGCACCGTCATCTTGCGACCCGGAGCGTCGTACGCGAAGGCGAGCTCGAGCTGACCGCACTTGGACACTGGCTGGGACTGGATGGCGGAGGATTCGCGGCGGTTCTGGAGGTCCGTCACGTCGAACAACGGCTCCAGGTCAGCGGCACCTTGCACCACCACGCACTGGAGAACACAACGATGTTAACATCAACATATATAATACTTAATATAGGGAACAATAAACAGCTGTTAATTAGCACCAATATGCTTTGTGATCGAGACATGGAAAATATGCTTTCCCGAGTTGAAATAAATTTCATCTTGTATTCACTATTAAGATGATCTCCTCTCGTCCAATTTCTTCTTATTTTGCACCATTTTAGAGGGAAAAAGACGAGATTATGTATTTTTCTCTCTTTTTGTGCAGAAAATGATAGAAATATTGTCTTCATTTCATCCTCACTGAGAGCTAGGAAGAAATAAGATGTGCTTTAGAGGTAAAAATATTAGGTTTAGACGTGTATAAAGGATGAGTTGAAGACGAAATTTTTCAACTAGGTTATACTTGTAAAGCCACACGGTGTTCCATATAACCTGGCGAGTTGTATTGATGACGATCAGTTGTCAAGGAAACCCCCGTTGGTCGCAGAGCTACCAAACATCCCCACATGCAAATGTAGCGTGAAAATCAATATCTGTGGCCACCATCTCAGTCAAGTTAATTATGACAATGTTTACGTCACAGGAAGGTCGCTAATTGGTCGAATCAAATGGACCGCCAGATGTAATCCCGAGTTGAAATAAATTTCACCTTTTGTTCGCTATTAATTAAGCTCTCTCCTCGTCTAATTTTCTCCTATTTTGAAACATTTTAGAGGTAAAAAGTCGTTATAAGATTAGGTTTAGACGTGTAAAAGATGAGATGAAGACGTAAATTTTCAATTAAGGAATGTAAAAAAAAAGAAATACATTAGTTGAAATATTACATTTAAATCATCCTTAACACCTCTCAACGTCTTTTAACCTCAAAGTACATCTTATTTTTGCCTCGCTCAAAGTGAGGATAAAATGAAAACAAAATAAATTATATTTTTGACATTTCGAAGACGTAATCTCGTAACATCTTGTCTAAATCTCTCTTTTTTAATTGGAAATGGAAGAAATAGGAGAGACGTCAAAAGTGAATAAAAAATGAAAGCTATTTAAACTCGGGTAATGTCAATAAAGATTACTTTCAATGGATAAAAATAAGGAAATAGATCTTATCAAATCAGAAAGTCTTACAAGTGTATTGTTTTGTGCGGTGGTTTCAAATGACTGCTCATGAAAAGGGAAATTATTATAATTACAAAAAAACTAAGAATGAGCACTTGATAAATTCCAGTGCCCTCCCAAGTTAAAATAAATTCATCTCTTTTTCACTTAGGAGGAAAAACACGCACCATTTTCGAGGAAAAATGAAGAAAGAATACAAGATTACGTCTTCTTTCCTCTTATTAAGCGTAAAATGTTAGAAATCTCGAATACATATATTTCATCTTCACTTTGAGCGAGGAGCAAATGTATTATTTTTTCACTTTTTGAGGTAAAAACACGTAATATGATCATGTTTAATTAGACATGGATAAGTTGTTATTTTTCAACTAATTAATTGGTTCCCTCCTTGGTCTTACCTCTGGGTCTGGTATCGAGTCCTGATAACCGGAAGTAGGTGATAGTGGCGGTGCTTCTTCATCAGTAGGTTTGTTCAGCTTGCGATACCCCCCGTGAGCGGCGCGCGTGTCGCGGTGTCTCAGTGCTTTCTGGTGCAACTCCTCGTCGCCACTGGTGGACGAGGCGGCGCTGCTGGAGCTACTGGACGCGGCGCTGCTCGAGCTCGCAGCCTTGCCCTTCTCTGCCAGCGAGATGAGGTCCGCGTGTTGTGCTCCAACCGGCACGCAGCGAGCGGAGGGACCCGCGCTGGGAGGGGGAGGCAGTAGCGGCACCGGCTTACTCAGAACTGTAACGGACATAGTGGAGTCAGACACATCGCCAGCAATGTACAGTACATACAGTCAATACATAGAATATCTACCAACAATGGTACTTTGTTGTCATGTGGTACAAATTTTAATAGACATTGCATTTTTTTATTTCATAATTAGAAAATAGACATAAAATTATGCTTCTCTGAATTTTTTCAGATTTTTTGGAGTGCGAGAACTAATTTTAAAAAAAAAATATTTAAAATATCTGAATTAGGGTGGTACGTACACCTGATGGGACAACCGTGACGTCATTTTGCCGTGCTGTGATTGGCTATTGATGACGTCACGGTTGTCCAATCAGGTGTACCACCCTAATGGACAACATACATGAAATTTTTTTATTACAGAAATGAATAGAGGGCACCAAATTATGCTTATACTCTGAATTTTTTCAGATTTTTTGAGTCCCGAAACTATTTTTAAATAATTATTGAAATCTCTGTGAGATAAGGTGGCAACCCTGAATTCTTAATAAAAAGGATGGCAGCCAGACGCCTATTGACGCCTCCAGGGGGCGTGGCCGTACTTTCAATAATTATTTAAAAATAGTTCTGGGTCTCAAAAAAATCTGAAAGAATTCAGAATAGCATAATTTGACACCCTCTATTCATTTTTGCAATAACAAATTTTCATACGTATGTTGTCCATTCAGATATTTTAAATATTTTTTTAAAATTAGTTCCCACACTCCAAAAAATCTGAAAAAAAAAAAAAAATCAGAGAAGCATAATTTTATGTATACATTTTCTAATTATGAAATAAAAAATGCAACCATTATTGTCTATTCCCTACTTCTAGCTTATCACAGCGCTCCTGACTTGTATTTTATCTCATTGATGCCAGCCACTTGCTTGCTCGGACTCTCTCACCAGGGGCGGATCCAGCCCGCGGCTTTGGGGGGGGGGGGGCGGTGCCCTATCCCGCAATGTTAAATTTTGGGGTGGGAGGGGGGCGATGGGTGGGGGGTGGTAATACCTTCAATGTATTTTGGGGCCTTTGGGGGGGGGGGCGATCGCTCCCATCGCCCCCCCCCTTGGATCCGCGCCTGTCTCTCACTGGGTGGAATACATGAGACAGCATATGACACATGGTGCTATGATAATCCAGAAGTATAAATTTCAATTTTGTACTGTGAAAATAAATGAAAATGAGGAATTTGCATGTAATTTTTTTTTTCTAGTTCAGTCGAAAGAAGTTGTTGAAAAATACACCCCTGAATTTTATGTGATTTTTTTCAAGTACTGCATCATACTAAATATTGAGGCTTAAGGAGGTCACGTGACCTGGAGGCTCCGTCCGCATTGCTTATGACGTCATTACATTCTTTGGTTCAAAAACCATATAGTATTTATAAACGACATGTTGCTATGGAAACAAATAATAAACAAGCAACAATGAAATGATTATTTACAAATGTTATATTATAATTGAAGAAAAGAATGTAATGACGTCATAGGCGATGCGAACGGAGTCTCTAGGTCACGTGACCTCCTTAAATATCCATTTTTGGTATGATGCTTTACTAGAAAAAATCGCATAAAATTCAGGAGTGTATTTTTCAACAACCTCTTTCAACTGAACTAGAAAAAAAATGACATGCAAATTCTTCATTGTTGGTAGATATTTTATGCTATTCACTGTATTGAGTACATAGAGGACCAGTGACAGAAATTTTGGCTCCAACGTTCCTTTATACAAGCCACCGATTTGACAAATTTTAAAGAGCTTAAAGCCAATCACATTCAGGTATTTTAGTCCCCATTGTACCGCGAAATTTTAAATGCGCCCATCATGCAATGCTATTTTTTTAATTTCATGGTGTAAAGGGACTTGAAAATTTCACGCATGAAATTCTCGCATGTCTTATTTTGTGTGAAAAATCATTTTTTGGGCTGATTATTCCCGAGGATACGGCAATATTTATAATAGCATTGGGAAAATCACAAAAAAAACAACAACAAAATTTATATAAAATGCACCACTTAAAGTAAAGTGCGCGCTAGAAAAAAAAGTTGAGTTAGTATTTTCTAAAAATAGTTCAAGTCGTCCTCCATATCAAACCAAAATTCAAAAAATTCTATCTCAAATGGGTTTGCCAGAAAAAAATTCCAAAGTCAGAGTGAACGCGTCGCTTAACATGGGGCCTTACCTGACAAAGACCCTCGAATATCTAAAAAAAAAATACACCGCTAGGTGGTATGAAAAAAATATAGTGATGTTCTATGACCCAAGCTTTAACCAAAAACCAATTAAAAAAAATTTCGCTCGAATCCGTTTTTCCGTAAAAAAATAATAAAAAATCTTATGGGAATTAACATGGTAGATTTTCTTGATTTTTTTACGGAAAAATGGATTCGAGAGAAATTTTTTTTAATCGGTTTTTGGTTAAAACTTGGTTCATAGAACATCACTATATTTTTTTCATACCACCTAACGGTGTATTTTTTCGAGATATTCGAGGGTTTTTGTCAGGTAAGGCCCCATGTTAAGCGACGCGTTCACCCTGACTTTGGAATTTTTTTCTGGCAAACCCATTTGAGATAGAATTTTTTGAATTTTGGTTTGATATGGAGGACTACTTGAACTATTTTTAGAAAATACTAACTCAACTTTTTTTTCTAGCGCGCACTTTACTTTAAGGTAGATAAGGTAGATATAACACGGATCAGCTGGCCCAATGCTAAAAAAATTCCATTCATAAAAATTATGAAAATAAAATAAAATGTTCTCCTCTACATCCCCTATTAGTAGCTAAAATATCAGGTATACAAAAACAAGCTAGTTTTCGAGTTATTAATTTTTGCAGTCGACTAATTTAACATAGAAGTTCCATTTCTCCATGTTAAATTAGTAAACTTTAAATATTCATAACGTGAAAACTAGCTCGTTTTTGTATATACCTGCATGATATTTAAGCTATATATACTGATAGGAGATGTAGAGGAGAACATTTTAATTTTTTTCATAATTTTCATGAATGGGATTTTTTTAGTATTGGGCCAGCTGATCCGTATTATCTCTACCTTAAAAAATTAAAACATTTTTTAATATTTATCTGAAGACATGTGACAACTATAATATGGTGTTGTCATTAAAGTTATACTGTGGCTGCTGTACATGATTTTGCAATGATAAATAACAAAATTACCAATGTATCCTCGCTAGGTGCACGTAGTTCAGATCTTACCACCAGGTTCGCTACTAACTTCATGACATCGGCATCGTGCCACAATTATTGAATTCATTTACATTAAATAAACTGGTATTAACAATGGAAGTGATTTTATGAAGTGCGTAATTTTTGAGCTCCGGATGTGGGATTTTCCGAGCTAATTAGTTTTAAGATAAAGAAATTGTAGCCTCAAAATATATGACCAAAACACATGCACGTGAAATCTGGCGTCGTGTAACGTTCTAAAATCGTCCAATATCTACTTTTTGATGAGATTGTGCTGTCTTCCATTTTCAAATCCAGGAACCTCCATTGCACCTTTTGCATTTTGACGAACAAAAGTCTAATAGACAATAATGGTTGCATTTTTTTATTTCATAATTAGAAAATATACCTAAAATTATGCTTTTCTGAATTTTTCGGATTTTTTGGAGTGCGGGAACTAATTTTAAAAAAATATTTAAAATACATGAATTTGGGTGGTACACCTGATGGGACAACCGTGACGTCATTTGTCGTGCTGTGATTGGCTGTTGATGATGTCACGGCTGCTGTGATTGGCTGTCGATGACGTCACGGTTGTCCTATCAGGTGTACCACCCAAATTCAGACATTTTAAATATTTTTTTAAAATTAGTTCCCGCACTCCAAAAAATCTGAAAAAATTCAGAAAAGCTTAATTTAATGTATATTTTCTAATTATGAAATAAAAAAATGCAACCATTATTGTCTATTAGGACTCTTATAGCAAATTTGAGATCCTCGTATTTAAACTAGAACAAGCAGGTGCCTAATTTCTTATTTTCTGGAAGTCAATGACAGTTCTAAAAGGCAAAATTGATTTTTTTTAAAAATAACTTTAATTTGTAATTTGAAATAATTATGATTACGTGATGATCAAGAAAAAGAATGGATAATTTCAATTTAAAAAAATGTACACACTGTTTGCAAGGTTGCGATTATCACTAAATCATTATAATATATGATTTCCTTAATTATTTCATGTACTTTGCCTTAAACCACAAACCACATTATATAATATTATGAGCAAAATAATGTCACAACTAGGCGTCACAACATAATGTACATCCCTGTATTACAATTTTGCATGACTTTATTTTTCTTAAAAGAAAATTTAATCTCCAAATGTAGATTTCTTGTAAGAAAAAATTGTACATAACAATTAGAAAAATATGTGTTGTGTAATACCGGCTGGAGACTAATTATCAAGTCCTACAGTACAGTATAAAATGGAAACACCTTTTGAGTTGCACCTCTATCTGTAAATATTACATGCAAGGCAAATAATAATCTGCTTGTGATGATTCACGTGAATATTCCATGACACCCACGGTCGGTCTAGCTCAGATAAATTCTCATCAGCTGTTCTCGTGACACTTCCCGCGACCGTGACTTGCATGGTATAACGTGATCTGTGCTGTGATGATAACGTTAGACCGATATGTTTGGGGAACAATCCCAGACCATGCAATAAATTTATTTTTTACTTTATTTTTTTTTTCTGTTAAATGCAAAATGCGAGCCCTCTCATTCTAAACACACTTTAAAATTTGTAGCATAATACTATAATTTGTATTGGAAACTTTAAAAATAGTTTTGATACGAGAATTAGAATGAAAAGAAGATTTTTTGAAGTAGTTCTACTATCATGATATGTATTAATGGCTGCATTGCATGATCAACTCAAGTGCCAAAAATTTAATAAAAAAAATTTTTTGGTGATAAAGTCTATAAAAAATAATTAATATTTAGCTGGTAGAAGAAGGTAGAGACAAATAAATTATAGAAAAATTAAACAACTGAAACAAATTTAAAATATCAAACTTATTTTTGTTTCATATAAGGGGACCTGCTAATTTCGTACACTGTTTAAAAAATTATTAAAAGTTATAGCTTTGAAAATTAACTTGTCTACAAAGCACACTTTTTCCATAACAACTTTCTCACGTTCAACTACACTTTGTCCTCCATAACAATTTCGAGGAGTTCAATACAATCTTAATTAAAAGTTAGACCACAACCCACCCTCGGTCTGTAGAAATTTCTTCAAGAGCTCCGGGCACTCAAGACACATCACTGCTCGCTCAAACCCTCTTGTAATTATAACATCCGTTCAACTTCAATCCGACACTAATACTGACAACGAGCTCTCTGATTGGATGTGGTTTCACGTACCAGCTTGTGATTGGTTCTTATTTATAACACCTTCTTGTGATTGGTTCAAATTAAACATAAAGCTGGTATTACACGATACAATTTTTTAAATAAGAAAATTGTAGCTGTATTTTTGTTTGTAATGAGTTGAAATATTCTTGCAAGGAAAAACTGTATGCAAAATTGTATCGTGTAGTACAGGCTTTATAAGATAACATTCATTAAATGGCCTTCATATCAGCGGATGTGAGACCGGAAACAGCAAGTCAAGGCCGAGGGGAGAGCGCCTGCGGAACATAGGATAAGCAACCTGCCGTACAGTTATGCAACAAAAGTTACCTGCTTTCACGGGGCTTTGTATTTGGATCGGATGCAAGATGCACACGGATGCGCAAAAATGGGCTTGTATTCGCATCCATGCATCCCAGATGCAAAAAATTAATGCATCTGGATGCGCATCCCAGATGCAAGAAAAATAAATTTACATCTGGATTCGCATCCGCGCGCATCCATGGATGCACGAAAAATAATTTGCATCTGAATGCGCATCTTGGATGCACGAAAAAAACGCGTGCATCCGGTCCCTCTATTTTTTTTTAAGTTAGCTGCAAACCGAGTCTAATCACCCTGAGAAATGTTTGAAAAAATGGTATAAATGATATTGAGCCGCATTCAACGTGTTTCCTCATAAAAGTGCATCGTTTAATAATTATTTGTACGTGAACGGTGATCATTTTCAGCTGATTTTCTGATGTTCCCACCATCCTATCCAAATTGCTTTTTTGGCATTAAAGAATTTTTTTTAGAGAAAAATAAGTTCTTGATTCATTATAAATGGGAGATGGTTTCAAATTAATAGCTTTAATAGTTACTGAGAAAAAATTCAAATTTTGTAACATGGAGGCTTATGGAGAAAATTTTCCCGCCGGGGAACACTTGAAGCCTCTACGTATTTTCATATGAAGAGAACAAAATATTCCATTCACAGAATACCCCCCTCTATTAATGAGTTAATTTTACTACGCTGAAACGTCTGTCGTCGATTTCGCGCGCCAGCGCCGCCTTTGCCGGGGCCCTTAAAAATAGGGGGACCCACTTTTCATGTAGACCACTTCGGGGGGTACCTCTGAGCCGATTTTGAGCGTCCCGGAATTTTTTTCCGGGCCAGGAAAATTACCCAAAAGTGCAAACTCGCGATGTGTCAAAGAGGTGGTGGAGAAAAGGTGAGGTATGGGTCCCCCCATAAAAAAATCGGGATTTCCGAATCTCCAAAAAAATTTTGAAAAATGTCAAAAAATTTCGGGTTTTTTGCGATTTTTCGGAGAAAAATTGCCTTAAAAACCTCGAAAGTTTCGAAATGTTTGATTTTGACCTCAGAAATGAAAAATAGACAAAATTTCACATAAAATTAGCATACTGAAAAATTCCGCAAAATTAGGGGCCGTTTCGGCCCCCCGTCCCGGAAAAGGGTCTTTCCGGGACCAAATTATCTATTGGAACGGTGCGCGCTAGCGCACCGGTCCAATGAGACGAAATGGGCCTAAAAATCATGTGACTCGGGTCCATTCAAAAAAATTCGAAAAGAGTCATTATTTTGGGGGGCGCAAAATTTTGAATTTTCAGCATAGGGACATGCGGGTTAAAAGGGGTCACTTTCGGACCCCACAGCTCAAAAAGTTACAGAGATAGCTCGATTCTGAAAGAAAAACGCTAGCTGGGTTTGTTCCGAACTACAAAACTGCTATCTTGAAAATTTCGAATTTTGAGTTTCGATTTTCAAAATCCCGGTTTTCCGGGACACGTACTCAAAAATCGGGCGAACCAGGAACTTTTGATACACCGAGACCAAGAAAAAGTTGTGCGCCATGGTTTTTTACACCTTCTATTAAATTTTCAAAACGATCGAATCATTTTTTGCGAAGTTATGGCGCCCGAAAATCGAATTTTATATTCGCCTCATTTCCCCATAAGGATTAACCCGGGAAATTTCACCCGAAAATGAAATTTTCGAATCTCGGGTTTTTAAATTTTTTTCTAAAGCAATTTTTTACGAGGAATCCGAATATGGCCTCAGAATTGAGCTGCGACGAAAATCAAAATTAGGAAAAAATATTGAAATTTTTTAAAATCTGACTTTTTTCGAAAAAAAATTAATAACTCAAAAAGTTGGAATTTCAGCGCTTTTTCGTGGGCACCGTTGGAAAGCCAGTAAAATTTGGCTCTAGAAAAATGATGTTCAAAAAACACGGAATCCATACAAAAAATCACAGAAAATCGCAAAGTTGAGAAATTTTGTGATTTTCGTCATTTTCCAGGTAGAGCAAATTTCCGGGTTTTTCTTTTTTCCGTAACTTTTTTTCTTTTGATTTCTGGGCAAAACGGTGACGGCTCCCCGACCTACTTTTTGACGAGCTTTCCAGCGGCGGGCTCAAAAATAAGATCCGACTTATGGTTCGTGACTTATGGCACGTTTTTGGAAATGCACTTTTCCTCGGCGTCCCGGAAAAAAAATCCGGGACGCCGAATTTTGAAAACCATTTTTTCTGAACCCAAATTTTGTGCTCTTTCCATTGGTGCCATAAGATTTGCCATAAATCCCATAGGAGCCGAGATAATGGAGGGGGAAGGTAAAGACAATTTATTTTTATGGCTCTTATTTGGTTTATGTATTATATAATTGTAATTGCATTATATTAACATATTTCTCGATGCGCCCGCTGCCATACCATGAAATCTTATGGAACTAGCGTTGCCAAACTTTGATATAAGAGGCATGGGATGTACCTGCACCTGTCCAGCTATGTTTCAGCCTTCCATTGGTTGATCTAACAACAATTTTAAGCGACGATCTTTGATCCGAGTGCCTTTACCATTATATTTATTGATTTCTCGATGCGCCCGCTGCCATAACATGAAATCTTATGGGACTAGCGTTGCCAAACTTTGGTATAACATGCATGGGTTGTGCCTGCACCTGTCCAGCTATGATTTAAGCTTCCATCAATCATCTTTCGACACTTTTAAGCGAGGATATTTGATCCGAGCGCCATTTGAGTTCGCTTTTGCATGCCTCCGCTGCCATAACATGAAATCTTATCGGATTAGCGTTGCCAAACTTTGACATAACATGCATGGGATGTGCCTGCACCTGTCCTGCTATGTTTCAGCCTTCCATTGATTGATGTAACAACAAATTAAGGGACGATCTTTGATCCGAGCGCTAAATAGCATTATATTTATTGATTTCTCGATGCGCCCGCTGCCATAACATGAAATCTTATGGGACTAGCGTTGCCAAACTTTGATATAACATGCATGGGTTGTGCCTGCACCTGTCCAGCTATGTTTTAAGCTTCCATCAATCATCTTTCGACACTTTTAAGCGAGGATCTTTGATCCGAGCGCCATTTGAGTTCACTTTTGCATGCTAAAACCACCCTCCATCCGTCTTCAATTTTCAGCGAGGCTGCGGTAGCAGCCGAGCTCCATTGAGTATGACCTATGAGTGCTGGCTAACCTTCATCTAGCCAAGAATTTTAAAACATTTGCCAGAATGAAGCAATTTCTATATGCTAAGATGTAATTTTTATGTATTATGCATGCAATTTCCTATGTGAAATGCATATAAATATGAAACTATTGCCGCCACGGCTTCACAAATTTAAAGTATGATAAGGTTATGATGTGGGCATGTAATAGCCTCTATTTGAGAACTTTTAAGCCAATAAACACGCCTCCATCACGTTTCTTTCTATGGAAATTACTGTACTTTTATAGCATTTAGATGAGATGCGGCGCCGGCTCTGGAGGGGGCACAAAACATCACAGTATGATGAAAATCACCATGAACCTTCGTTTTAATGTCCTCTAACATAAAAATTTCGATTTGCGAAAATCGGATAAAAATTGACCGTTTTTCGCGGGAATTTCGAATTTTTTTCAAAATTTCATGATGTATACTATGCAAAAATATAGAAAAATAAAATTTTGAGATGAGCATCATTTCCCACTATATCGACCGCGCTGAGTCCGAATTTTCAAGAATTTTTAGTCTCCGACAAAAATTGGAGCCAGGGGGGCCGAAACACCTGTTTTTCTTCATTATACATATATAATATATGTACTATGTGAAATGCATATAAATATGAAACTATCGCTGCCACGGCTTCACAAATTTCAAGTATGAGATGTTATGATGTAGGCATGTAATAGCCTTTATTTGACAACTTTTAAGCCCATAAACACGCCTCCATCACGTTTCTTTCTATGGAAACCACTGTACTTTTATAGCATTCAGATGAGATGCGCCGCCGGCCCTGAAGAGGGCATGACACATCATAGGCTTATGAAAATCACCATGAACCTTCGTTTTAATGTCCTCTAACATAAAAATGTCACTTTCTGAAAATCGGATAAAAATTGACCGTTTTTCGCGGGAATTTCGATTTTTTTATCAAATTTCATGATGTATACTATGCAAAAATATAACAAAATCGACAAAAAAATAAAAATTTGAGATGAGCATCATTTCCCACTATATTGACCACGCTGAGTTCAAATTTTCATGAATTTTTAGTTTCGGACCAAAACTCGAGCCAGGGGGGCCAAAACACCTGTTTTTCTTCAATATACATATAATATATACTATGGTTTCTGCATGAAAATATGAAACTATCGCTGCCACGGCTTTACAAATTTAAAGTATGATAATGTTATGGTGTGGGCATGTAATAGCGTCTATTTGGCAACTTTTAAGCCCATAAACACGCCTCCATCACGTTTCTTTCTATGGAAACCACTGTACTTTTATAGCATTCAGATGAGATGCGGCGCCGGCCCTGGAGGGGGCATGAAACTACACAGGATGATGAAAAACGCCATGAACCTTCGTTTTAATGTTCTCTAACATAAAAATGTCCATTTGCGAAAATCGGATAAAAATTGACCGTTTTTCGCGGGAAATTAGAATTTTTTACCAAATTTCATGATGTATAGTATGCAAAAATATAGGAAAATCGATAAAAAAATAAAATTTTGAGATGAGCATCATTTCCCACTATATTGACCACGCCGAGTTCGAATTTTCATGAATTTTTAGTTTCGGACCAAAACTCGAGCCAGGGGGGCCGAAACACCTGTTTTTCTTCAATATAAATATAATATACTATGGTTTCTGCATGAAAATATGAAACTATCGCTGCCACGGCTTCACAAATTTAAAGTATGATAATGTTATTATGTGGGCATGTAATGGTCTCTATTTGACAACTTTTAAGCCCATAAACACGCCTCCATC
Organism: Siphlonurus alternatus; assembly: GCA_949825025.1. NCBI lineage: Eukaryota > Metazoa > Arthropoda > Insecta > Ephemeroptera > Siphlonuridae > Siphlonurus > Siphlonurus alternatus. The sequence goes on from OX463780.1 coordinate 6,959,452, forward strand.
ACGTTTCTTTCTATGGAAACCACTGTACTTTTATAGCATTTAGATGAGATGCGGCGCCGGCCCTGGAGAGGGCATGAAACATCATAGGCTTATGAAAATCACCATGAACCTTCGTTTTAATGTCCTCTAACATAAAAATGTCCATTTGCGAAAATCGGATTAAAATTGACCGTTTTTCGCGGGAAATTCGAATTTTTTAGCAAATTTCATGATGTATACTTATGCAATAATATAGCAAAATCGACAAAAAAATAAAAATTTGAGATGAGTGTCATTTCACACTATATCGACCACGCTGAGTTCGAATTTTCATGAATTTTTACTCTCGGACCAAAACTTGAGCCAGGGGGGCAAAAACACCATTTGGTTTTATTGTCAATATAATTGCCGTGATTTTATGCATGTTTTTATAATAAAAGGAATGTGTAAACGGGCTGACTTGAGTGGTGTGACCCGTCCCATGTAAAATTAACCCAGGAACTTGAATTTGACCAAATAAATGACTGGAAGTGGACAGGAGAGGCGGGAAATTCAAATTTTGGTCAAGATTTCATATATATTATGTTTTTATGGTGTAATCAGTGTCGTTTGAGTAAACCGTTGCGGACGAACTCTGGACTGTTGATTGTCGGCTCCATGGCAACCGATTGTTTTGTTTGTTGGGCGACCGGTAAATTCAAATATTTTTAAATTCTCGCCGGCCACAGTTAACGTTCTTCGACGTTTTGCTCAACTTTTTGACATTTTAAGGTAAAGATGAATATTATGTATTTTTTAATGACTTCAAACTTTATTGAGCATTGATATTTTATAATTTAAACCAGTGACCGCTACCACTGCTACCAGGTTCCTCTGATTAGCCCCTTTCGCTTTTTGGTTTCCCGGTTTCATCCGATTAAAAAGCTTTCTTTCATACCCAACAAGGCCACAAACGTGTGTACCCTCAGGGCGTGGCTGTGCCTTGGGACAGCGTGCGGCCGCAACACAACCTCATATGGTTCCTTTAAGTGGGAGCGCACAGCCACCCGCGAGACCGCACTCTGCCGAGTATTTTTTTGCGGACGAACTCTCGACTGTTGATTCTCGGCTCCATGGCAACCGGTTGTTTTGATTGTTGTATGACCGGTAAATTCAAATATTTTTTAATTCTCACCGGCCGCCGTTGACGTTCTTCGACGTTTTACTCAACTTTATGACATTTTAAGGTAAAGATGAATATTATGTATTTTTTATTGACTTCAAACTTTATTGAACATTGATATTTTATATTTAAAACCAGTGACCGCTACCAGGTTCCTCTGATAAGCCCCTTTCGCTTTTCGGTTTCCCGGTTTCATCCGATTAAAAAGTTTTCTTTTCATACCCAACAAGGCAACAGACGGGTGTACCTTCAGGACGTGGCTGTGCCTTGGGACAGCGTGCAGCCGGTACACAACCATATATGTTTCCTTTAAGTGGGAGCGCACAGCCCCCCGCGAGACCGCACTCTGCCGAGTGTTTCGCTGCGGACGGACTCTCGACTGTTAATTCTCGGCTGCATGGCAACCGATTGTTTTGTTTGTTCGGCGACCGGTATATTCAAATAAATTTAAACTCTCGCCTGCCGCCGTTGACGTTCTTCGCCGTTCTACTCAAGTTTTTGACATTTCAAGGTAAAGGTGAACGTTATATGTATTTTTTATTGGCTTCAAACTTTATTGAGCATTGTTATTTTATATTTTAAACCAGTGACCGCTACCAGGTTCCTCTGATAAGCCCCTTTCGCTTTTCGGTTTCCCGGTTTCATCCGATTAAAAAGCTTTCTTTTCATACCCAACAAGGCAACAGACGGGTGTACCCTCAGGGCGTGGCTGTGCCTTGGGACAGCGTGCGGCCGCAACACAACCACATATGTTTTCTTTAAGTGGGAGCGCACAGCCACCCGCGAGACCGCACTCTGCCGAGTAGTTTTTTGCGGACGGACTCTCGACTGTTGATTCTCGGCTCCATGGCAACCGATTGTTTTGTTTGTTGGGCGACCGGTAAATTCAAATATTTTTTAATTCTCACCGGCCGCCGTTGACGTTCTTCGACGTTTTACTCAACTTTATGACATTTTAAGGTAAAGATGAATATTATGTATTTTTTAATGACTTCAAACTTTATTGAGCATTGATATTTTATAATTTAAACCAGTGACCGCTACCAGGTTCCTCTGATTAGCCCCTTTCGCTTTTCGGTTTCCCGGTTTCATCCGATTAAAAAGCTTTCTTTCATACCCAACAAGGCCACAAACGTGTGTACCCTCAGGGCGTGGCTGTGCCTTGGGACAGCGTGCGGCCGTAACACAACCACATATGTTTCCTTTAAGTGGGAGCACACAGCCACCCGCGAGACCGCACTCTGCCGAGTATTTCGTTGCGGACGAACTCTGGACTGTTGATTGTCGGCTAAATGGCAACCGGTTGTTTTGTTTATTGGGCGAGCGGTAAATTCAAATATTTTTTAATTCTCGCCGGCCGCCGTTGACGTTCTTCGACGTTTTACTCAACTTTTTGACATTTTAAGGTAAAGATGAATATTGTGTAATTTTTATTTACTTCAAACTTTATTGAACATTGATATTTTATATTTTAAACCAGTGACCGCTACCAGGTTCCTCTGATAAGCCCCTTTCGCTTTTCGGTTTACCGGTTTCATCCGATTAAAAAGCTTTCTTTCCTACCCAAAAAGGCTACAGACGGGTGTACCCACAAGGCGTGGCTGTGCCTTAATTGGGACAGCGTGCGGCCGCAACATAACCATATATGTTTCCTTCAAGTGGGAGCGCACAGCCACCCGCAAGACCGCACTCTGCCGAGTATTTTTTTGCGGACGAACTCTCGACTGTTGATTCTCGGCTCCACGGCAACCGGTTGTTTTGATTGTTGTGTGACCGGTAAATTAAAACATTTTTTAATTCTCGCCGGCCGCCGTTGACTTTCTTCGACGTTTTACTCAACTTTTTGACATTTTAAGGTAAAGATTCATATTGTGTATTTTTTAATGACTTCAAACTTTATTGAGCATTGATATTTTATATTTTAAACCAGTGACCGCTACCAGGTTCCTCTGATAAGCCCCTTTCGCTTTTCGGTTTCCCGGTTTCATCCGATTAAAAAGCTTTCTTTCATACCCAACAAGGCAACAGACGTGTGTACCCTCAGGGCATGGCTGTGCCTTGGGACAGCGTGCGGCCGCAACACAACCACATATGTTTCCTTTAATTGGGAGTGCACAGCCATCCGCGAGACCGCACTCTGCCGAATATTTCACTGCGGACGGACTCTCGACTGTTGATTCTCGGTTCCAATGCAACCGGTTGTTTTCATTGTGGTGTGACCGGTAAATTCAAATATTTTTAAATTCTCGCCAGCGACCGTTGACGTTCTTCGACGTTCTATTCAACTTTTCATCATTTCAAGGTAACTTTGACCCCTCATTCTTTAAGAAACACCCTACCCCACCTAAAATCACCTCAGGAACACGATTTTGAGGGTTTTAAAGACCTAACGCCTATACCGACGCCGCGAAATTCAAATTTTTGAGCTAATCACCCATTGTCCAACACCAACACCCATTGACCGTCGTCTGATTAAAATTGTCTTTCGTCTTTGCTCTTTGCTGTCTGTCAATTCGTGTTTGGTGAAAAATAAAAGCACCAAGACCAATACCAACACCAATAGCATTACCGAACACCAAGCACCGAGCACCACCGTTAGTATGGCCCCCGATTGTTAAGACAACTTGCAAGTTGTCCCCCCCCCCGCTTGTTATTTAAATAATAATAAGAATAAAATAAATAATAATTTTTCATTATTTACAGTGTAAATTTCCCTTTGTATATAGCCTTTTTAATCACCATACCCGCGCGATGTAATTAATAACAATAATAATAGTTGTTAATTGAGAATTGGTACAGAAATAAAAACAGTACACAAAGCCCAAAGGGTGACGTGAAAAAGGATGTTCCAGTCACAAAAATGTCCAGTGTTAAGTCTTACGGGGTATGGTGATGAACATGGCTGCCAAGGGAAATTTTTCGAGGCAACAAGTAGTGTACTATGTTTATTTTTCTATTATATATAACTAATACATTTTATTTTTCCTAGTTTTTAAATATATATTATATGCTTGGCCGACCAGGTTAAAAGGTCTTAATAATACCCAAACCCATACTTTTACTGTATTTTGTTCTAAATAGAGCCTTTTAAATTGAATTGAAAAAAATAAGCTTGTGACTAATTATTAATAATAATAATAATAATAATAATAAATATTTTATTGAGCAGAAAACAGACAAATTACAAATGTCACAGTCAATAAATGAAAAACTGCCCAAGGGGATGTAAAAAAAGGCAAGGCCCATACTAAGTTCTACACCCAAAATAAAGTAAGAGCAACTAAACAAAAGTTGCATAAGTATACAATATGTATATTATTCGCGTAGGGTAATAGCTGCTTATAAGGAGAATTACATATATGACAAATTTATAATACGCAACAAAATGAATCCATCATTACTTTTGTATAATGATATTTTCCAAAGAATTTCCGTGTAATCCTCAGCTTTAAAAATTTTCTTTGAACGTTGTTACATAATTTGATTATGTAACGCTTCATATAAATCTAAATATTTCAGACTTTTTGATGTTTATGACTGGCAATTGTCAAATGATTCCCATAAAAAAATATTTGGGTGTCTTTTTGAACAACGCATAAAGAAAAGAAATGTTAAAATTGGTATCCATAAATTGTATGGTATATATAATTATGTAGCTTATTATATGCACTATAATATTTGATGTATTATTGTAAATTTTTGAACATACTTTACATTATTTAATGTAATTTTGAATATTGTACGAACAATTTTATTGGATTGTGATTGAAATTTAGCGTTATTAATCAATTGTTAATAAATTTTATGCCCTTTCAAAATCTAATTAATTCAACGCAGGAAAATTTATGTGCTTATAGTTGTTTGATCTACATTGAAAAGGTACGCTCCACTTGTGGAGTAAGTAAAAACATACTCATGTGGCTGTATCAGTTTTTTCTGGTGGTACAATATATTTGGAAGTAAACTTGGAAACTTTCCATCACCATGAACATAGTAATACCGAAGTATAAAGAACGAATTTAATCAATATTGTCTATTGAATGTTTAGCACCACGTTACACTTGCAAACCTACAAACCGGAAACTGACACAACTTGTAAAAAGGTTTAAACGGATATCCGTTTTGTTAGACAAAAGAAACACATCACTTTGCTTTTTTTTAGGCAGGGATATTATATTGATGATATATTATAAAAATATGATATTAAATCATTCTTCTCCGCTTTAAGGCGGATTCAGATGGCGACAACGGCGATGCGACGCGATTTTGACGTAAAAGTTGTGAAATCTTATGTGGTGGCGAATTCGCCGGAAAACGCGTTAATTAATATGATGCTCTTTGTCTTATAATCGCCAAATATAGCCGATAATGGATGTTACAGCAAGTGCGCATTACTCACGTCGCGTCGCATTATAAAAATCGTCATGTGAATCCGCCTTAATATCGTTTGGTAACCATGTTGGCGATAATATTTATCCCACCAACATGGCCGCCATACGGTTTTACTACAATTACGTCTTTCTAAGCCACCAAGCCCGGCACGATATCACTCCATGGAAAAGCGAGAGACGGCGACGATTGTTCACAACTGTCCATGATAGCTCTATATAATTATAGTATGGTTTAGTATCACGATTGCCTATTTTCAAATATGGTGCGTAAACTGTTCAACTTTTTATCCAATCAGCGCGCTCACTTGCTGTGACGTCACATCAATTACGTACTCTGATTGGCTGACACTTCCTCGTTGACACAAACTGTCTCACCTGGCACTGCATGTCTGAAGAATGGTTGCGCGGTCTCGAGGGGCGGCCCTGGAGGGTCCGGCGGCAACAGCGGCGGCCCCGAGTGGAAGCTGGCCGACTGCTGGAGACGCCGCAGAACGTCCTCCTCGCTGTCCGAGCTCGACTCCGGCTCCTCGTACGAGTACGATTTACCTGCAACATGGGGCAAGTAAGAACCATCATGCAGGTCACAACCATTTAATAAAGAGTATTGACCTTAGTTTTATTGCAAAAATGGATAGAGGATGCAAAGTTATGCCACTCTGATTTTTTTCAGATTTTTCAGATAGCTAAAAAGTTTTGCCGAGGTCGGGCTTGAACCCACACCCCTTTTAGGTCCCATCCTTTTATTAAGAGATGCGTCACTTTCTCTGTACTTTCAATATTTTTTTAAAAATTGTCCCCGGCATTTAAAAATCTGAAAAAAATTAGAGTACCATAATTTTTTCACCCTCTATCCATTTCTAAAGTAAAAATTTTTGAGGTCGATACTGCATAATTTATTGAGTTAAAGATTAAATGTTTTGGAGGGAACAAAATAGCCTAATTGGTAGCTGAAAAAGGCAAATGCCCATACACAAAATGAAAAAGCACCAAATGTCGATCAGAAATAGCTGTACGTCATCAATATATGTACGTTACACAATACTGCATGAGGATGACGGGGTTACACGAGTAGTGAAAACGTTGGTTTTCATAACAACACGAGTCAAAAGTCAAGAAAACCTTTCCGATAACAATTATTTCAGCACTGTAACTGAAAAAATAATCAAAGTACATTTTTTTATTATTTATTAATTCAGACTACTTGCATTTTAAGTATAGCAATGGACACTTTACATGTCATTTTTTTATTGCAGAAATGGATAGAGGGTACCAAATTATGCTACTCTGAATTTTTTCAGATTTTTTTGAGAGCAGGAACTATTTTTAAAAAATTATTGAAAGTCAGTTTTATGACGTCACGGGCGTTTAGCGCCTATCCTTTTCTTAAGGACAGACTCCTCGGGAGTCTCGGTCTTGTGACGTCATAAAATCGACTTCCAATAATTTTTTAAAAATAGTTCCCGGTTTCTAAAAAATCTGAAAAAATTCAGAGTGGTATAACTTTGCACCCTCTATCCATTTTTGCAATGCAATAAAAAATATCATGCAATTTGTCCATTTATATTGAATTATAATAATTGTTATAAATAATGTTGTATAAATCATTTCTGGCCGCCAAAATAATTATAATAATAATAACAATGAAAATAATAATATATCTAACAGAAATAAATAAAAAACATGAAACAAAAAATATCATTCTCTCTCTCTCTCAGAGAGAGAAAAATAGAGAGAGATCACAGGGGGATTGGGGAAAAATATCATTATAATTAGAGTCCAATAACCTGAATATTGATTATTATCATTGAAAAATAATTGTATGTTAGTGAATTTATCATTCAAGAACTCTTATAACAAGAAAATCCGTCAACTATCTATTGTAGTCTTTCTCCTTTTTATTCATCAAATGATGGTGACGGATTGAATATAAAAGAAAGTTTGTGCTTTTCCAAGAAAATGTAATTTTTGTACTGCATGACCTTTGCTGATATAATTAAATTTATATAACCAGAGGTATACAGAAATTATAATGTATGTTTGCTAAGTTTGAGAGGTAACGAAAATCATGAATAATTTTATGATAAATTTGTTACCATTTTAAATCATTTAAAATATCTCACTAATGTTCTCATTTCAAACACCAGAAAGTTTCACAATAACAATTAGGGGCCGCAGAAAGTTTTTCCCTAAGGTGGAGATGATTATTCATTTGTCTTCAGGTAATTAAATCCTCATTAGAAAGGTGCTACTTGAATTAATGAATTCTTTATTTCTATAGTATTTTTTTAATTAATTGGAATATCAATAATTTAAATAAATATTTTTCGATATATTAAACTGTGCATGTGCTAGTTCTTCCCTTTTTTACTATTTATGGTTGATTTATTATTATTTTTTGTTTGTTTGTTTGAAACTGTATAAAGTTGGATTCAGATGGCGACAACGGCGATGCGACGCGATTTTGACGTAATAGCTGTGAAATCCTATGCAGCGGCGAATTCACCGGTAATCGCGTTAATTACGATGCTCTTTTTCTTTTAATCGCCAAATATGACCGCCAATGGATGTTACAGAAAATGCGCATTATTTGCATAGTGTCGCATAATAAAAAAATCGCCATATACGAATCCACCTTAAGTGCATCTATTTTCTTAACTTGATTCTATATTATGCTCTTGTAATGAAATAAATTTTAAAAAATTGAGAATATTCTAAAACTTAATCGGTTATGGTTTGAGAAAATTCAGTCTTGCAGTTTTCTTACAACAGCTCCATTTCCGGTTTCGTCCATAAGGCCAATGTTTAACTTCTACAGCAGTTTTCACAAAACTGATAAGACAGATTCGCTTCAAAATGGTGAGTTCTAAGTCCCCTGCAAGTTTTGTTGCATTCAGGTGCTACGATTGTGAGATATCAACCTACTGAGATTCATTTTTTAAAAAAAAATTTACTAATTAATATTTTGTAAATAAATCTACTACGTCGACATTCTTGTATCACATCAAATAAAGTTAATTATAAAACTCCTCATTGCCTTTCATCCGACACTTTTGAAAATCAGGGAAGCTAGAGACCTAGGAGGGGAAGTGACACGGATAAGACCCATGTATAAGACTCGGCCAATCAGAGTGCATAATTTTTGTCACGTGAAAGCAATTACGCCCGGTGATTGGATAAAAAGTGGAACAGTAAAAGCGCGAAATTTGAAAATAGGCGCACGTGACACCACCATAGTAAATAGAGCCATCATGTTAAAAATAGAACATCTGATGAGTAACAGAAGTAATTTATTAACTTAAATTTATTATTTTATTAACTTTCACGTACATAATATCATAGTTGAATTTTTTTTTATTATTTTATATCATGTATGTACAAAATAATAAAAAATACACATGAGGATTGGGACGCAAACGCACAATGCAAATGGACAACCTGCATCAAATTTTCTTGCAAAAATAGAGGACATCATATTATATTCATCCTGATTTTTTTTTTCAGATTTTTTAGAGCCCAGCAGGAGAAGTTTTACCGAGGTCGGGTTTGAACCCACACTTCTTTTGGACTCTATTATTCTATAAAAAAAAATAACACCATATAATATATACACCTCTCTCTGTACTTTCAATTATTATTTAAAAATAGTTTCTAGGCTCAAAAAAATCTGAAAAAATCAGAGTAGCATAACTTTGCACCCTCTATGAATTTTGCAATAAAAAATTTCGTTACGGTTGTCCATTTTAAAATATAATAATTTCATTTTCCTTTCTTATAAGTGACCACTACATTGACACCACCAGAGAACTGCCGGTAAATGCAGATGATCACAAGGTACTGCAGCAGAAAAGGTCGTTTGATCAACAATTCATGAAGGATCAAAAGACTCATTCAAATAACTTTTCATGACACTTTGAAAGTAGCGAGGAGATACATCGTTTTCCTTTTATAAAATGTTTGCTCTCTCAAGAGCCATTTATTAAAATAAAACTAAATAAGTCCATTGACCCGACTGTTGAAAGGGAGAGAGTTCAGCGGGAGCGTTGAGCTGTAAATTACCCTAGGGAGTTCTTCGAGGGGTGAGATGTAGTATGATAAGCTTCATCAAGGTTCTTTCACTCTCGACTGCATGCGGGGGCGGAGAACACTTTCTCCATTTCCTTTCCCTCAGGGGATGTTTTCGAAGTCGTACATCCACTTTTACATCTCTTCTTCTCTCTCGATTTGGAATAAATTTCATCTTTTCTCCTCTCGTCTATTCTTCTCTTATTTTGCACCATTTTAGAGGGAAAAAATAGGTGAAAAAAAAAAAAAAAAAAAAACGAGATTACGTATTTTTTTCCTTTTCTTGAGCATAAAATGTTATAAATATTGTCTTCATTTCATCCTCATGTACTTTGGAAAGAAGATGTTGGGGGGCATTCACAAAGCACTTTAACCCCCACTTTAGCCCCAAGTTTTATCCCTGGTACTAAACATGGTGCTAAACCAGGGGCTAACCATGTTTAGCTCCTAGTTTAGCACCATGTTTAGTACCAGGGATAAAACTTGGGGCTAAAGTTGGGGTTAAAGTGCTTTGTGAATGCCCCTCGTTGTGTTTTAGAGGTAAAAAGATTAGGTTTTGTAGACGTGTAAAAGATGAGTTGAAGACATAATTTTTCAATTAGAGCACTCTCTCTCGATTCATATCTATATAACAACATATATAGAACTCACGACAGCTCGAACGCTATACCCACCTACTTGACTTGCTGCTGGAACTGTAAAATAAATTAAGAATGAATCTCAATATAGATCAATATAGTAATATCGTAGCGTCTTAATGCAACAAAACTTGCAGGGGACTTAGAATTCAACATCAATATGTGACATACAAAGTTTTGAAGCGAATCTGTCTCATCAGTTTTGTGAAAACTGAAGCAGATCGAAATTCATTAACATTGACCTTATGGATGGAAACCGGAAATGGAGCTGTTGTAAGAAAACTACCAGACTGAATTTGCTGAAACTATAAGCGATTTATAAGTTTTAGAACATTCAGTTTTAGAATTATCTTGATTTTTTAAAATTTATTTCATTTGATTCCTTTGCCAGGGAAATATTCTTTGACTCCGAAGTAACTGAGATTAATCGTTAAGAGATTCAGATTTGCAGCTTCGGAAGACACTGATTATTTTTTCTATACTCGAGTATTGGTACCCGGTTGGTACCAGATGGTTGTGAGGTCCCAATACAGAAACTCTTTCGTTTATTGAACACACTAAACTTTTAGATGCTGAATTAGTTTCAGTACTTTATGTCAATACATTCAGCACTTTTGGCCTATGAAACACTTAATCCAAGTACAAATTTGGTACTGAAAAAAGAGAGTCAAATAAAGTACCAAAAATTGACTCTTTTTTCAGCACCAAATTTTTATTTGGATTTAAAAGTGCTTTATAGGTTAAAAGTGCTGGATGAAAGATGAAATTTGAACAATTTTGTACTGAAATAAAGTACTGAAACCAATTCAGCATCTAAAAGTTTAGTGTGAACCACAGGCTCTTTATTTCACACCGAGCGTATTCAAGATAACATTGATAACATTCCCGACCATCCTGATTGAAGTTTCCACGTTCCCGCAATCACTTCAGGCAAATAATTATTGTGGGTTAGACTGATTTAGTTTGTCTTCCAAAATTTTTCGTCTCATCGGTGATACGATAGTTAATGGACCTCATGTAACGTTGTTGTGATTTTTTGGTGCCGCCTTGTATCTTTCTACATAATAAGTTGCATGCGCAGTCCCTCTGTTTTTAAATACCATGACAAATATCTGAAAAGAACAATTACAAGTGTGTGTCAACCCCTATATAATTTGGGGGGAGGGATTTCAAATCAATAGCTAATAGTTACAAGAATAATATTTTCTAACATGGAGACTTTTATGGAGAACATTTTCCCGCCGGGAAACACTTAATTGCGTGTGTACGTACGTGGGAGGGACTCACCGAGGGCGAGGGCTCGGGTGGGCCTGACGATTGGTTCGTCACAGCAGGGGAATCCCCCGATGGCCGTAAAGCACCACTTCTTGTTAAGGTACAGGAAGAACACCAGCAGCAGCACCACGAAGGCCGCCACTGCTCCCAGGAACGCCGTCGCCTCCACCGGAACTGGAACATCGGAGGAAGCGTCAGACCATTGAGCGGACACCAGGGAAATTATAATTCTTTTAATTCATATAATTCCAAACATATTTACAATTAAATTCAAATTATTATTTATTCAGTAACAGATACAGAACCAATGTACCACAGGTATAATAAAGTCAAGACAACATACCCTTAAAGAAAAAAAGTAGTAAACACAAATATATCACAATTAAAAAAAAAAAATACATAAAATACACATACACACAAACAGTAAAATAAAGTAATACAAAATGAATCAATAGCAGACATGTTTAAAACAGGGCATTCATCAAATTGGTCCGAAATTGAAATAAGGCGGAGTTAAATAGACAACCATCATGAAATTTTTATTGCATTTTTTTCCCCTTAAATATACAGTATAATTCAACTGAACCGTGTTGTAAAAGGTACTGGCCACAATTAAGTAACTGAATTTATTTAACTTTCCGGCTCTTCGTAGACCCTATTTTTTGCGGGTCCCTTCCAAAACGGGGCGGCCATGGCCTAAGCAATCCATCCCAGCATTTGCCTGGTTGTGATTGAGGAAACCATGGAAACCTCAGTCAAGATGGTCGGAAATTGATGGAGGATGCCATCAATTACCTCCCGGATGCACGAGTGGGTGTTTTTTTAGCAACCGCCACTTGTGAAAAGTTTGGCGGTGCCTATAGGATCGAACTCACGACCATCCAATTACGAATCAGAGGCATATACCACTGCGTCAATGCATATTTGAATAGAGGAGTAATGTTTTTTTTTTTTCATTTTTTTTTAATAATTTTTAAAATTCTGTAAAGGCGGATTCACATGGAGACAACGCGGCGGCGATGCGGCGCGATTCTGAGGTAAAAGCTGTAAAATCTTATGCGGTGATATATAATATATATGTGTGTGTGAATTTCAGATATATATTGCGTTAATTAATTATGATACTCTTTTTTCTTTTAATCGCCAAATATGGCCGCCAATGGATGTTACTACAATTAAGTGCGCATTATTCGCGTCGCGTCGTAGACTGGATATCGCTCATGCAAATCCACCTTAACACTCTCAAAATTAAGAAGATGCTGTAACGTCAATATTAGTCATATAGGTGATGAATTTTTCCATGTGATGTGTTAAGCCATTAAATTTTATTTAATTTTGTCAATAACTTGAGAATTCAATTAATTATAAATCCCAGTTCAGCATTTCAGGTGGAAAATCATACTATATATACATATATTATATATACAAACAGTGCGATTGCAGGCTGTGTTGTAACGTGTTAACTCTCCGTCCTTTGTCCTTCATGCAGTCCCACTCGAGTGCTTTTCTAATCAAGAGCGTGAAAATTAATTCCAAACTTTTACAAGCCTTCTTATTATCTTTCCTTGTAATTAAATGTGCTGCAGATTGAAACACGTGTAAATTAGACTGTTAATTAATTCGAGTCTTGCGACGTTTGTGATGCCGTGACTGGAATGTGAACGCTCTCTCTCTCTCTAGTCTCTCTCTCTCTCCCACTCTTTCTCTCTCTCTCTCTCTCTCTCTCTCTCTCTCTCTCTCTCTCTCTCTCCTCTCTCTCTCTCTCTCTCTCTCTCTCTCTCTCTCTCTCTCTCTCTCTCTCTCTCTCTCTCTCTCTCTCTCTCTCTCTCTCTCTGTGTCTCTCCCTCTCTCAATATTTCATCAAATTGATCGTCACTAAAGCGTATATCCAATTTGAAATAAATTTCATCTTTTATTCGCTCTCCTCGTCTAATTCCCTACAATTTTGCCCCATTTTAGTGAAAAAAAAAACAATATTATATTACGTCTTCTTCCCTCTTATTGAGCATAAAATGTTAGAAATATTGGTTGGTATTCACAAAGAGTTAAGGAGCATTTTAGGAAGAGATATTTTAAGAAGCGTTTTTCTTACCTGTTACCTGCATGGTATAAAAAACTCTTCTTAAAATATCTCTCCTTAAAACGCTCCTTAACCCTTCGTGAATCTCACCCATTGTCTTCATTTTATTATCAATTTCAGCGAGGAGGAAATAAGAAGTGTTTTTGGGATAAAAAGGTGTAATTAGATTAGGTTTAGACGTGTAAAAGGATGAATTGAAAACGTAATTTTTCAACTAAGGTAACGTTAAACTGTTTGACTTGGAGCTCCACGCATGCTGCGAAGTTCAAGAAACACTTCATTTTATTATTCCCGTCTGTATAAAATTATATGGTTGGTGAAACAGTTTTATTTTTAGGGGAAAAAAATCATATAAGCATGAGAAAAAATTAACACAAAATATATCGTCCCTCGTCCGGAATAATGTGCTGTCTGTCTACTCAAAAATGAGCTTTACAGCTCTGAATGCTGGAGGCTTCAAGTCAGCTGATTTTGCGGTATTTCCACCATCCTATCTGTAAACCTATGTAAAAAAAAAAAAAAAATCAAAATCAAAATTACTTTTTTGGCATTAAAGAAATTTTTTATGGAAAAATGAATTCTTGATTCATTGTCAAAAGACCCCTAAATGGGGGGTTGGAGATGTTTTCAAATTGATTGCTTTAATAATTACTGTGAGAAAAAAATCAAAATTTCTAACATGCAATGGTGGTTTATGGTGAAATTTTTCCTGCCAGGGAACACTTGAAATTTCTATTGCGCCCATCTGAAATAACAGATAGCTCATTATTGCAACGAAATCGTGATGGTAAGCAGATAGATCATTATATATATATACTGGAGTCCGGACGAGGGACGAAAGTATTAAATCATTCAATTGCATATAGATGAAGTCTAACTTTAGGCCAGGCCTAAGGTTGTTTATTTTGAGTGTTGCAATAATCGAAATCAATAAACTTAGGCCTGGATTAAAGCTAGAACTCATCTATGCAATTGGATGATATTAAAGTTTTTATTATTATATTTCTTTAACTGAACCTTGTTGTCGGTTAGTTGGAGCTAGGTTACTGATCCCAAGTGACTTAATTCACAGATCTTTATGGAACCAATAGACAATAATGAATGGTTGCATTTTTTTTATTTCATAAAAATTAGAAAATATACATAAAATTAAGCTTTTCTGATTTTTTTTTTAGATTTTTTTGGAGTGCGGGAACTAATTTTAAAAGAAATATTTTTTAACGGGAGCATCATGACCAAAATGTGTCAATTGCCCCAAAATACCAACCAACCAAAAGAAATATTTAAAATATGTAAATTAGGGTAGTACACCTGATGGGACAACCGTGACGTCATTTTCTCGCGCTGTGATTGGCTATTGATGACGTCACGATTGTCCCATCAGGTAGTTCATATAATTATACCACCCTAATTCAGATATTTAAAAAAAAAATAAAATTAGTTCCTGCACTCCAAAAAATCTGAAAAAGTAAGAAAAGCATAACTTTATGTAAATTTTCTAATTATGAAATAAAAAATGCAACCATTATTGTCTATTTATTAACATTGCATGAGATTTTTGGGTGAGACTGAGGGAACCATGGAAACCTCAGTCAGGATGGTCGGTAATTGATGGAGGGGTTCATCAACCTTTATCAACCACCTCCCGGATGCACGAGTGTATATACTTTTATGTGCTACAATAGGTATCGCTAGATATCGCCATGTAGAAAAATCTTTCGCAACTGACTGGGATTATTTAACATTTTCATCATTTTCAAAACATTTGAAAAGCAACTTAAAAAAAATGGAGCAATTTTCAAATATTTGATGGATAATAAACGTTTCTCACGGTAAATTTACACGGCAGAGTGAGTTGTGTATATAATTTTTTAATTAAGTTTGTTGTTAGTCAATATTTACCTGACATTAATTAATACTTGTGTACATATATTACAATATAATATTACTACATACATTATACATCAATATTTGTATATTACAATAATTAAAACATTCAGTAGTTTAATTATGCTTTGTTTCACATAAAAAAACCATAGATGCTGAAATAACCTATTGTTAATTACTAACAAAAGAAAATTAATATTTGCAACAATTGAATACTGAATATTTTCTGTATATTTTTAGTGGGAGGTTTCTACACACGCTGATAGTCCACACTTAAGTCAGAGTTTGATAACAGTCCTAGTTGAAAAATTAAGTCTTCAACTCGTCCTTTAAATGTCTAAAATTAATCTAGTTGTCGCAAAAACACATCTTATTTCTTCCTCGTTCAAAGTGAGAATGAAATAAAGACAATTTTTTAAAAAAAATTAACAATAAAAGGAATAATATACGTATAATCTCGTCTTTTCTCATCCCGGAGATATGTGAATTTAAGATGAAATTTATTTCAACTCGGTAGACCTGCATGTTACCCCCCCCAAGGCACTAATTAGCCAGCTTGCAACAGGCGGCGTATTAATTAAAAACTATGAAATTTGAGGTAAAACACCCAAATTGTGTGGTAATAATTAAAAACCTATGAAATTTGAGGTAAAACACCCAAATTGTGTGGGTTAAGCAGGCCGGGGCATTGCAGTCTCAATAATTTATAATTTCCAGCCTTGTACATGAAGATTATAAAGTAGCAACTGAAGTTAGAGTGAGAAAATAGAGAAGTCATTTTCTGTGCTACAATTTTGAATTTGAAAAGTTAGAAGTAGCAAACAAAGCAACAAATTTTACAACTATTTTTTTCATTGTTTTTACTGCACTTAAAAAAAAAAAAACAATTGAATAAAGTTGCTCTTCTTTTTATTGAAGTTGCTAATTAAACACAAAAGTGCTGAAGTTTTAAAACAAAATCCCAAGCTTTCTCATTTGGTCTGTATTTAATATGTAAATATAATCTGCTAATAAGTTTTTCTTATATGAGTGATAATATTGATTTTTTAAAGTGCTTTTCAATTGAAAAACCATTAATTGAATTAGTTATGACTTTGTAAGCCAGGGACAATTACCCACTTAGCGGATAAATGTGTAGGGATGTCAGCTGCTGCGTAATTACTACCCCTCGGTGGCGCCGGCACCATGGCGCCTAACCTCCCCCTGTCTCGTTCGCCCACCCTCCCCTCTCTCTCTCTCTCTCTTTTCTCGCTGTTTTTTTTTAGCATCGTAAGTCTATATACCCTCTCCAAAAGTTCTTTGTTTAGTACATGACCCTGTATTTTGCTCACTATGCAACCCTTCACCACTCCCTCCTCCCCCCTCCCCCCCCCCCCTCTCTCTCTCTCTCTCTCTCTCTCTCTCTCTCTCTCTCTCTCTCTCTCTCTCTCTCTCTCTCTCTCTCTCTCTCTGCTATACTACGCAGCAATCTCGGCTGGCTCGCTTCCTACATATGACGTCGATAATCCGCCAGCCTTTATTTTTTCTCTTTAGATGCAAAGTTGTTGCTCTCGAGAAAAGACTGACTTTACGACTTTTTTTTTAGTCTGCGACGTAATTTAATTCACGAGACGTCGCTCCATTGTCAGGAATGTACCAAACTTTATAGAGACAACATTCTCTACCTATCCAACACTTTTCCACATGTTTGAGATGTCTGGGTGGAGAAAATGACAAATTGTTCTTGATTTGAGTATATATTTAACTTCCTTCGTCCATTTGATTGCGGTACACAATTTGGCGTAAAAAGCTATCGGAACAAAAACTGACACAGCATTTTGCATTATTAGGCATGAATGTCAAATGTCAATGAACAAATGGAGTGTCGGCTTCAATTTTGTTTATTGCAGAAATGGAAAGAGGGTTCACATTCTAAAGTTATGGTACTTTGATTTTTTGCAGATTTTTTAGATTCCGAGAATAATTTTTAAAAAGATATTGAAAGTACAGAGAAAGTGACGCCTCTCTTAATAAAAGGATAGGATCTAAAAGGGGGGTGGGTTCAAACCCAACCTCGGCAAAAATTTTTAGCAATTAATACTTTCCGGGCTTTAAAAATTCATTATAAGAGTGGCATAACTTTGCACCCTCTATCCATTTTTGCATTAAAAAATTTTGAGGTTGATATTCTATTTGTTCTTGATTTGAGTGCAAAATCTATTTAAATTCCTTCTTCATTTGACTTTGGTACAAATTTGATTTGACAGAAATCGTGTGACAGAACAGGCTGTTAAGCATGATTTGGCGGACCAATTATTAAATATTTCCTGCCCTCCACCATCTATGAACGACGCGCAAATCACGTAAAATTTGAAACTATTGGGGGGCATTCACGAGGCACTTATAAGCCCCACTTTTTAGTCTCAATTTCTATCCCAGTTTAAATCGAGTACTAAACAGCTAACTTTTATCTAACACATTGCTTAGTATACCGATTTAGTACACATTTTTACTATCACGGCATGTGTATTATAGTCTCAGGTTTGGCACCATAAATGCACTCTCGCAACGAATTGTTTCGCTAAAGTGTTTCACATATTATACGTTTAAAGTGTCTTACTGGATGACCCCTTATTGAAAACATCTTTAAATGTTTTAAAAAGTCGGATATAAAACATGTATCATTTCGTTTCATATGTGAAACCCAAAAAGTATTTTGAAATCCACTTTTTAAAATACAAAAGGTGTTTTCAAAAAAAGGGCATCCGGTAAGACACTTGGTGAAACACTTCGTTGCGAGAATTTTTTATTGTTTTTGGTACTTAATTTAATCCAGTATAAAAATCAAGCTTAAGTGGAGCAGGGGCGGATACAGTGCGCGATTTTAGGGGGAACGATCCGAGGCCCTGTCCCGCAATGTTAAATTTTGAAGTGGGAGGAGGGGCAACGGGTGGTAACACTTTCAATATATTTTTGCTTTTTTTTGGGGGGGGGGGGGAGGGGATGGCCCGATCGCCCCCCTTGGATCCGCGCCTAAAATGGGGCTAAAAGTGTTTTGTACTATGTACACCTTTTGTGTTTATGAAAAGACTTATGTCATGAAAATACTTTTTGTGAATGCCCCTCATTGTTTATTGGAACTGACCAAACCCATGCACAATGCAGGATAAAGGAAACCCGGAGAAAAAGTCGCTGTAAAACAGCTTTAAAGTAAAACACCCCCATGATTACAAGAATCTAGCATAAAACGAGTAACACCTCAACATCGTAATGATTTTTAATTTTTTATTTATATTTTAATTGCTTCTTAAATATCGTAACAAAGCGACGTGAGCTCAAAGTGGTTCGTTTGATCTCTGCGTCATTAATTGTCATTATGTATACGTAAGAGATGACGAGCTTTACAAAGAGGAAAGTCACAGAAAATAATTTTATAAACCTGCCTCAACAATGATCCAGTGGCAGAAAATCAAATCTTTGGAGAGAATGGACCCACCCACTTCTAATGTTTACAACTTTATAGTTGAAAATTTACGTCATCTCATCCTTTAAAACCTAATATTTTTACGTCTTTTGACCTCAAAATTATATCTTATATTTTTGTCATTCAAATTGAAGATGATACGGAAATAATGGGAGTGATTCACGAAAGAGTTATCCACGTTTGTGACTATAACCACGGTTAGCACCCTAATTTAATAGCATGTAGTGAGTGGATAACTACTCCCTTCGTGAAGTCATATTTGAAAGTTCCCCGTTTGATTATATCGTCCTTCATCTGGAATAATGAGTTATGTGCCCACCCTGAAATTTTGTTGCAATAATGAGCTATGTGCCAGCTATTTCAGGTAAGCGCATGAAGCATGAACTATACTGATTTACTGCTCAAAATTACGCTCTCTTGAAATAGCAGACAGCTCATTATTGCAAGCAACGAAATTGTGGTATAAGGCAGATAGCTCATTATTCTAGACGAGGGAAGATAGACAAGAATGGCATCCGCGATATTTTCATATTAAAATATCACACTCGTTGTTTTGTTTTCCAACGTAAATTCCCGGTGGTGTTGTCACTCGTTTTACTGCAGGATCTCGGCTTATGATTTGCTTGTGTCATGAGGAATTTTTACCATGACCGGAGTTGCCGAGCATTCCTCGCGTATTTTATCGCGAGCAGTCAATCAAATTTCTTACCGAGGGAAATCAAAAAGAACAGCAAAAAATTAATATGAAAAGTAAAAATTTTGATCAATTTTTGATGACATACTATATAGAACTCTGAGATGACAATGCAATGTGTACATGCATGGTACCTGAATACACCCTATAGTTGAAAAATTACGTCTTCAACTCATGTCTTCAACTCATCCTTTACATCTAATATTTTTACCTCTAAAACACATCTTATTTCCTCTTCGCTTAAAGTGAGGATGAAATGAAAACAATATTTCTAACATTTTATGTTCAACAAGAGGAGAAAAGACATAATCTCGTATTTTCCCCTCTTTTTTTACTCTAAAATGGTGCAAAATACGAGGACAAAAGACGAGAGGAGAGCTCAATAGCTAAGAAAAGAGGAAATTTATTTCAACTCGGGAAAGGTACATTTCCATGGAGTGATGTCGAGCGGGGCGAGAAAAGCGCACTTGCTTCAATCTCGAATGACGGCCATATTGGCGATAAAATCACTCCCCGCAAGGTGAGGAAATTCCGAGCCTCTGATTGGCTGCGGCGCGTGATTTTCTCGCTTTCCTCGCTCCATGGAAATACACCTTTGTTCTCTTTGTAAATCACGTTCATTATATAGTTATTTCGAAGTATTTTTAAAGTCATTATATAGACAACGCTGACAAACAGAGACGTTTCGTCCCGAGGTGTATTATTATAATATATATTACAGCTTCATAAATGTACTACGTCAATCCTCTACAGTATATTATTTTTCCATATACAATAAAGTTTACATTAATTAATTTCCTCATTTTTTTTAAGTTATATGCATGCAAAATTAAAGCTGCATAGCAGAAACTAATGTTCTATAAATTGTATTAAAAATCAAGAAACCACAGGATCAACGGTCATACTTAAAAGGACAGAGGACCATAAAAATAAGTATTTTTTATTTAAATGTTACCCACTAACTGAGTATGAATACATGCCGCACGGTGGCGAGTGCCTCAGGGTAAGCGGGTCGCGAGTAACTATAAAGTGTGGATTGCTGACGTCAGCAATCACGAAAGGCAACATAGCTGCCTCTTTTCCATGGAACTCACTTCCCCCTCCTCCCGCCCAGCCATACTCGGTGCGATGTTACCTGTGCAATAATTGCCCTGCGGCTGTCTGTATTTATTTAATTTTTATAAATTCGGGGGATGGTCCGAAAACGGAAATTTACTCATTTCTTGCATTAACATATCTTACAGAAACTTTTTATGCATACATGATTTTATTGTCCCATGTCCCTTTAAGACACACCTTTCGCTAGTCATAAATTGAAAGGTAGATTTTTCATATCAGAAAAAAATCGATTTGTAAAAATGCACCAACAGTCGATCCTGACATAATCGATGAGGCAGATGGGCAGTTAACTTGGTGGCAGCTGAGCAATCTGTCCCCGAGGACCACAAGACAATTTATCGTCCATGCATCGATCGCCTACCATCGTCAGCTGTAATGGATGTACCGTTTCTACGACACTGTGCATGCAGTAAAATAACTGCCATCTCTTGTTGATTTTTTTCTTTACAAGCATACACCCCTATGAGCTTGGAGCTCGAGGCGAGGTAATGGGTATATAGTATGGATAAGGGAGAGAACAGATGATGGCCACGGCCTGTTACGCGTCCCAGCATTCACTGGGGTGAAACTGAGGGAACTGTTAAAAACTTCAGTCAGGACGGACACCTTTAATGGGACTAAAGTGATGGCCGAAGCCTGGAGAACCACACACACAAGTGCATCACTGCATTGGGTGGAAAACAAGCTGAATTTAGAACAACTTATATAATTTTTACTTGAAACGGTTACCCATCCAAGTAATAGCCATATACTTAATACTTAACATCGGTGATCCAACGATAACCGGTAAATGGTTATAATTATAATGATTGTTGAAATTTTAATACTTATTGATTTCGTTCCTGGTTCCTGCGGTACACATTGCATAGCGTTGTTTATATTATAAGATAATTCTGCCAATTTAGGGATTACTTATTTCAATACGTACACATGAAGGTGTCTATTTTTTACTTTTCGGACATTGTCAAAAATGACGTAGACACCGTCAAAAGTGGATGTATATGTCACGTATGAGCGGAGTATATCAACCTTAAATTTTTGTTTTGCAAAAATGGATACAGGGTGCAAAGTTATGCCACTCTGATTTTTTTTTTTTTTTTTTTTTTTTCAAAATTTTTAGAGACCAAGAAGTATTGCTAAAAAGTTTTGCTGAAGTCGAATTTGAATCTACGTCCCTTTAAGTCCTATCTTTTTATTAAGAGAGGCGTCTAGAGGCGTCACTTTCTCTGTACTTTCAATAAATCATTAAAAATAGTTCTCGGATTCCAAATTTTCGGAAAAAATCCGATTAATGTAATTTTGCACCCTCATTTCTGCAAAAAAAAATTGAGGTCGATACTCCATTGCTCAAATTTTAAATACATGTTCTGAATTCTTCTGAGCTCAACGGAGCTCAGAAGAATTCTGAACGTCCACACTCCACCCCAAAAGTTTACGAAGCACATTAAAAAAATATTGTGAAAATTCATTACGAATATAACACCATCCTTTAATAATTCAGGTTCTTACAAGCAGTGAAAGCGGCAGGATTCTCGTTATAATATCGGCTCCACTTCCAGCAGTAAGATTATTGACGAGGACTGTTGCACGTGTCAGCCTAGCAATATCGATCTGAACACGTGGCTGCCCGCCCAGTAGACGCTCATCGGCAAATAAATAATAAAACTAGGGGTGGGGGAAAATCTTACACTCAGTTTTATGGATAACAGCTTTGTTATAAATGTCTTCGAATTTTAAACTGCCTTGCTGGATAATATTGCCTTAAAATGAAGCATTTACAGGCTTTTACAGCCTCAAAAACGAAGAAGTTGCATATAACAGCACCAGGATGGCGGCTCTGAGGTCAATGCACTCTGTAACCCACTTATTGATGACGCACAAGTTGCCTAACTTAAGGCGGGATGTTCAAATGTCCTGCCAAATATTACTAAAAAAAATTGCAGCAAAACAATGTTGGTTTTGAGGTCATTGATCCATGTAACCTACTTTCATTAATGCCTTACAAAATGCTTAATTTTAAGTGGGGGATGATTTGCAGGCTTATCGACGATAAATTTTGAACAGCAAACCGTCTTATTGATACATAGATTCGATTGGGATGTGATATTGAATTTGAACTTGAACTCAAGAAGCAGAACTTATTGCTTAATTGAGCACCACTTCTGAAATTCTCCGGTTCGCCGTTTTTTTTCAGTAGTCGTAAGAAGACTTAAAGAATAAATAAAGTACTTCAAGAAAAAAACAAACCACAGTGTGATTACTTATTCTACAAACTATTACTATAATATATAATATATTGCTAAGCTGTACAATGCTTCAATACAATTTAAGGTATTGAAAAGATATATAATTATCAAAATATAATAATTACAGGAAATTTTCTCATTTCAAACGTTATAATTTATTCTTTTTGCAAATAACGATCCAACATTTTTCTGTTTCTCTAAAAAAAAATTAGCTTCAAGTTTTGACCGAATACAACATCCACTTTATCGGATACCGCACTCTGTAAACAGTGTAAACGGTTGAATGTCTAAACCTAATCTTTTTAGCTCTAAAACACATCTTATTTCTTCTTCGCTCAAAGTGAGGATGAAATGAAGACAATATTTTTAACATTTTATGCTCAAGAAGAGAAAAAAAGACGGGAGAAGAGCTTAATAGCAAATAAAAGATGAAATTTATTTCAACTCGGGTATATTTACACTCTTTACATAATATCGCTGTAACATTTTTCTGCTTCTACAACTTTTTTAGCTCCCAGTTTTGGCCTATAACATCCATGCACTTTATTTGACACCATGCACTCTGTAAACGAGCGAATTTCTTGAATCATGCACTTCGATATCGGACCCTGTTCCATCATTTCCCTGCAAATCGTCACGTGGTCCCGGCCATGTGGCTAGCACGGAGAGAGTTTGTGAACTATTGATCTGATGGTGGGGGCGGCTCACTGCGTGGGCGAGGGGGGTCGGGCAGCAAGTCAGCCTGCACAATCATGCACTTTTCATTTGCAAGGTGTACCCTAGATGAAAAATTACGTCTTCAACTCATCCTTTACATGTAATCTTTTTACCTCTAAAACACATCTTATTTCCTCTTCGCTCAAAGTGAGGATGAAATGGAGACATGGGTGCAATTCATAAAGCAGTTAGCCAGATTTCTAACCACAATTAGCTTAACCACGTTTAATTAGGTGATTTAACACGTAAAACAGGTATAGTTAAACGTGGTTAAGCTAAACGTGGTTAGAAAGCTTGGCTAACAGCTTCGATCGTGAATCGCACCCATTATTTCTAATATTTTATAGCCAAGAAGAGAAAAGAATACGTAATTTCGTCTTTTCCCTCTTTTTACCTCTACTAAAATGGTGCAAAATAAGAAGAAATTAGACGAGAAAAGAGCTTAATAGCGAATAAAAGATGAAATTTATTTAAACTCGGAGTACATCTTAAATCTAGTTCACACAGTGGATTTATTAATATCGACATGTTCTCTAGCTGATGTCACAAAGAATATTTTTCATCATTTATGCAATGTATTCAACTCCCTGTTTTCAACGTTAAAGAACATCAATGTATAATGACTCGGATTTTGGCTGGTTACTGAACAGTGTGCCGTGGTCTCATGTGCTCGCTGTACCCTCGGAGGCAAATGTATCGACACTCGCAGAGCTCATAATGATGATGTTCGCATGTCTGGCCGTGAATGAAGAAGTTTAGTTATTGAACAAAACAATGAACAGAGTCGCTAATTCAGCTAAAACTTTTTAAAAATCTGAACTCTTTCCCTCTCTCTTTATAACTTTATATCATTCAATTTACTATATATGCATTGGATTTTTTTTCTGTAAAAAATAATAATTATCCGTTTTAAGAACGTCTGATGAAAAATGTAAGTTATAACCAAGCTTCAGCAATTGTTGGTCTTCATTCATAAATTTTTGTATTTTTGTATGTGAGATCATTTAGTTAATTAATGAGTACATTTTTTTGTGAAATGAAGTGCTACTTATGAAGTGCAAAGTTTATTCTTTTTTTTTTTTTTTTTTAGTAACACGTTCCACATAAGAAATCGCTGATTTTATACAATCACCACTGAAATTCAGTAATCTATGAGGCGATTTACAAAGGAGTTATCCAGAAATATGTCCAGTTTTCTCACTTTTTTTTTATTTTTTTTTTTTTTTTACAGGGATACACCCCTAAGAGCTTAAAGCTCGCGGCGGGGTACTGGGTAGGGATAAGGTAGGGAACGGATAGTGGCCACGGCCTGAATGCTTACGCGTCCCAGCATTCGCTGAGGTGAGACTGAGGGAACCGTGGAAAACCTCAGTCAGGACGGACACCTCTCTCTACTTTTTCTCAATGGACCAAAGCGATGTCCAAAGCCTTGGGGAACCACACACAATTTAAGTGCATTACTGCACTGGGGGTGGAAAGCGAGACGAATTTACCCCAGGGAGGGAGCAGCGTATTTTTTACTTAAAACGGTCACCCATCCAAGTACTAACCACGCTCGACGTAGCCTGACTTCGGTGATCTAACGAGAACCGCCGCGGTCAATGCACTGCGCCACGCTAACTTGGTTAGCGCCGGCCTAAAATTCAATGGCACTAAAACGTTTGGTTAGTGAGAAACCTAGATAAGTCTCTTTTTGAATCACGCCTCTTGTAAAATATAATTAAAATAATCTAAGTACTAAGAATAATTATTTTTATTCCTATGTACTACAGTGCTTTAAATATAAAAAAAAGACAGTAAACCAGCCTTAAAAACAGATATATGTACTTATTTCTGATAATATCTACGTTTTTATGTCTGGTTTTGAAGCTAATAGAATGCGTAAACTTCAACGAATATTGCACCTAAGTCACCCACTTTTAAGATAATTTATCGTTTTGTGACGTGAACCAAACTCCTCTAAAACACATCTTGTTGTGGAAAGTTTGGAAGTAACTGCGTGGTAAAAGTTGCCCGACCAACAAACTTGAACGGTCTCTGATCATTACGTTGTGTTGGTCCTGTGGCGAGAAAACGAGGAGCTCCGTCGTAACGTGTGGCTTCAAAAGAGAGGCCGTGAGTCTCCTAAGCCCCGATTGAAACAAATTTCCTCTTTTATTCTTTTTTAACGTCTCTTTTCATCTTTTTTCCTCTTATTTTGCACCATTTTAGAGGGGAAAAGAAGGAAATGGACCACGTATTTTTTCCTCTTCTTGAGCATAAAAATGTTAGAAATATTCAATGGACGCAATTCACGAAGCAGTTAGCCAGGTTTCTAACCACATTTACCACGTAAAACAGGTATAGTTAAACGTGGTTAGAAACCTGGCTAACTGCTTCGTGAATCGCACCCATTTCATATTCATTTTGAACGAGGAAAAAATAAGTATTTTTAAGGTGAAAATATGTAATAAAATTATATTTAGATGTGTAAAGGATGCGTTGAAGACATAATTTTGGACAAAAGATCCCTTATATAATAACATTTTACTGTTACATATTATATAATATAAAATATATTATATCAAATTGAAATTAATCTTATTCTGCAATATATCGACCGTGCATGCATGGTCACTGGATGAAGTAGTGTTATCAGCGTAATGTTATTATAAAGACTAAATAATGTAACTCCTTCCATTAAATATTATATATCGTCCCTCGTCAGCAATAATGAGCTATACCTGCCTACCAGGATTTCGTTGTAACAGTTATAAGCTACCTGCAGTTATTTCAGGTGAACACAATATTATGAGTTTTATTCTATCTATACAGCTCATAATAGACAATAATGGTTGCATTTTTTTATTTCATAATTAGAAAATATACCTAAAATTATGCTTTTCTGATTTTTTTCGGATTTTTTGGAGTGCGGGAACTAATTTTAAAAAAATATTTAAAATACCTGAATTTGGGTGGTACACCTGATGGGACAACCGTGACGTCATATGTCGTGCTGTGATTGGCTGTTGATGATGTCACGGCTGCTGTGATTGGCTGTCGATGACGTCACGGTTATCCCATCAGATATACCACCCAAATTCAGATATTTTAAATATTTTTTTAAAATTAGTTCCCGCACTCCAAAAATTTTGAAAAAAATTCAGAAAAGCATAATTTAATGTATATTTTCTAATTATGAAATAAAAAAATGCAACCATTATTGTCTATTGTGCTCAACTGAAATAACAACTCATTACTGCAATAAAATTGTGTATGCAGATAGCTCAATATTCTGGACGAGAGATGATATGAGAATTTTTATCTCGGCTCTTTACTACCCTTTAGCTTTAAAGGAAGACAATGATTTAAAGCACTTGAAAAAGAAATTCTTGTGTATGTGACATAAAGTGTTTTGGCGTTATAAAGAGAGAGAGAGAGAGAGAGAGAGAGAGAGAGAGAGAGAGAGAGAGAGAGAGAGAGAGAGAGAGAGAGACCATGGCATCTTGGTGACAACATACGTATAGCAAGACCCTGATGTTATATTTGTGTTTATTGTAAACGGACGGTAAAGGAGAAAACATCTGCTACTAACAGAATAAAGAACGGTGGCTGTTCGTTTTTATACTAAAAAGAAAATATTGCAACGTTTGTCACAATGGTAGTTCTGATGGAGATAAAATTGAATTGTTCGTTGACATTTATTGGACGCAGTTGCATGTTGACAAGTGTCAACTCAAAATATGTTGCTGTAGAGTCAAAAATGTGAGATTCGAGATAAAATTTATGAATGTTAATTTATGTTGCAATATTCTGTCACAGGATTTTCAAGACAATTTTTTAATGTTATAGATAAACTGCAGTTCAGACCAAAGAGGAGTTTTATTCAAAAATTAAAATTAATATATATTAATTTTATTAAAAAAGTTAAATTTATTAAAGCATTAAATATTTTAATGTATTACTCCGAACGTTCACGAACTGCTTGAAGAGGTTTGTTCGTATGAACTTTCTGTATATGGAAGTAAACATAAGGATCATTATTAATAATAATCGATTATTTACAAACAGAATAGTTAAGTGCGCACTGCATTAAAATATAATGGGCGCGATTCACGAGGGAGATATCCAGCTTTCTTTTATGTTCTAACCTCTCATTTATATTATAATGTCACGGCTGGAGCAAAACGTGATTAGTGAGAAAAAGCTGCCCATCGTGAAATGCGCCCAAAATGTTTTTAAAATTAAAAGCAAAATATTCAAACTAATGTTAATAATTTAATTAGTTAAAATTAAGTTTTGTCAGTTTAGATATAATTTCTACAGTGATAGCGGAAAACACATGTTTTCTTTCCGTTTTGTTAGAGAATTTTGATAGTTTAAACATTCTCACAATTTTATGTCAATTTGTAAACTAAAATTTGTACAAGAAGGGGAAAAAATCGCCCCCTTTCTACTTTTTGAGGAAATTTTAAAATGATTATATTTTATTGTATATTTATTATGTCTCTAGTTAAAAAAATACTACTTCAACTCATCCTTTACACGTCTAAACTTAATCTTTTTACCTCTAAAACACATCATATTTCCTCTTCGCTTAAAGTAAAGTGCGCACGAGAAAAAAAAGTTGATTTTGTGCTATCTAAAAATAGTTCAAGTGGTCCTTCATATGGAACTGAAATCCAAAAAATTCCATCTCAAATAGGTTCTCCAGAAAAAAATACCAAAGTCTGAATGAGCGCGTCGCTTATAACATTGGGCCTTACCTGACAAAACCCCTCGATTATCTCGAAAAAATACTGCGTTCAGTGGTATGAAAAAATATAGCGATGTTCTATGACTTGAGCTTTCACCATATGCAAATTTTGAGCATTTTTTTTCGAATCAGATTTTCTGTAAAAAATCGTTGAAATTTCTTATGATAATTTAACATGGACGATTTTCAAGATTTTTTTACGGAAAATCTGCTTCGAAAAAAAATGCTCAAAATTTGCTTGTGGTTAAATTTCAAGTCATAGAACATCGCTATATTTTTTTCATACCACTGAACGCAGTATTTTTTCGAGTTAATCGAGGGTGTTTGTCCGGTAAGGCCCAATGTTAAGCGACGCGCTCATTCAGACTTTGGTATTTTTTTCTGGAGAACCTATTTAATTAAGATGAAATTTTTTGAATTTCAGTTCCATATGGAGGACCACTTGAACTATTTTTAGATAGCACCAACTCAAATTTTTTTTCTCGTGCTCACTTAACTTTAAAGTGAGGATGATATAGAAACAATATTTCTTATATTTTTAACATTTTACGCCCAAGAAGAGGGAAAAAGACGAGATTACGTATTTTTCCTCTAAAATGGTGCAAAATAAGAGAAAATTAGACGAGAGGAGAGCTTAATAGCGATAAAAGATGAAATTTATTTCACTCGGTGTGGTTTTTCCCGCACATGTTGATTTAGAAACAAAAGAACGTCAATAACTCACAGTGACGTCACAACGTCAATGAATTATAAACGAGGAAAATCAACCTTCGATAACAAACTTCACATAATGGACGATTGCTTCCGGAGGTGACCGGAAGTAATGAGGATTCAAGCTTGCTATGAAAAATGAAATTCCCAGAATATGAAACAAAATATTATTATTTTATTAAATCAATGAGGTGAGCTGATATTTTCACTCCAAAAAGTTCATATTTTTAAATATTAAAAAGTAATATGCCAAAATATCATGCCACATTTGCACATTTCTAATTTTCTCTAATGCCAAAGTTTGGAAAAATTTGAGTTTTGACGCCAAAAAGAGGCATATCTGTGAAAACTTATAATATTTTTAAAAAACTTGAAACTTATTATGTAGTACTAAAAAAGGGATTTTCAAAATGAGAAGTGATAATAAATGACAGAAAATATTGAAAATAAAGTCAGAATTATATAAATTGGTAAGAACTAGAATTTTGCTATCCTCAGCGCTTCTGTGAGTTCCAAGGTGGAGCATAGTTCCAATGATTATTATTCCAGACACACCTGCCCAGTTTCATATTTTCAAAGTAAACAATAAAGTGAGAGAGGGAACTCTGAATTGGTCAAGTGTAAACTGCCTGGAGGTAGTGAGGCGCGGTCAACAATGTGATTGATTTTGCGTAGGAGGAAGATCCGCTGACGAGCTTTCCCGCACAAAAATAAATGTGCAGAACTCCAAGGGTGATCTTCTTTGAGAAAATTCATTGCAATTTCCGTTCAAGCAGAAATGCATTTTAATATATAAAAATGTATCTAAAAATACTTACTTTCAGAACAATATTTGTATTTTTATTGAACCCGTTTATTCAGTACTAAATTTGTACTTAAGAGTGACAAAAGTACTGAAAATAAAGTTTAATTAGCCCGTTTAATGTACTGAAACCTAAAAAGTCCTTAAGGTAAGGTGAAAATAATTGTACTGAAAACCCATTCAGCATCTAATAGTTTACTGTGATATTGTGTTGTATTTTGATAATCAAGAAAGCTAAATAAAAATCGTAAAATATAGTAGTTCAGAAAAAGTATAAAAGAAATGTGTCTCATTTCAGAAAATATAATCGTCGTATTATTAGCAAAATACAAGGATTGTAAAATGTGTTATGAGTTATGACCCCAATTTGGTACCAACTTGATATGGATAAATCAAGTCCCTTTATGGGATGTTTAAGATCCTATAATAAGCTCCCATAAGTGAAATAAAGTACATTGAAAGATTTGAAAGATTTGAAAGTGTTAAATTATTTCACTCAAGTGTTACAAATAAATAATATGATACAAATTTGAAAAATGTATTTTTTATAGCGTCAAGAGTTACAAACATGGACCATGATTTTTAATTATTATAAATTTGCTATTTTCTGTAGTTATTTATTGTGTACTAAAATAAGTTAATAATTAATAACTATTAACTGTACTCCTTCTCGGCCTTGTTCATGACCTGTCCTATTAACCTCAACAGTTATATATCTATACTTGATATATTGATTATAGGAGAAATGGATTGGAATTTTTATAGCACTCTAGCTATAATAACATGTTGTGATTATTACTTACTTGCTAGACAGTGTTAGGTCCTTATTGTCATATGTATTAAGCGTGCAAGTCTTTTATAACTATCATCAGGTATGGATACACCTCAGAACCGTACGAACGTTACCCCCAAGAGATGCATAATTGAAAGTTTGAGAAGGTAACCTGAGTTGAAATAGTTTTAATATTTTATTCACTCTCTTCTACTTTAATTTTCTCTTATTTTGCACCATTTTAGAGGAAAAGAAGGGAAAAAGACGCGAGATTACGTCTTTTTTCCTCTTCTTGAGCATAAAATGTTAGAAATATTGTCTTCATTTAATCCTCACATTGAGCGAAGAGGAAATAAGATGTATTTTAGAGGTAAAAAGATTAGGTTTAGACGTGTAAAGATGAGTTGAAGACGTAATTTTTCAACTAGGAAATAATATAGTCCATAGTCTATGCAGTATATACGCATATGGAGTTTGTCGCAGAATATATTGAGCTGAGACGGCTCCATGGACAAACCACAGACCGGGTGACATTGCAGCCTTCTCGTTGTACGTACGTGTCTTTGGCCATGTGCCCTGAGATCAATATAACGTTAAGTTCTTGTAATTTTCATCAGATATCAAACAAGAACAATTCTGAATATTTCAAACCCAAATATTAATGTCACATGATACGCTTTTCCTTTTGATCGAATTCTGCGTGTGTGAAAATTGACACCTATATATATAAAGAGTAAAGAGTTATAAGTTTATGAGTTATAAGTTATTTGAGTCTATTTTAGGTATTTTAGTCAACGCGGTGCAAGATAAGTAAAATAAAAACATTACTATACCGTTCGTGGAAAATATTCAAGTTATATGCAATTAAGAGATTTTTTTGCAGTGGCTAAACTGTAAGACAAAATGTTTTGTCAAATATACAAAATTCAAAATTTCTTTATTAATCCATTCTCTCCTACAATCAAAACATCACAGTAGACTTTTGTTGAGGTTAATAGGACACTTCAATTGACAATATTTATTCAAGTTAACATGCAGAAATAAAATCATGGTCCATATAGCTCTTGACGCTGTAGAAACACTTATCCAACAAAAGCGGAAGGGTGACCAACGCATTTGAAACATATTTTGCCTGCATGCGACCAGTTCAGAATTACCTTTCTTATATCTATATAATAATTAAGTTGTGTACTTCACCTACAACTAACGTCATAAAGACCCCTAGTTGAAAAATTACGTCTTCAACTCATCCTTTACACGTCGCTTCATCTTCTTGTAAAATTTAGTTCTCCTCCAGGTTCGTAGAAATTTAATTCACGATACCATTTTTGAGAAGAATCTCTCAAATTGCGTTGCTCGAGTTCAATCTTCCTGGATTTAATTGCTTGATTCATATTTCTGCAAACCAATATCACGCTTGAAACACAATACCTTAACGTCGTAGCAAATTTTTTCTCGTCTGTCGTTATAATATACATAAAAAACATATGCAGAGGGAGTGCATTGACATGTTCTCGACTGCAGATCACCAAAGTCAAGCAACGCCAAGTGTAGTTGGATGGGTGACTATTTAAAATAAAATCAAGCTTTTCTCACCTTTGGAAATCTTTAAGCTTTTCCACCATTTGGTTGCTCTGGCTTTGGATCATTGACAAAAATATGTGTATAGCGTTTATTTTAAATGAAGTTTCCACGTTTCCCTTAGTCACATGTAAATACCAAGATAGATTTCAAGGCCCTGTATGAACTCATGAAAACGCACAAGTTAGGGTTTCGGAAGATTCAAGTTGTTCAAATTTAAATTGTTTATTTTATCTCATTCCAAATACAAAATTAAGGTCATTGGGTGTAGCACCGGTAGTTGGCAACACTGACGTATCTTCACCATGTTAATTTTTTATCATTGCTCCTCGGAGTAATTTTTGTGCTAGAGCTAAGCTGATTGCTGTAGTATCAAGATAATTAGTAGCCCAAGTGCACAATTTGGCTAACTAAAGCCTGATTTAAAGAAAAGTATTTTTTTTTTATATTTTAGAAAAATGCATGTAAATTTAAAAAATTACTAAAAAATACTTTTCTTTAAATCAAGCTTTATTTAGCCAAATTGTGCACTTGGGCTACTAATTACCTTGATACTACAGCAATCAGCTTAGCTCTAGCACAAAAATTACTCCGAGGAGCAATGATCAAAAATTAACATGGTGAAGATACGTCAATGTTGCCAACTACCGGTGCTACACCCAATGCCCTTAAGGTCACATATAAAATACATGACATCATGCATGGATAAAACGCGTCATTAAAGCATATATAAGCACGTAAAAAAATGACAACAAACAAAATATTCAATACACATCCACATCAGTCAAAATTTTGTATTAAAATATTCATCTACACTATAAAAACAAAACTTATTAAAAAAAAACTTTTTGATACAGAGTTTTTAAATTCTATAAGTGTGGAACCTAAAATATTATACAATATAAAATATATAGAGCATGAGTTTATTAAAAATTGTAAGTATGCAATTGTGATTTGATATTATTATAAATATACATTGAACCAAAACAGTGGGTTGTATTTTAGTAAAGTGTCCCTTCAGTTTTTGGTAGTTGAAATGAAAGAATTACTCAATATGGTGATCATTAATGTTAGTTACTTGAACTGCGTCATCTGCAAATTGATGGTGTGGCGTGTTCATTAATCTCCCAGCACGAGCAATTCATTCATCGCAGTTCGTCCATTCAGAGGCGATGTTTCCACATTACGCCCTCTTGTGTGCCGAAGATAGGAGCGTGCGTGGGATCTGCTGAGATTGGAGAAAGAAAACACCAAAATTGCCACGACGTCGCAATTCTTCTCTTGACATTTTCAGCGAAAAGTTAAAAATCTCAGCGATTTTATGAAAGAAAATATTTTTTAATGTGATTTATATATTCATTGAATGAAATTTATCAACAATGTTGTAACTTGAACTCTGTAATAAAAAATATATTATTTATAAAATTTCATTCATCCAAAAAAACATTTCATCATAAATTCATTTAAAATTAATTTGATGTAATACTGGCAAAGCCCATGACAAAAACACAGACCGTGCAGTTCTGTCATTTATAATACATATTATACATAATATATATTATAATTATTGTACAGTCAAGAGGCTTAGCTATTATGATGCCAATGTAAAAAAATATAGTTCCTACTTCACTCACTGATGGCGCAGGCGCTCAACTCATTTAAATAACATTGGCTGAGCGCCATTATTAAGAAAAAATGACACAAGCATATATGTATTTGTACAAGTAATGGACCAAAATGGACGTCTTAATTATGGCGTACGTGTGGCCAAGCATAGTAATTTCAAAAGATAACACATGCTATATATGGACAAAAAACTTATGGAACGTACGTTGTACTAAAATACATTATCAGATTCCAGTACTGGAATAGCTTTCACCCAAATAGATAAATTTATTAGTTAATTAAAATAAACAATATTCAGGTAATGATTCAAACGTCTAAATCTCGATCGTTATACTCATCCTCATGTAATAACACACGAGGCTGAAATTATGTTATATCGAATGATAATTCACCCATTTACTTACGACGCAGCTGTAAAAGCAGATGGTACGAAGAAAGTGTCAAATCAATATCGGAGAGAGAGAGAGAGAGAGTTAGCTCGGGAATATCTGTATAAATAAACACGTTTCTAATTTGCAGATAAATCAACAGTAAAGGCGGTTCTCTGCGTGGCGACAACGGCGATGCGACGCGAATTTGATGCAAATGCTTTGAATTCCTATGTGGCGAGTAAATTCACCAGATTGCGGCGGCAAATATCACGTTAATTATCAATACTCTTTTTTTTTTCAATCGCCAAATATGGCCGCCAGTGCATGTTACAGCAAGTGCGCATTATTCGCGTCGCGTTGCATGATAAAAATCGCCTTAAGGTGTATTTCCATGGAGCGATATCGAGCGAGGCTTAGCGGGGCGAGAAAGGCGCACTTGCTTCAATATCATATGGCGGCCATGTTGGCGTGGAAAAATCGCTCTCCCGCAGCGATTAAATCACGCAGCAATTTTGTCACGCCTTTTTTCACGCCAGCATGGCCCCGCTCGACATCGCTCCATGCTGGACATGCACCTTTAAGTGGGGGAGTCTATATAATAAATATAATTAATGGTAATTAATTATATATATAGATAATTAATTATTGGTATTCGTATTGGTATTCGTATTGGTATTTGTATTAATTATTGGTAATGCATATCACAATTTACATATTATGACAAAAATTATTTCAAGGGTTTTTATATTTACATTTTTTTAAAATCATTTTTCCAAAATTTGAAAAAGTCAATTGACTTAACACTTTATTACACTAACCTTATAATATTTTTATGCATTAAATAGGTGCGATTCACGAAGAGAGAGAGTTATCTAGGTTTCTCACTAACCTACACGTCCATTGAATTACGCTGGCGCTATATAACCGTGATGGTTAGTAAGAAAGCTGGATAACTTTCTGAATAACTCTTTCGTGAATCGTCCCCCTTATAGAGTTCGTGTGTGTTTTAATAAAAGTATGATAACACGTAATATCAGCGAGTGTACGTGTGTTAATAATTACTTGCGTAACATTTTGATACACGACTCTTATGAAGCATTCAGATTTATATGATAAGTCTATCTTCATTACGTTTAACATGCACAAGTGTCATATATTCTTATGTAGTCATTTATCTGAGTCACCAAAGGTGCGGCGGTATAAGTTTGATGTACGACGACCTTTAATTAAAACTCTGTTGACACTTCTCTCAATCTCCCTGCCTCATCATTCGTGAAGGGGTCGGACTGGAAGAGAAAGGACTACTTTTTTAATTATCAAGTCTTGATTTTTGCATTCTGTGCCCACTTTTTTTTTCAGCACTATATCACGTGGAGTGGATAAATGTGATGGAAGGCTACAACGACTCAAAGATGAGGTCCCCCTCAATGTTTACAAGTAGGAGTATACTACCAGTCCGACCCCGTACAGCACGACTCCATGAGAGACGCTCCATTGATCGGCTACAAAAACCATCTGTTGATTCCTGGGAACTGAGGAAACTTAAAGCACGCGATAAATCTTCAGAACACGAGGACTTAGTGGGAGATACCAATCATGACCGACTTTAAATAAAAAGTTAACCAATTTAAGTTTTGACATAATGTGTTTCCTTATGGAAAATAGGGAATCTGTTTTTATTTAATACATGATAAACGTAATATACTGCAGCATGTTTCCTTATTGGAGAAGTACTATAATTATCACATATCCATAAAATGGTATTTCTTGAATTTAATAAACAAATCAAATCAATAGGCCTGTTCGTAAACCCTGCTCGATGTACACTTTCTACACCCAATCGACCTTATATCGTATGTACATAAGGTCGATTGGGTGTAGAAAGTGTACATCGAGCAGGGTTTACGAACAGGCCTATTAATACATATATTTTTCTGACAGTCGTGAAGGGGGGGGGCAAGGAGGGGGTTGGGGGGTTATATATTTTGAACTTGGATCATTTCTAATAACCATATTTTCGTATAAAAATAGGGTATAAAAGATCAGTTCTTCAACAGTTCAAATGTATCAAAACATATTATAAAATTATGTATCATCCATATATATTATTAAATTATTATATATTATTATACGTCCTTCAGCTCCTTAGATTTGATGCATATGACCTCTGTCGGTACAGCCTACCTGTTATTTCTCGGTAGCTCAAAGATATACCAGGAGATACAAATTTACGTAAGAACAGCTCACACTAAACTTTTTAGATACTGAATGGGTTTTCAGTACTTTTATTTTCACCTTACAGCAAGGACGTTTTAGGATTCAGTACATTAAATGGCTGAATTAAACCTTATTTTCAGTACTTTATGCACTTTTCAGTACAAATTTTGTACTGAATTAAACAGGGTCAATTTAAGTACAAAAATTGTCCTTAGATTCAGTATCTAAAAGTTAAGTGTGAGCTATTACTCTACATCTCCATAAAATTTAAACCTCCTCCTTCCCAAACGTACTGTCCAGAGTTTGTACAAAAGTTATGTCGAGTCGTTTCGTATTACAAATTTGTTCACGTAAACATCATCTCCGTCTCCCCGGCAACTCATGGCGAGCTCGTTAGCAACGGTCACGTGACCTGGAAGGGTGAATTAATGACCTCCACGTGGAACTCGAACCCTTATAGTTGAAAAATTACGTCTTCAACTCATCTTTTATACGTCTAAACTTAATCTTTTTACCTCTAAAATACAACTCATTTCCTCTTCGCTCAAAGTGAGGATGAAATTGACACAGGGTTTCTAACATTTTTTTTTTTTTTTTTTTTTACAAGGATACACCGGCCCCTAAGAGCTTACAGCTCGCGGCGGGGTACTGGGTAGGGATAAGGTAGGGAACGGATAGTGGTCACGGCCTGCATGCTTACGCGTCCCAGCATTCGCTGAGGTGAGACTGAGGGAACCGTGGAAAACCTCAGTCAAGACGGACACCTCTACTTTTTCTCAATGGACCAAAGCGATGTCCAAAGCCTGGGGAACCACACACAAGTGCATCACTGCACTGGGTGGAAAGCGAGACGAATTTTCCCCAGGGAGGGAGCAGCGTATTTTTTACTTGAAACGGTCACCCATCCAAGTACTAACCACGCTCGACGTAGCCTGACTTCGGTGATCTAGCGAGAACCGGTCAATGCACTGCGCCACGCTCGACCTTATTTATATGCTCAAAGAGATGGAAAAATACGTAATCTCGTATTTTTTCCTCTAAAATGGTGCAAAATAGGAGTGAATTAGACGAGGAGAGAGCTTATTAGTGAATAAAATACGAAATTCATTTCAACTCGGGCAGCTGGACTAGCCGTGAGCACCAGGTCACAGAATAAAGCAATTCAGCAGATACCGTTACATGGTAACAGACTTGATTTAACTCATAAAAATTTAAATGAGTAAAGTTTTTATAATATTTAACAATGAACACGAAGTATACACATTATTTTAGTATTTTTTTTACAGGAATACACTCCCAAGAGCTTACAGCTCGCGACGGGGTAATGGGTAGGATGTTTTGTTTAATTTTTATCATTTAATTAACAAGTTAATTAATTATATTCTTAAATTTAATCTGGAAAAGAATTAAGTAAAATTAAATCAGTTTGTATATTAATAATGTACTAAAACATAGCATGCAGTGTTTTCAGTCATAATTGAAAGAACTTTTTCAGACAGGTATTGCAATTAATAAACCTTAATATCGGCCACTACTGATATATTATAAAACCAACAGTGCGTAACAAAGTAAAATATATAAAAAACTATATATTATATACATATTATGCGTACTTTTTTATATCTAATTTAACGATCCAAGACATTTATTTGTACAACCATATAGTCTTTGGTCTGTTCTTGCTAAAAGATAGTGTTGTTTGCCTAAGCCGAGGGCTCAGTTTGTAATCTATCTTGCCATTAACGCGAGCTCAAGAAGTCGACGTAATTGTTAACGAAAAGAGCGCTTAATTAGTCGACTAGCATTGTTGCCAGAAACTTTGTAACGTGCAGTGTACCCTGAGTTTAAATAAGTTTCATCTTTTCTTTGCTCTTCTCTCGTCTTTTTTCCACTTATTATGTACCATTTTAGAGGAAAAAAGAGGTTAGAAGACGAGATTAGTACTTTTTCCTGTGCTTGAGCATTAAATTTTAAAAAATATTGTCTTTATTTCATTCTCACTTTAAGCGAAGAGGAAATAAGATGTATTTTAGAGGTAAAAAGATTAGGTTTAGACGTGTAAGGGATGAGTTGAAGACGTAATTTTTCAACTAGGGAAACGTCACTAATGTAAATGTACACCTCTGGACAGCACAAACGTTACACCTGCATAATTTGCAGTGAAAAGATAGGAAGATTTCGTCACTCCAGAATACAAAAATGTCGTATAAACCACGAGGTTTTATTGAGCCATGCAATTATTGACCTTACGAACATATAGCGTAAAATCTATATTTGCAACAAAACATTGTGGCTTATACGACATTTATATTCTGAGGCGACGATTTGTGATTTAGAAGATGGGCATCACCCGTAAAAATTATAATGTCACCAATACCTCACATAGAATATGTGAAAACCTCCACAAATAAAGCAGGGGAAACAAATTCGTGATGTTTTTTAAACGTATAGTGGGGAATTTTCTTACAACTCAAATTTAAATTTAACTACTATATTATGATAGGGTACGTATTTAAAATAAGTTTTACTTATGTTTCAAGTTTTTTAACTCAAATTTGGGGACTCTGAAGGGATTATTAGAATGAGGGGCAAGGTATGCAACCTGCGCGCAAACATGAAAACTGCAATGTAACGTAGAAACTCCCTAGTTAACATACAACAACTGCCTGCATCATGATATCATAGTTTGAGCGTCAAGGAGTGATTGGCTATCAATTTTAGTAACACGATCGAAATCAGTGGTTTTTTTCTACCCTATATATAGTATCAATAGTTTTGTCCCTATACTAATATTACTATACTTTAAGAGTGATAATCGAAAATATAAATTTATTGCAGGAAAATTTTGCCTGCTAGGCAGTTTCTACGTCACGTTTCAGCGCTAAATTCAAACTAAGGAAGATTTTTAAAAAATTTCCAAGTCTCGTATGAAAATTGAAACTTTTTTGTTTTGGGACATTGTTCCACAGCATAGAGCATCTGAAAAAAAAAAAATGTAGGAGAATTCACCATTATATAGTTTCAGAAATGAAGGGACAATTTATTCTTATGGAATCTTATGACACTCGTTATAAAAACATATTTGTACTTGTACGTCATATAATAAGACAGCATATGCAGAGGGGCTTTTGTGTACTACTCAGTCAAAGTACATTAAATTGCATAATTATATAAACATTAAAGAAAGTGTACCATATTGACGATTATTTTCATGGAAAAATTGATTAATATAATACGTTGACTTGTCTTTATGTATGATTAATAAAATTATGAATTTACTTTGTGATATCATGCTAAGTTTAAGTATACACTCTAATTTGAAACAATCTTATTAATTATTGGTGTATACTTGCGTGCAGTATTGTACATAATGTACATTAGTCCGTGTCGTATTTTATAATAAGTTATTCGCATGCCAATATCAAAAAACAAGTCGGATTGTGCCCCCCCCCCCCCTTGCTGGTTGCAGTATGGACTAAATCCACGTTACGTCACTGCAAAGGCTTATTGCATATTTTACAGGAGCCTGCCGCACCCATAGTGTTGCATCAGCAGCGTGTTAGGGAGAAAATTAAGAAAAAAAAATTAATTATAAATTATATAAAGCAATTATTACATTCATATAATTTTCATATTGTATGATAGTTTATTTTATAGAATACATAAGTTATGCCTGGCAACAAAGTCAAATTTTCATTCTTTCAATGCTTTTTAGAGCGTACGGTTGCTCTTCAGGAGGGAAAAGAGGGGGAGATAAACATCTGAGCGTTATTCTGTAAGTAGGCAATCCAACAATCTCGATCCTACTAGTAGCCGTTTCATCAGCACAGTAAAAGACAAGCTCCATCACAATACAAGCACCATCACTCGGAAAGCACACACTCGAAGCGCAGAGGCATTTACAATGTAAAAGCTACCTGCACCTGAGAGCGAACCCGAGCCTCCCGAGCGACAGACAAGCACGCATCCACTGCGCCACCGACTGACTTATAATGATTAAAATTTATTATTCTTTATTTTTTTATGTAATCGTCTTATTATTTATATACAGCCATATCATCCCTGCTCAAAAATCTTGAGCCAAGATCTTGTAAGATCTTGGCAAGATTATGCTCATGATAATCTTGCAAGATCTTGCAAGATCTTTCCCAAGATCTTGCACAAGATCTTGCAAGATCTTAAGTAAGATCTTGAGCAAGACATATCACAATATCTTGAGCAATTGTTATCTTGCTTAAGATCTTGCAAGATCTTGCAAGATCTTGTGCAAGATCTTGGGAAAGATCTTGCAAGATCTTGCAAGATAATATTTGCTCAAGATCTTGTGATAATATCTTGCTCAAGATAATATTTGCTCAAGATCTTGTAACAGCATCTTGCTCAAGATCTTGCAAGATCTTGCAAGATCTTGTGCAAGATCTTGGGAAAGATCTTGCAAGATAATATTTGCTCAAGATCTTGTGATATTATCTTGCTCAAGATAATATTTGCTCAAGATCTTGTAACAGCATCTTGCTCAAGATCTTGCAAGATCTTGTGATATTATCTTGCTCAAGATAATATTTGCTCAAGATCTTGTGACAGCATCTTGCTCAAGATCTTGCAAGATCTTACAAGATCTTGTGCAAGATCTTGGGAAAGATCTTGCAAGATCTTGCAAGATATTATTTGCTCAAGATCTTGTGATTTTATCT
This sequence comes from Siphlonurus alternatus, assembly GCA_949825025.1. Taxonomy (NCBI): domain Eukaryota; kingdom Metazoa; phylum Arthropoda; class Insecta; order Ephemeroptera; family Siphlonuridae; genus Siphlonurus; species Siphlonurus alternatus. The sequence continues at coordinate 7,000,674 of OX463780.1, forward strand.
TGCGCAAGATAATATTTGCTCAAGATCTTGTGATAGTATCTTGCTCAAGATCTTGCACGAACTTGTCAAGATAATATTTGCTCAAGATCAAAATAATTGCGCAAGATCTTTTGCAATGCTGTCGGTTGGTTTCAATCCGTTGAAAGGCAGCCATGTTGGGTCAGTAATGTAGCGGCAATTCCAAGTAGCAATCTCCGAGTCACATGGCCAACATAACGTACTGAAAAAAAACAAACAAACAAAGTTAGTATTCTGTTAGTTGCAGCTAGTTTTCGTTAAATAAGGAAGTCTCATGATGCATGGTTTCATTTCTGTATGGATATATGTTCATCATCTTGCTTCCTTCCACCTCTCCGTTCAATAATTCTTTTACTCCGCGGGCCATGCTATGTATTTTCTCCTTCAGCTAGGCTCGGTGGAACCTGGGGGTCAAAAACAAAGAAATTCGTCAATAAAATAAGGCACAAATCTAGAAAGTTCTTGTTCAAGACATTTCCTATAGAAATTTAGCAAATCTTGCACAAGATCTTGCAAGATTTTGATCAATTTATCATACATTGCAGTATTTTATACATACCTTTTTCAAAATATCACAAACAAAACCCTGCAATGCAAATAATCTCTATGACATGTTGCTTTATGCATTGCATACATCAAGCAGCAGGTTGTTCTCAGTATATTCATCATATTCCAGGTTTGCAAGCAGTTGCAAGGCAAACAGGAAGCAGGTCCGGCCATCCGAATTTCATGAAAAAACATACAATATTCTATGAGCTTAACAATATATTAAACAAAAACAACTAAACATAAGTTTAAGCTTACCTGGAACTGTGTATAAAGTACTAAATTAGCACAAATGAACACAAAATCTTCATGTTTCTTCTTCCGCTCTTACGTTCACCAACCGTCCATTTTCAGTTTCAACACATGTTATAAAAACGCGTATCGCATTGCATTTGTTTCCCAACGTTTTCTAGCGCGCCGTCGCGCGCAATTTTGAAAACGAATAAAAATGCACCGATCAAGCTGAAAACTTGTATCCAGAGGTTAATTGGCAAGCTGAATTTAATGACGGTGATTAAATTAACCCTGAATAATTATTGGGGGTGCTGTTACCCTTATTTAAAAAAAATTGAATATTGCGATTCTGAATGGAAAAAAAAATCTGCAAACGGGTGCGATCGATCGGCAAAAAAATTATATGACCATAAGGAGGTTTTCACCCTTACTAAAATCTTGCGTAAGAAATTACTTCTTGAACAAGATTGCCATTTTAAACAAGAAAAATCTTGCCATAACTATGAAAAGAAGTGTAAAGTTTTTTCTTGCTCGAGTCTATTACTTGTCCAAGATGTAAATTTTGGGTACAAGATGGTAGTTAATCTTGGGTAAGAAATGATTTCTTGGCCAAGATTGCTATCTTACGCAAGATGGTAACTTACCCAAGAAAAAATCTTGCGATTACTATGAAAAAGAGCGTAAGATTTTTTCTTGCTCGAGTCTATTACTTGCCCAAGATTGAAATCTTGGGTAAGAAATGATTTCGTGCACAAGATTGCCATCTTACGCAGGACGGTAACTTACCCAAGAAAAAATCTTGAGAACATTTTGAACACAAGCGCAAGATTTTTTCTTGCGTAAGTCTATTAACTGCCCAAGATGAATCTCTTTAATAAGAAATGATTTCTTGGCCAAGATTGCCATCTTACGCAAGACGGTAACTTACCCAAGAAAAAATCTTGCGTTAACTATGAAAACAAGCCTAAGATTTTTTCTTGCTCGAGTCTATTACTTGCCCAAGATTGAAATATTGGGTAAGAAATGATTTCTTGCACAAGATTGCCATCTTACGCAGGACGGTAACTTACCCAAGAAAAAATCTTGAGAACATTTTGAACACAAGCGCAAGATTTTTTCTTGCGTAAGTCTATTAACTGCCCAAGATGAATCTCTTTAATAAGAAATGATTTCTTGGCCAAGATTGCCATCTTACGCAAGACGGTAACTTACCCAAGAAAAAATCTTGCGTTAACTATGAAAACAAGCCTAAGATTTTTTCTTGCTCGAGTCTATTACTTGCCCAAGATGGAAATCTTGGGTAAGAAATGATTTCGTGCACAAGATTGCCATCTTGCGCAAGACAGTAACTTACCCAAGAAAATATCTTGTGATAACTATGAAAACAAGCGTAAGATTTGTTCTTGCACGAGTCTATTAATTGCTCAAGATGGATCTCTTGGGTACAAGATGGAAATCTTGGATAAGAAATGATTTCTTGGCCAAGATTGCCATCTTACGCAAGACGGTAACTTACCCAAGAAAAAATCTTGCGTTAACTATGAAAACAAGCCAAAGATTTTTTCTTGCTCGAGTCTATTACTTGCCCAAGATGGAAATCTTGGGTAAGAAATGATTTCGTGCACAAGATTGTCATCTTACGCAAGACGGTAACTTCCCCAAGAAAAAATCTTGCGATAACTATGAAAACAAGCGTAAGATTTTTTCTTGCTCGAGTCTATTACTTGCCCAAGATGGATCTCTTGGGTACAAGATGGAAATCTTGGATAAGAAATGATTTCTTGGCCAAGATTGCCATCTTACGCAAGACGGTAACTTACCCAAGAAAAAATCTTGCGATAACTATGAAAACAAGCGTAATATTTTTTCTTGTTCGTGTCTATTACTTGCCCAAGATGGAAATCTTGGGTAAGAAATGATTTCTTGGCCAAGATTGCTATCTTACGCAAGATGGTAACTTACCCAAGAAAAAATCTTGCGATTACTATGAAAAAGAGCGTAAGATTTTTTCTTGCTCGAGTCTATTACTTGCCCAAGATTGAAATCTTGGGTAAGAAATGATTTCGTGCACAAGATTGCCATCTTACGCAGGACGGTAACTTACCCAAGAAAAAATCTTGAGAACATTTTGAACACAAGCGCAAGATTTTCAATCTTACGTAAGATTTTTTCTTGAGCAAGTTAATTACTTGCCAAGATGTCTATCTTGCGTAAGAAATGACTTCTTGAGCAAGATTACCATCGTGCGCAAGCCACAAACAAGCTCAAGAAATAATCTTGCAAAAAATTCGAAAACACGCGCAAGATTTTCTTTCTTGCAAGATATTTTTTCTTGCGCAAGTAAGTTTCTTGCCAAGATGTCGATCTTACGTAAGAAATGACGTCTTGAACAAGATTATTATCTTGCTCAAGATCTTTTTAAACCAAAAATATCTTATTTTTTTACTTTTCCCAAATATTTTGCTTAAATATTATTTTTAGAAGGATAATATATATTCCTGACCATCATTGATTACTGTCTTGCCTCTATTTTGGACTTCTTGAGTTCACTTGACAAGATCATAAAAGATCTTGTAAGATATTGCTCAAGATTTTTGAGCAGGGATCCACATGACATTTCTTTAAATAAGACATCAATACAGCAAATTCAATTGCTAGAATATTTTTTACATTCAGATTTTCCTCCTACGATTTTTTACTTTAATGTTTACTGTTCGTAAAAATAGACACATAAGTAGGAATAATTTGACATTTTCCAATTCAATTGGCTGACGTCATCAAAATTTAAATTTAAATCAGATTTTATTTACAATTTATTCTTAAAACAAGTTAAGAATAACCTACAAATCTTTCTACCATTGATAAAACCAGACACAATTAAGACTTCATTGAAGTTAAGAAGCAACAATCAATCTCAACGTAAATCCATCATTTAAAATCACACATTAACAATATCTGTGTGTCAGATAGTTTTCGCAATTGTACCTTCATTTTTTTTTAATTCTTGATGAGGGGGGGAGGGGGGAAAGCTCACGACATAAAATGTCATCTCGTAGAATTATCGCGAGCAAAAATAACTTCTTTAATGTCATTATAACTTTTTAATTTTAAACTTTTCCTCGATAGCGATTTATAAAAGGGAGAGGGGGAGAGATAAATATAGGGGGAGAGAGAGAGAGAGAGAGAGAGAGAGAGAGAGAGAGAGAGAGAGAGAGAGAGAGAGAGAGAGAGAGAGAGAGAGAGAGAGAGAGAGAGAGAGAGAGAGAGAGAGAGAGAGAGAGAGAGGGAGAGAAAAATCGAGATAGAGGGAGAGAGAATTCGAGATAGAGAGAGGGGGAGAAAGGAGAGAGAGAAAAAAATAGAGAGAAATACAGAGACATTATCATTACAGCTTCTTTCGTGAGAAAATATATTCCCTAGGTACGGAACATCCGGTTGTGTATCGAGCGCGGAAAGTTCCATTTTTTGTCTGGACTAATTTGCGTGCTGATTGTTTCAACGTCAAGGATCTCTGCCTCGGTTGCCAGGCAGCTTCCCTCCCCCCTCACCCCCCCCCTCCTCTGGTGTGACGTCACAACGTCGCTCGTACTTGAAGCAAAAATGAATCTCGCACAGCGAAATGTCGTCGATCAATTTGTCGTCAAGAAATTGATTTTATATTAATTAATTTAATTTTATAGTCTTTATAATTAATATGGAATAAAATGTCAGAGTGATTTTGTCACTTGGTCTTTGGGAGGAGATATTTGGGGAGTTTACGACACAATTTCAATGTTAGTGAGTTGATGATTATAGAACGAAATATAAAATTTATTAATACACAATGTTTAAAACAAAATATTTTCATATATAATCAAATAAATATCCCGTATTTGCATTTTTAATTATTTTAAAACATCCTAAATTTTACTGTCAAGAAAGTTTGAAGATATACATACAGGAGGTGATATAGTGAAAAAATCTTTAAATTTAATGTGGGGATGTGATTAAGATTGAATGAAATCTTAATTTTTGTTATTCGCTTTCTAAAGTTGTTGAAGCAACCAAACAGCTGTTTGAAACAAAAACAAAACAAAATAAAAAATAATATTTTTTTTTTGTAAAAATAATTGTTTCTATATGTATGAGTGTTAGTAGCATTCCTATTTATTTGTCAGCTATTTTTAATTATATTATAATTTATATGCCATGTAATCACAATGACTGTGTAAACTGTGGTATTTAATGTAAATAAATAAAATAAATAAAAACTAAATACAGACGTAATTTGACCATAAAAGCAGAAACTCAGCAACCATTTTTTTTTCTATTGTAATTAAAAACAATACTTCTTTATTTATAACTGTAAAACTTTTAGATGTAACAAAAAACTAATTGCATACCTCTTGTCTCATTTCATTCCTAGTCCCTAATTGTACACGCGTCGCCTCGGAAAATTTCTCTTTACAGCCTTGTTAATCACCATGCTCCGCAAGAATTATAACAAAGGACATGGTGATTAAAAAGGCTGCAAGTGGGAAAATTTTCAAGGCGACAAGTGTACTTGCAAGGTGAACAATTTCTAAAATCAATACAATAGACAGAGTTCTAAACAAGTATAAAACACGACTATTACCACAATTCGCACTCGACTGGAAATTGCATGGTTACAAAACATTAAATCATTTAATTATTTATCTTGCTGATCATCGCCTTTGATAATAATTCTCCACGGTGTTTTAGAACCTTGGCGTGTGTGGCTACAAATATATTAACCACATTGGCTTTTAACTTGTTTGCGTTAGCTCCTCTTATATTGAATTTATATTACCAAAAAATCTTAAATTAATTGATAGCCCCTAGCAACATTGATATACGATATACGTTGATATACGGCTATACGTCGCAATAGAATATGACGTCACAATTTTGTAGGCAAAACATTATTAGCGGCATATAGCAGATACGTGCTAAATTTGTCCTCGAAATTAGTTTCTCCTGGCTATTAACATAATTTTTCTTAAAATTTTAATTCATAAATTTAATGGTGACAAGATGAAGAACCAAAGCTATTGAAGAAAAATGTTTGGCGACCAAAATTATTATTAAAAAAGAGATGTTGTGAATTACGTTAACCCGCACAGCATAGGATTTTAGGGTTTTCTGCCTACATTTCGAAGATTTTCGGGCGGCTTCGAGCATTTCCGTGCTACCCAAAACATAAATCCCATCTTCGATATCGAAGCCCCTGTAAGTTATACCGCATGCTGTACTTGCGTGCTCAACTGGTTGCCTAGATGTTATGTTGGCAGGGGCTCGATCGCCGCAGTTGTTTACGTGAAGGTCGAGGAAGATTCAAGGACAAAGATGACGTCATACAGCTCCGTCTCAAAGTACCTGCAGGCCTCGTTGGCTCACTGAATGAGTTGTAAAGAATGACATTTTTTTATACTTTCATGGTGTTGATTAAAAAACTTAATTCAAAGTCATCGTGCTTTTCATAGTCACCTTAACGTGGTTTTCCATGGAGCGGAGAAAGTGAGAAAATCGCGTGCCGCAGCCAATCAGAGGATTTCCTCGCCTTGCGGGGAGAAATTTTACCGACAACATGGCCGCCATATGAGATTGAAGCAAGTGCATGCGCTTTTCTCACCCCGCCAAGCCTCGCTCCATGGAAATACACCTTTAAAATATTTTAAGCATGAAAATTCATGACTGTTATAAAAATATATTAATTTATTTTGTTGTGTTTAACGAAATGGGTTAATTAAGAATGCTTTTATTTGTTTGTTTGTTTACTTTTGAAAACAAAACACGACAGCAACACACGCAACACGCTTATGACATTCTGAGTGTCTTTTAAATGAGGTGCTACGTCGGATCTCAAAACTAAATTTCATGAACTACAGTCAAATTAATTTAATATTTTTTCCGGAAATAACCGGAAGTGTGAAGTTTGCAGCTCTTCTGTTTGTAATTCAGTTTTGAAACTTTACAGAGTGGTTTGAAGTATAGAAGTACTGACCTATGTGTGAAATTGTAACGCTGAAATACGAATAAAAGACCAAAAAACTTACACTTCCAGTTACTTCCGGAGGGAATATCATGTAAATTTGACTGTAGTAAATAAATAAAAGTGTCGTTCAAAAAACAAGTTATTCGTAAGAGATCAAAACAACGTGAATTTTTAAAAACAGACAGCTTTTGTATGCCGTTCTTATTAGATCACCAAAGTCAAGGCTTGTCAAACATGGCAGGGTGACCATGACATTAAAAGTTTACAATCCTCTCTCCCAAGGATAAATTTGTATTGCATTATTGAGGATATAGAAGACCAATAGATGGCACTGAGAAATTTTTGTTGTTTTTCCCGTGGATATATTTATATAAAAGGAATCACTTATGAAGTTGATATTTCGTCTCTCGTCCTAAATAATGAGCTATCTGCCTAACATTATTTCGTTGCAATAATGATCTATCCCCTGCTATTTCAAGTAAACGCAAACGCGACTATGAGCTTTATTTTACACCGATTGAAAGCTCACATAATTGCGCTCACCTGAAATAGCAGACAGCTCATTATTGCAATGAAATCGTGTTAGGCAGATAGCTTGTTATTCTGGACGAGGGATGGTATTTTTTAATACTTGTCTGAAAGCAAGTGAAAACTAATTATTGTGTTTTAAATTCTGTAAAATTACGCTGTGACTGCTGTTAAGGCCATTTATATGATTTTAAAATGTAAATCGCGAGATATAACAATCCTCGTTTGAGCACTATACAGAGTGAACCACAATTCGCGTGCCAACTTTTTTCGTAAATTTGGTATTGCAAAAATTTTCGTACAAACTTCAAATTTGGTACACTTGTAGCTGAGGGTTCTAAAAATCTGTTCAGGGTGTTAAAATTTTTATTGGACATCAATAACACCCCTTTCAGGGGTGGTTTTTAGAAAAATTATTTTCGCCTTATGGAAATTCAATGTTAAATACAACTTTTTTTGAAATCATTGTAATTTTGCGCAGAAAGTTTCTAGCATAAGGTAATCGACCCTCCTGAACTCAGAAATAATTTTAGATTTTTTCCCCGACGCACCCCTAAGGGTGGAGACCTACCCCTAAAATCCATTTTCCTTAAAAATTGTGCTAAAATTATGAAATAAATTTTGAAGGGGTAATCGACCCTCCTGAACTCGGAAATAACTTTAGATTTTTTTCCCCGACGCACCCTTGAGGGTGGAGACCTACCCCTAAAATCCATTTTCCTTAAAAATTGTGCTAAAATTATGAAATTAATTTTCAAGGGGTAATCGACCCTCCTAAACTCGGAAATAATTTTAGATTTATTCCCCGACGCACCCCTGAGGGTAGAGACCTACCCCTAAAATTCATTTTCCTTAAAAATTGTGCTAAAATTATGAAATTAAATTTTAAGGGGTAATCAACCCTCTTGAACCCGGAAATAATTTTAGATTTTTTCCCCGACGCACCCCTGAGGGTAGAAACCTACCCCTAAAATTCATTTTCCTTAAAAATTGTGCTAAAATTGTGAAATTAATTTTCAAGGGGTACTCTACCCTTCTCAACTCGGAAATAATTTTAGATTTTTTCCCCAACGCAACCCTGAGGGTCAACGTACAGCTACCCACCATAACCTTTATTCTTAATAACCGAGTAGGAATTGTGAATTATTTTTTTTCGGGATTTATCGGAATCTTTAATAAAAAGAAATCACAGACTCACCTCTTCACTTGCAGCATGACGATGGATGTGTCCACCGTTAATTGCATGGCGTGAAGGCAAATGTTGGTCCGCACAACGAGGCTATGTGTGCGCGCCTTTAACAACTGAGGTGTGACCAATTCCACATAACACATAACGTCTGTCACTTTGAGCTCGTCAATGGTCTCAAATCTCTTTCTGAAGCGAAATGTTTACAAGAAGAGATTTGAGACCATTGACGAACTGAAAGTGGAGATCAGACGTTGCATGGAATTGATCACACCTCAGATGTTAGAGGCCATGCACCTATACACACATAGCCTCGTTGAGTGGACCAGCATGTGCCATCACGCCAATTAACGGTGGGCACATTGAGTGAAACCACAGTCATGCTGCAAGTGAAGGGGTGAGTCTGCATGGGATATTGTTTTCTGTGAAAATTTCGATAAATCCCGAAAAAATTTTAATTCACAATTTCTACTCGATTATTAAGAATGAAGGATATGGTGGGTAGCAGTTTACCTTCAGGGTTGCATCGGGAAAAAAATTTAAAATTATTTCCAAGTTCAGGAGGGTCGATTACTCCTTGAAAATTAATTTCATAATTTTAGCACAATTTTTAAGGAAAATGAATTTTAGGGGTAGGTTTCTACCCTCAGGGGTGCATCGGGGAATAAATCTAAAATTATTTCCGGGTTCAAGAGGGTCGATTACCCCTTAAAATTTAATTTCATAATTTTAGCACAATTTTTAAGGAAAATGAATTTTAGGGGTAGGTCTCCACCCTCAAGGGTGCGTCGGGGAAAAAATCTAAAGTTATTTCCGAGTTCAGGAGGGTCGATTACCCCTTGAAAATTTATTTCATAATTTTAGCACAATTTTTAAGGAAAATGGATTTTAGGGGTAGGTCTCCACCCTTAGGGGTGCGTCGGGGAAAAAATCTAAAATTATTTCTGAGTTCAGGAGGGTCGATTACCTTATGCTAGAAACTTTCTGCGCAAAATTACAATGATTTCAAAAAAAGTTGTATTTAACATTGAATTTCCATAAGGCGAAAATAATTTTTCTAAAAACCACCCCTGAAAGGGGTGTTATTGATGTCCAATAAAAATTTTAACACCCTGAACTAAATTTTACAACCCTCAGCTACAAGTGTACCAAATTTGAAGTTTGTACGAAAATTTTTGCAATACCAAATTTACGAAAAAAGTTGGCACGCGAATTGTGGTTCACTCTGTATATTATAGTTACAATATTTATCTCTAAGTTCGCGAATCTCCAGCAAGTTTTATGGTCTCAATGCAATGTATGTGATGCCCTCTGTATATATTTTGACATCGCTTTGGATTTCTGCATGGCGTAATTTCACACCTGGTAACACATTATCGATTCAGATAGAGCGGAGTTTCTATTATTTTTTAATGACGCAAACATTGCGCACTTGCTGTAAAATCCTATGTTAGCCATCTGTGTTAACCGTTTTTTTTATCGTTACATATTTATATTATATTGTTTTGGTGCATTCTTGAGATTTTATGACAAGAGTGTCAAATTTACTTCGTGACCATCGCTCTTTAAATTTAAAAATTATAATTCATAACATAAGTGATTATGTGATTTGAGTCTATAAAAATTATAATAATATCATAAATATATTATATCCAATATTCAGTCTTTCATAAAGCCTCAGTGTAAGTTTTGGAGTTATAATTTATATGCGTTCAATATAAATTGAAAATTGAATATTAACTGCAGCTTAAATGCCACTTTTATTCTAAAAAATTAAATCATTAAATCATATAATTAAAAATTTTAAATGTAAATTAACATTTGAAAGATGTTTTTTTAATTATTCATTATAATTTTTACATTTTTTACATGTAATTACATCAGTATTCAAATAACGTTATTTTAATCATGAAGTATATATCTTGTCTAGTTGTACATGAAGCTTCTGATAATTAATTAATGATTTCCATTCCTGAGAGATAACAATAATCAATTACAGCTAAGGTCGCGTGGAGCAGCGAATACAGAAATGTAAATACTGTTACTGTTCGTCTTTTGTCATCAATCTAGGTCAAATATAGGAGAGAGAGAGAGAGAGAGAGAGAGAGAGAGAGAGAGAGAGAGAGAGAGAGAGAGAGAGAGAGAGAGAGAGAGAGAGAGAGAGAGAGAGAGATTTTGTTGGACTCGTAATTGCATTGTTATATTTCTCTTATTGTTATTGTATTGCAACAAGATTTTAACCAGGGCAAATTTTTTATTATTATTATTAAATTTATTCTATTGAATAACATTTTCTATGTTATAATTATACAAACTAGCTTTCCATTTTTTTATTATATGTTAATTAAAATAAATCTATATAAAAAAAGAGAGTTTTATGTTATTCGAATGAATAATATATTTTTACATGATTAAATAGAAACAGAATAATAAAAAGTTTATTTGAGTATTAAAATTATACAACTTTTAATATTTAAATATGTTATACAATATAGAACTTACATTTATATAAAATCCTACAGGTAAAAAAATATTAAAAAAATATGAATATTAAATTGCGGTAACAAAGCAAACTTTTCGGCTTTAATAAAGTTGCTTCGTTAATACGTAATGTCGGTCGTGACAATTCTAGCTGGACATGCCTGATATAGTTAAATTTACATGACATTCCCACCGGAAGTAGCCGGAAGTGAAAGATTTCATGCCTTCTATTCGTTACAAATTTCACACATAGGTTAGTACTTCTACTTCAAACCATTCTGTTAAGTTTCAAAACTGAATTACAAAGAGAAGAGCTGTAAACTTCACAATTCCGGCTACTTCCGGAAGGAATGTTAAATTAATTTGACTGTATGTAGCGGCGCTGGCGGACTGGATATCGAGCGTCCTTCACTACTGCACTGGTCTGCCTATGCGCATAGTATGTGTGTAACATACAAATACAAAGTACTAGATTATAACGTATTATTACCAGACGTTCTTATAACTGTATAATGTAGAACTCAGCTCGAAGTAGCAGAAATTTAAAGAGTTGTGTTGCATGGGGCTGAAATTGCTGGAAAATATCGTATAAGTCCACAGATACTTTTTTATTTTGTCTATAATAGATACTATTGTCAGGGTAGTTATAGTGGGGACTAGCTGTTGTGTTCCCTGATCTATTTTATTGTCGAATTTGAACTTTTGTATTATTTCGCGCGTCAATTTTCAACATGCTCTAGTTAAAAAAATACGTCTTCAACTCATCCTTTACACGTCTAAACCTAATCTTTTTACCTCTAAAATTCATCTTATTTCCTCCTCGCTCAAAGTGAGGATGAAATGAAGACAATATTTCTATAACATTTTATACTCAAGAAGAGTAAAGAAGACGTAATCTCGTCTTTCTCCTTCATAAATGGTGCAAAATATGAGGGAATATATTAGACGAGGAGAGAGCTTAACAGCGAAAAAAATATGACATTTATTTCAACTCAGGATTAAGCATCTACACTTTGTAAAAACAACATTCAATTAATTAATAAAATTTTCACATTTATTTTTAAAATTCCCTGTAATATTAAATTTGCGTTACACATAGAGTTAAAACTTATTATAACTTATTATATTATACAATCTAGCACACATTGCGAGAGATCCTTTGTTACACAGTTTAAATCTGCATATGATATTGATTTAGTTATTATTGAATTTTTGTTTCTATATTATTTATTATAGTCTTATAATTGTAATTCTTTAGTACACTCTTCGCCTCGGAAATTTTTTCCTTTGCATCCTTGTTAATCACAAATGCCCCATAAAAATAACACAGGGCATGATGATTAACAAGGCTGCAAATGGGAAATTTTCTTAGGCGGTAAGTGTACTAAAAAATAAATTAAAATTGTTTCGAAATAATACCAAATAAGATCATTAGATACACTGTGTAGATGAGTGAAATGCATTTTGCAGCTGCATGCAGACCTGGTGTTATAATTCTTTGGAAGGTAGAAAATTGTATGCAAATTAATCGAAATACTCGTCCTCCTAACAACGTGCAACAGAAAATGTGTGAACGTCTGCAGTGAAGTTGTTGTGACCAGATCGATACTTCGTCAAGTTCTTTCAAAAGAGGCGGCCGATGCGCATGGAGACCGCTGCATACCAAGGCAATCAAACCGTTTGTTTTAAGTAACGTTTTTATTGTTATAACTCTTACATCTGTTTTAATTGTTATAATTTAAAAAAATGGAGTGGGGAAATGCCTATATTGCCCATGTTAAATCCAAAATTTTGGAGGGGGGCTGCAACCTCTTCAGCTTCCTCCCCCCCCCCACCTGGATCCACGCCTGTCTCTATATTAGTAGTCAATATATATTACCAAAGCGTTATACATTTTCGTGTAATTATAAGCCAAGTAATTAGAACCAATCATGAAATACAGTAAATGTTAAGTTTCTCAAGCATGGAGAAAAAAGTTAAAAATGTTCGCTCGTCTCACGGCGATGTTATTTAACAACAAAACTGCGGCAGCACTACCGCAAATTGAAGTACAGTATATAGCGTCCTGCCATGCTTCATATACCTCCTTTGTGGGTGCTTTGTCCGTTCACTTAAGGTGCATTTCCATGGAGCGGGGAAAGAGAGAAAATCACGTGCCGCAGCCAATCAGAGGTTCGGGATTTCTTCACCTTGCGGGGAGCGATTTTATCACCAATATGGCCGCCATACGAGATTGAAGCAAGTGCGCTTTTCTCGCCCTGCTAAAAGCTCCGCTCGACATCGCTCCATGGAAATGCACCTTCAAATGCTACTACATCTCTCTCTCTCTCTCTCTCTCTCTCTCTCTCTCTCTCTCTCTCTCTCTCTCTCTCTCTCTCTCTCTCTCTCTTCACTGGACATCAATTCACGAAGTCTACACAAGGCAGCACTCAGCAAGATTGACAAAACCATCAAACATCAATCTCCGATATTGCAAAAAATAAATAAATAAATTAATTCTGAAAATCAAATTAGCAATTTTAATTTATATATAATAAATTTTGCGTTGTTTGTATGCAGTTAGAAAACAATGCAATCAATGTTCAAGTACAGAAACGTATTTTTATATAATAAATATAATATAAATGAATGACGTTTATATATATATTTTTTTTATATCTTGGAATTTAATTTATTATCACAATTTTTACAAAACTGTATCGCACATAATAATTCCAAATTTGAATATTTTTGTTTCTTGTATATATTAATTCCTTCTTCTTGACGTTAGGTGACTTGTAAGTTACCAAAGGCGAGCGGACTGCATACATGTTAGGGGCAATTATAATTGTCAGTATACTGACGTGAGTCTTATCTGTCTGATTTGGTAAAAAATTAAGGTTGTACTTATATAAATGCGTAACATTGACCATATTCATAGTTATGAAAATATTTAACACATAAGCATATATTTTGTTGCATTCTCGGCAATGGGGCTACTTAGCCAGTAGAGTGTTTTGAATAAATATGAAAAGATACGATATTGCATTATTATGATGTCACAGTATCTTTTGCCTCGATATTATTGAGGGTGTTAAAGATTTAGAAAAAAGAATGAAAAAAAAATTGATTGTATATAACTCGAGGTATTCTATCCAAATATGCCAATAACCTTGAACATAACAAGTGCATGTAAATAATATACCTGAAATTTTAATCAATTCACTTTTTCAACCCTAAATTCCGATTTTATATCATTGGTTTATAGTTTCTGTCAATTAAAGGTGCTGAAATTATATTTTAGATTTATCTTGAACAAATTTCGATAGGGTAGCCCCACGAGATTTTTGGGTTGCTGTTTGTAGGATAACGGCCTGATGTTTACCTCCCCTCCCTTCTCCTCCCAAACCGGTACGCTCTAAAGCATTGAAAAAAAATAGAAATATTGACTTTGTTGCCAGGTTTTATTATTTAAGAACACAAAAATATAGCTTGTGCATGATTCTTTATAAACTAACAGATGATATAGAATCAATATAAATTGCCATCTATAATTAATTTTTTTCTAAATTTTCTCCCTTACACGCTGATGCAGAGGCTCCTGTAAAGTATGCAATTTGCGATGCAGTGACGTCACGTTTGTTTAGCCTATTGTTGGGCACGGAATTTCGAGCAAGGTAACACTCGGGTGTCGATCTCGTGACCGCGTTGTTTCTTTAAGAGGCCAGGCTCTTTTGTTATCTGCACGCAGCCTCAAAGTGAGCTGTAGTGTCGCAAAAATCCCCCCCCCCCTCCTCCTAGCCTTTGGTGGTGAGAAGGTTCAGGAATCGAACCGAAACAATAGAGCCTGCAAGTGATGGTAATACTTTCTTTAAGTCAATACGTACGTTATATATATTTTTTAGTATTAAAGCTATCAATTTAGGGCCATATAAAAAAAATGTGAATTGCCCCAAAATACCAACCAATCAATCAATCAAAGCTACCAATTTGAAAACATCTCCTATATACCCCCCAGTTAGGCTTTTATGATTCAACAACATAATTTCCTCTAACAATTTTCTCCATGCAATATATTTTAATAAAGCATATTGTTTGTTGTTTTTACATATTTTGTTTATTGACTTTCTCCTTTGTCTAACTTGTCTACTCAACCTAAAATAGAGACAAGAATGAAGGGCCAAAGACTTTGTAGAAAACCCTTAGGTTAAAAGGAGTACATCGCAGGGTTATGATATTGGAATAGGAATTTTATACATAAGACAGCACTTCGGAGTATCAGCCGACTTAATAAAGCCTCTATTCTATATGAAGTTTATAATATATATCACTATTGTATCTCTTTGAATCTTACCTATAGATGTATTGTACATAACTATGTATGATTTATCATAATTTAAAAAAAAATATTCAAATTTACTGGATATTGTCAATAATCTTTATAGACTGCTTAATGGTCGTAAGTTGGAGCCACCTATCCGAGAATAATCCGATGATTATCCGTGGATAATTTATTAATTAACATCAAAATTCTCGGATAATTCTCCGATTTTTCTAGGATAGGTTGTCTGCAACTTACAGCCATTAGTTGCTAGTGATCAGTGAATATTTTATCAGGAACTTGACACACAGTGGTAAGCTTCATCTGCTTCCCCAATAATCGAAATGCGTTTTTGATTCGTAATCAGATGGTCGTGGGTTCGATCCCAGGCACCATCAAACTTTTTAATGCAGCAATATATGGACAACCTACATGAAATTTTTTTATTGCAGAAATGAATAGAGGGCCCCAAATTACGTTAATCTGATTATATTTTCAGATTTTTTTGAAACCAGGAACTATTTTAAATAATTATTGAAAGTTCTGTAAGTTATTAAGTTAACACCCCTGAATTCTTAATAAAAAGGATAGGACCGAGACGCCTATTGATGCCTTCAGGGGGCGTGGCCGCATTTATCAATAATTATTTAAAAATAGTTCTGGGTTTCTAAAAAATCTGAAAAAATTTAGAGAAGCATAATTTGGTACCTTCTATTCATTTCTGCAATAAAAAATGTTTATGTAGGTTGTTCATTGCATATAAAGAAAATTCCGGAGGTGATTGCCGACCATCCTAACTCAAGTTTCCATGGTTCCCTCAGACACAACCAGGTGAATTTTAGTCACTTGTGATAAGTACCTATAAAACAAGGTTCAGTTGAAGCAAAACATATTATTGTATTAAGTTCTTTGACCGCGCGAGAAGGTATTTTAATGTCGTCCTTAAGATTTACTGCGCCACTTGACAAAAAGGTTGCAGGAGTTAGTGAATCTCTTTGATCGTTAAAGAACTCTCTGGAGTTCGACTTGCACTTCATAATTTATGTATTTTTAATGCCTTTTTTGCTTTGATTAAAGTACGTAAGTTTTTCGTAATATAAGTACTGAGTTAATGCTGCTTTAACATAATGAAAATATGAGAGGAAAGATTAAATTTAAAATCCATTTAAGTGAAAAAATAATATATATTTTTCAATTGAGCACATTATTATAGTGTATTTTAAATATATTAAATAAGCCTAATATCTTGAAAAATAAAAAGAGGATACGTTCTAAGAACAACAAGAAGTAGAACAGGACAAGAACTGTAGAACGGTTTATTTATTCCATGAGTTCCATGCCGCCTAAATAAGTAATCAATAATCATCAAAACATTATAGCTGTTATACTTGCTATTAGATTTATTTTTATTTTATTATATTTTCCTCATGGATAAATAACAAGTCAGAGGCAGGAGATTTACAAAGGTTTATTTTTTTTAAAGACGAATCGAATCTTCAAATTTGATATATTATTAATTTATTATTAACGCGCTTATTGTTATTAAATAATAAAAATATAATCTGGAAGAAGGATTGAATTAAACTAAATATGAAGGTTCACTTCATTTCATTAACAAATATCCATTAACTAAACAAAGGCAGGCGCGGATCCAGAAAAAAATTTCGGGGGGGGGGGGGGCTGCTTCCATAAGGCCAATGTTAAAAAAAAAATTGGAGTAGGGGAAATGCCTATGTTGCCCATATGTTGAATCCAAAATTTCGGGAGGCTGCAGCCCCCCCTGGATCCGCGCCTGAACAAAGGTGCAATATATTATATTAATTAAAATCAGGGCTCGTAATGGGAAGCTAGGAGCCAGTCAGGGCCATATAGACATTACAGGCAGCAGGGGCCACCTGGAAGGGAGCTTGAGACCACTTTTTTATACCTATGTGTTAAAAAGTAAAAAGTGAAGAGGACGTGCTTTCTGCTTATTGTTAATAAATAATAAATTTAATAATTAGAACTAAATGAAGCCCTAGTTGAAAAATTACGTCTTCAACTCATCTTTTACACGTCTAAATTTAATCTTTTTACCTCTAAAACAGATATTATTTCCTCTTCGCTCAAAGTGAGGATAAAACGAAGACAATATTTCTAACATTTTCTGTTCAAGAATAAGAAAAAAGACGTAATCTTGTCTTTTTCACCTCTTTTTTTCTCTAAAATGGTGCAAAATAAGAGGAGAAAAGACGAGAGGAGAGTTTAATAGCGAATAAAAGATAAAATTTATTTCAACTCGGGCTAGTCTTCATTTTATAATAAAAAACACACAGTAAAAAGAGACTCACCTGAAAACTCTCCATTGAGGAACTCTGACGAGCTCGCGATCATCCTGACTGACGATACCTCAGGCTGGACGCAGCATGGCGACCTCCACTCTCCTCACTTGTGAGCACTCTTTGTATCCTCTGACTTGTGTTCAGAGACGCGGGGAAACTCGCACTGCCGGGAGACCCGCTCCACATGAACTCGTCCCGAGCCGAGCAACCGCGGAGGTGGCATAACTTAAATCTGCTAGAGAGTCGTCAGTTCTCTTTTTACAAACACATTCTTAATAAAATTTGGATGTATTTTTGACATCTTATATTCAGTATATTTTTAACGACTTAAAGTAGAGTGAGCGATTGCATTTTTTTTTTAATATTTTATTTTCTAAAAATAGTTTAAGCTGCCCTCTATTGAGAAATGAAAACCAAAAAATTCCATCTCAAATAGTTTCACCACAAAAAAATCCCAAAGTTGGTGTTTCGGAGGCCTTTAACGTGCAGCCTTATGGAACATAAAACCGCGTTTTACTCCAACATTTTCTGAACTATGGTACCATTTAAAAAATACCTACGTAATTTATGATGAATTCTCTAATGGATTTTTAAATAAAAAAAAAATTTTACGCAGCCGTTTTTTCGGAAAAAAATCTTTAAGTTTTTGCGGGTTAATTCCCATAAGGATTTTCATGATTTTTTTCCAAGAAAACGACCCCGTACATTTTTTTTTTATTTGAAAATTCATTAAAGAATTCATCATAGATTTATACGTAAGTATTTTTTAAATGGTACCATAGTTCAGAAAAAGTTGGAGTAAAACGTGGTTATATGTTCCATAAGGCTGCACGTTAAAGGCCTCCGAAACACCAACTTTGAGAATTTTTTGTGGTGAAACTATTTGAATTTTTTGGTTTTCATTTCTCAATAGAGGGCATTGCAGCTTAAACTATTTTTAAAAAATAAAATATTTAAAAAAAATGAACTCGCTCACTCTACTTTAAGTCATGATTTTTCAGGTGTTTCCTAGTCAGTTTTGTCAGTAGTCACTAGTCAGTATATCTTGTCAGTATATATACCTTATTATCAAGGAAATTGATCTCAATTTCCTTGTTATTATACTGACTATATAATAGCTGACTACTGAAAATACGCATGCATGTTAATTTGGAAAGAAATCGAAAATAGTAAACTTTTTTTGCATAAAATTAAAAAATGTGTTGATAAATAGAGAATATTATACTCTATTAAGGGTAAGATAACGCCACCAATGTTAAAAAAAAATCCCTCACACGAAAATTATGAAAAAAATTTAAAATGTTCTCCTCTACACCCCCTATATCAGTAGCCAAAATATCAGGTATACAAATACGATCTAGTTATTGATAGTAATGAATTTTTAAAGTTGACTAATTTAAAATGGAAGTTCCATTTCTCCATGTTAAAGTAGTCAACTTTAAAAATTAATTACTCGAAAAGTAGCTTGTTTTTTTATATCTGATAATTTTATGATATAGGGGGTGTAGAGGACAACATTTTAAATTTTTTTCATAATTTTTGTGTGAGGGATTTTTTTAACATTGCATGGTGGCGTTATCTTACCCTTAGTATTTGAAAGTAATAAAATGTCCAAAAAAGTGTTATCAGAATTATAAATATATATATGAACCAAAAATTTTAAATACATGTATGTATATACGTGTATTTATTTTATTATATTTCATCTAAACAAAAATTTTATCAGTATATTATCGATGACTTTTAATTGTATTTCTTTCTTTTTTAGTGTCAGTGCTTATGTTTGATAGTATTTTATAATATTTTATAATAATATAATATATGTGTTTATATTTTATGTTTTGTGACGGTTGTATACATTTTTAACTTGAACATTTATGTTTGTCTGTTTGTCATGTACAACTAAAAGGAATTAAGGTGTGACGTCACGCGACTCCCCTATTAGAATTGTATTGGAGGAAAAAGGAAAAGGTTCGTGACGTCACACAAAAGATAAACCGAGACAACTATATAATATATGAACTTAGAGCTTAAATTGCGGCGGGTTAATGGGTATTAGGGATTTTAATGGGCATGGGAAATGGGATGCCACGGCCTGACCTGTTACGTGTCCCAGCATTCACTGAGGTGAGACTGAGGGAACCGTGGAAAACCTCAGTCAGGACGGACACCTCTACTTTTTTATCGATGAACCAAGTGCATCTTAAATTTATGCCTGCAGTACATAATCTGTTACACAAGTCTTGTGGACATAAAATCCATTGGCATTTCAGACATACTGATTTTTTAAATGGTTGTAAAATATACAATTACATTGTATTAACATGTGCGGAGATCATACATAAATATAATCCAGAATCCAATAATCGATTATTGTTTGGGAACATTAACATTTTTATGTGTGACAATATATAAAGTAGATATATTTTTTTGCAAGAAATATCTGTGAATGAAAATAAAAAAATTAATTAATATTACTTGAGAAGTTAATTTTACCCTACCAAATTTTAATTTTTTTAGTAGTTACGACAATTAAAGCTCAAAGTTTAAATTGAAATGTCACTCGTATTAAGTTTTGGAAAATGATCATGTGTATTGAATTTGTCAGTCGGTGTGTGTCTCCGTATCTTCCGTATCTATATTTTTATCATTCATACTTTTTTTTTTTTACAAGGATACACCCCTAAGAACTTACAGCTCACGGCGGCCGGGGTAAAGGGTAGGGATAAAGTAGGGAAAGGATGATGGCCACGGCCTGCTACGCATCTCAGCATTCACTGAGGTGAGACTGAGGGAACCGTGGAAAACCTAGCTCAGTCAGGACGGACACTTCTACTTATTATCAATGGACTAAAGCGATCAATGTTCAAAGCCTGGGGAACCACACACAATTAAGTGCATCACTGCATGCACTTTGGGTGGAAAGTGAGACGAATTTACCCTATTATAAGGAGAGAGCAACGTAATTTTTACTTGCAGCGGTCACCCATCCAAGTACGTACTAGCCAGGCACGCTCAACGTTGCTTGACTTCGGTGATCTAACGAGAACCGGTCAATAATTATACATTGTGTACTAATTTAACAAGGAAATTCCATTTCTCCATATGCTAAATTATATTCAACTTAAAAAATTATTAACTCGAAAACTAGCTCGTTTTTATATATTGCATGAGGTCTGTTATTTTAGCTATACTGATAGGGGATGTAGAGGAGAACATTTTAAATTTTTTTCATAATTTTCATTATGTAAAAAAAATTTAAAGTATTTTCTCACATTTTTTTATTTTTTATTATTATTATTGCAGAAACACATTGCTGGGTAACTAACTTGTATATATAAGGATTACAATTTTTTTCAGAATTTTTAGAGCAGCATTTTACATTTTTTCCCCCACTTAAAAAGATTTACGAGTCGTATCGACCCCCCCCCCTTCCCCTTGGTAATGCTATTAGGGTTAAAAAAAAAAGAGAGCTCCTATTTTTGCATCTCTAGTAAAGTTTGACAACCTCTTTGAAAGGACTCGGCGCGCATGTGCTCGTATCGACGGCAACAACGAGCCAAGCAGAGCTCGAGTCACCGACTTTATAATATTACTTTGAGGATCGAGACTCTCAACAATGGGGAGGAATTTCAATAACAATCACTTCCTCTTGACAAAACAATCGATTATGTGGTGGACACTCGTTAGTTTGACTTCTATCTCTCTCTCTCTGACATTTTGAAATTACAAAAAATTAAGACAACGAAATTTTTTTATTTTTTTTTTCTTGGACCAATTTCTTGTAATTTTTTTTTTTCAGTGTTTATTCTAGGTTTTGTATAATGGGTAATGGCAGGCGCGGATACAAGGGGGAGGGCTATGGGGTCGATCGCCCCTCTCTCCCCTCCCCCAGAATGTCCCAATTACATTGAATGTGTTACCACCACCCCACCCGTCACCCTCCTCCCACTTCAAATTTAACATTGCGGGATAGGGCACCAAAATCCCCCCTCCCCATCAAGGCCGGGCGCTGGATCCGCCCCTTTTATATTATATGGATTTTATATCATTTTATAGTCAGAGAAAAAAATAAAATTAAACCGAACTGGTTCAAATTATAGAATATTATAATTTATAGCTTTACTGTGGCAATTAATTAATGTTTAGACTTAATTAAGCCCCCGTTCTTAATTACCTCCAAAAAAACATAGTCATTAAAATTTGGTGTACAAGGAAAATTGTATTTCTTCTGAATTTCTGACACAAAAAAATCTTGATCGATAAGCTTGTATAATTTAATTAAGCTATAAGCTAGGAAAAGAAAAATATTGATAAAAATCACATGGCAATTAAATTTTGGAATATAAAATGAATTTTACTGTATAGTTGATAGACATCGTCCCTGAGAACAACGGGAATTTCATGTTTTCATTTTGGGTAGCACGGAGATGCCCGAATCCGCCCGAAGAGCTTCGGGATGTAGGCAAAAAACCCTAAAATCCTATGCTGTGCGTGTTAACGTAGCAGACGTAGCTCACAATACCTCTTTTCTCATAACAGTTTTAGTCGATCGCAAAATATTTTTTTTCAATAGTTCTTCTTGTCAAGAAAATTCTAAGAAAAATGCATGATCCGAATCGTCAGAAGAAATTATTGATTTCGAGATCAACTTTAACACGTATTTGCTATGCCGCTGACAATGTTTTGCCTACACAATTATGACGTCATATTGTTTTGTGACTTATGGTGAAAGACCCGTATGGATGGTCAACGCGGCCGGGTACCAAGTTGACTGCATGCCCGTGCGCCCAGTGGACGTGTCGCATACACCCAGCTCGATGTCTATAAGTCTATTTGCTCGGTGTCGTGTGTGCTGATGGCAGTGTCGTATGATGAAAATAATGCCGGGTACCATCGGCCTGTTTGGAGCTTACTGCGAGGAGTGCAAGGTAATGTATGTAATTATATTATAAGCTATAGTATTTATATATAACATGGATAACATATAATTATATATAAGTATAATATTTCAAAATGCGGTTGGAGATATCATGCAAATCCGGCAAATATATCTGCGGTTCGAGTGCTCTATAGCTTTTTCTAAAGAGTTTAATGGAATTTTATAACATTTTAGAGCTATAGTGCATGTTACAATAAGGTATATATGGTTTAAGAAAGTATAAAATATTCCATATTCTATTGCCATTTATATTTTATCCTCTCTATACCCCCTTTCCTTAATTATAATAAGTATAATAATTTATATATATTTACAATTATATTTTTCAACAGTCGATCCTGCAATTTGAAATTTTCTCGGACAGTATATACACATATATTATAATATTTATTATTATTGATTATTTATTTTTAGATAAACGATCGAATTTAAGTGCATTATAAAATTATCATAAAATTTATCCGGCCCACATATTATTATGACGATCGGTCATCTATAGAGGTCTTTCACCATACGTCACAAAAACATGACGTCACGTGAATGTAGGCAAAAAGCACCTATTTAACATGGTAGTAGCATACCAAAAACTATTTATTTTCTGCGATATGACAATCGTGGTACTTTTGACAATTATTTTATGTGATAGATTGAAATGTCAAGTAAATGGAAAAAAATACAATATTTGCCAATGATATCTGTGAAAAATACAATAAATCATTAAATAAAATGTAAATCGACTCCAAATTTCATGTCAATAATGATCATTTTAGGACACTTATGCACTGATATTGACCCTAAGATGCTTCAAAAAAATCAGCCAATCACCGACCATTGCTTTCCCCGCGGACTTTTGAATACGAGGGGGAAACGGCACAACAAAAAATAATGATAAAGAAGCTAGGTAAAATAAAAAAAATGTATATGTTCAAGTTATGTATATTTATTTCTTACGTATATATTATTACTAAAAAATAATAAAAATATGTTAAATTAGGAGGAATAAATCAAGTGATTCCAGTTCCCTCTCAGTATACCTACTGCTGAATGTAAACAACAACAAAGCCAAGCAAACGCTATATATATTATATGTGCAAAAAAAAGTACTGAAGGATTAATAGCACCATCCTTGTTATACGAGTATAGTAGCTGCTGGATATTATTTACAGGCGCGGATCAGGAAAAAAAATTCGGGAGAGGGGCTGCCTCCATAAGGCAAATGTTAAAAAAAAAAATTGAGTGGGAGAAATGTTAAATCCAAAATTTCGGGGGGGGGGGGGGATGCTGCAGCCGTCCCAGCCCCCTGGACCCGCGCCTGATAATTTACACGCGTGTACGTACTGCAGTACACTCCGATCCCATATTTTCATTTTTCAATGTATGTGTTATATTAAAACTTTACATTAAAAAATTAATAAATAAATTAAAAAGTTCAACTTTTTGACATATATTATATACATTAAGAAAAGTTTGAGTGCATATAATTTTTAGAACTGCGACATTTTAATTTTATTTATACATGGCATTATGTATATATTTATATTAATTTGTATATATATGGCACGTACGTATTATATGCATGATATATGAGATTTGCTTTTAACATAATTTGCTAAAAATATAAATTATTTAAAATTACATAATTAAAAAAATATAGATAATATTATTATATTATAAACATTTTTTAATTTATATGTCCTAGTTTATTAATGATATATATATATATATATATATATATATATATATATATATATATATATATATATATATATATATATATATATATATATATATATAATATATTATATGGATGCAATTAATTTTCGGAATTGATAAATAAATGATATGAGATCGATTTGGGAAATATAAAATATTACGTAAATATTATATATATAATAATATAATACCTTAATTATTTATATATACAATTATATATTATAATTATAGTAATGTATCGCATAATTAATAATTATAATAAGCTGCATATAATATATATTTTATAATATATTTTTATATTAATTAATATAAAAAAATTAATGTTTTATAGCATAATCTAATCAGCAACACTAAGAATT
Source organism: Siphlonurus alternatus (assembly GCA_949825025.1). Lineage (NCBI taxonomy): Eukaryota > Metazoa > Arthropoda > Insecta > Ephemeroptera > Siphlonuridae > Siphlonurus > Siphlonurus alternatus. The sequence continues at coordinate 7,025,297 of OX463780.1, forward strand.
TATTAAGTGCTTTCATATAATTTCTAATTGCAATGCATGTTTTATATGCTTGTAACGAACGTAGAGAATTTTTTTCTTTTTAAATCAAACCCTATTGGGTATACCTATTGGGTTTGATTTAAAAAGAAAAAAGTAACTTTTATTTACTTATATAATTACATATATACTACTTTGAAACCCCGAACCTTCCGAAACCGTAACTTGAGCGTTTCGCGGGCTCGAATCTTCTGGAACGGGGGCGGCCACGGCCTTGCAAATCCATCCCGGCATTTGCCTGCGGCTGAGGGAAACGTGGAAACCTCAGCCAGGATGGACGCTACAGCTTTTGTCAATGAACCGGAAGTGCAATGGTCCAAAGCCAGGGGAATTTAACCACATAGTGGAAAAGCGCAACGTACGTTTTACCCCTCTGGGTGGGAAACGTGGTTTTTGTTGAAAATGGTCACCCACCCAACTACTAACCACGCGTGGCGTTGCTTGACTTCGGTGATCTGACGAGACCCGGTAGAGATAATTACGCTACATATAATTTTAATAATATTTATTATTTATATAATATATATATATTTTAATTTAAAATTGTTCTCCATTAAAACTCGCAAACCTCGCAAATCGGCTCAAATTTTTATTCTTGTTCCCGCATATATTTACACCAATCAGAAATTTTTCTTCATTCGAGCCGTTCGAGCTTCAAGCAGTTCACAAAACGCTCAATAGATGTCGAACTAAATTATGGATTTTAAGAATATTTTAATAAATAAATAAAAAATAAATTTGACATAAAATAAATGATGAAAAGTGTCTATTTTATTCCAAATGTGAGATATTGATAATTAAAAAAAAATCCTCCTAAATCGACTAACACAAAACAGGCACAGAAGCTCGGAACATTGAGAAAGTCGGCTCGGCCGCGCCGCGGGACGTGCGATCCTTATATATCACGCTCAAACCACATGATTTCGGGGCGGTCCGAATCCTCCTGGCACACATCAAATTTGTCAATGAATATGTCAATGATACTACTGATCTATGAACTATGATACCGTACATTATGAAACATAATAACAGCCTAGGGGGAAGTTGCGACCGTTCTTTTATTAGTTTTTATCGTTTCACGGAATAATGTAAAATTTAATAATGTACGTATAATTTTATTATATGGATTGATCAAATGGTTGTATATACATATAAATTTTAAATTAATTCATAGAATGTAATAATAAAATATAATATATATTATATCCCTCGCCCGATCGGGAATATGCAAAATTATTATAGAGAAGTATATAATATTACGTGTTCATCAACATATGATGTATATATTATATGTATTTGTTCTATTTTATAAATTTTATATGCATTTACAATTTTATTGTCCAATTTATTGGAAAATTAATAAATTTTTCATAATATTTCTTAAATTATATAATAATTTTCTTAAAAAGTGTATTAAATAATTTCTCGTGCTGACCCTCAGATGACCATCGAAGACCTCTCCGGACAGCTGAGGGGTGACTTCCAGCCGTCCTTCGACAACTCGCCAAGCTGCAATAAGAAATTCTGCAGACAAGACGAGCAGCCAGGAATTGTGATGGTGAATTCTTGTGGCTCAGATCAGCGTCTCATCGCAATAATTGGTGAGCAGGATTGAGAAAATATTTTGTAATTCCGTGGATTTTGTTATATAAAAATCAAGGTTTCACTGCATGCAATGATATAAATACAATTTAAATCTCTCTGTATATTTGCATGTTTTTTTGTTTTTAATTCAAAGATAGGAATTAAGTATGTATGTTTATATTTCTATATGAAATTTAAGTGTGAAAATATATTTATCAACCTTTTATTAATTGTTACGCCTGTAGGTGAGGGTTTAGAAAAAAAATTCGGGAGGTCTGTCTCGTCTATAAGGCCAATATATGTTAAAAAAAAAATTGGAGTGAGGGAAATGCCTATTCTGCTCATGTTAAATCCAAAATTTGGAAAGGGACCTGAGCAGCTGCAGCCTCACTCTGTATCTGCCCCTGACTCTGCACATATCAACGACATGGCCAATGTTACAGCCCCCCACGTCGCGGTCTTGCTCGGCCAGAACGAATCCTCGGAGGTCCTCCCCCCTCCCCTTACTCCGAGGATGGACCTCAAGCCACCGCTGGACTGCGGGTTGTCGCCACCAAGCCCTGCGCTCCGTCCGGCCAGCCCAGTGACGTCAGAGGTGACAGTTGAGCGTCCAAACGTCAACCCCCCAGCGTCCCTGGACGAGAGTGACATCAGCGAGCAGTCGGTGTCTTTCTTCTTCCCGATCTTCACCAAGTACTCTGTCCTGACCATCGTCCTCATACTCTTATTGGTGTATGGTCTCGCTACCTTCGCAGACCTGCATTACCACATAATGGAGTAGATACTAACTAATAGCTATTTGAGGATTTTTTAACATTACTATTTAATGGTGTCATTAATTGTTACCAACCAATGGAGTATCGATCTCAAAAAAAATTTTTTGCAGAAAAGGGTAGAGGGTGCAAAATGTTATATACTACTATGATTTTTTTCAGATTTTTTAGAGTCTGGGAACAATTTTTTAAAAATTATTGAAAGTACAGAGAAATTAACGCCTCTGGATGCCACTCTTAATAATAGGATAGGGACCTAAAAGTGGCATGGGTTCAAACCCGACCTCGGTAAAACTTTTTAGCAATACTTCCCGGGCTCTAAAAATATAAAAATTCAGAGTGGTATAACTTTGAACTCAATATCCCTTTCTGCAATACAAAACTTTGAGTTCAATACTCGCATTGCTATTTGAGGATTTATTTTCAATCATAATTTCAGTGTGGAAAATCCATTTTCATCGCCACTTCTTGAGGATACAACATTGCTGACAATAAAAAGGCTTGTGGCGATTAAAACTGAACTTTCAACAATTTTTTAAAAATACTTCTTGGACTCAGAAAAATTAGAGTAACAGAACCTTGCATGTTCTCTATGCAGTATTTTTTTTTTTTTTTATGAGGGTGCCATGTTGCTTTCTTGAGAATTCATTACAAAAGTTAGGATATATGGTACAATCATGAAAATAATTAATGCTCAATAATGTTATTACAGTAGTTTTTAAATTTTAAAATACGGTTATTTTGTGTACTGCATTGAAATTATGTAATAATGTATTTATTTAATAATAATTTACTAGAATGTAATCTAATTGTTTAAATTTAATTTAAGAAATAAATATCCTATATATTCATTCTTTGCAATTAAATCATGTGATTTGATTTAACTTTAATTATATTTGGTCAAAGACGGATGGAGCCTTTGTTTTTAGTAGAGGAGAAAGGGTGCTCAATCCCTCAATTAAAACTTTACTGTGTATCTCCAATTTAGTGAACACATGAAGAAAATGAATTGTATCATAAATTTAATTGAAAGTTCTACAGCATCAAAATAAAATATCATTACACATGATTGCCAGAATCCTGTAATGTGGCTCACTTGCTCTTATAAAGCCAGTATTACATGATACAATTTTGCATACAATTTTTCCTTGCAAAAAAATTTCATTTCCTTAAAAAGCCTGTATTACACCATACAATTTTGCATTACACAATTTATCCTTGCAAGAAAATTTCATTTCTATACAAACAAATGGAGTTCAAATTTTCTTGTAGTAAGAAAATTTGAAATTTGTCTAATTATTGCATACAATAAAAAATTGTATGCAATAATTAGAAAAATTGTATCATGTAATATCAGCTTAATTCTTGACCAAAAATAACAGTATGTTTCTGTTGCATTAAATTTGTTTCTTTTCTTTTTGAACCAACAAGTTATGCCAAAGAGGGGACTAACACTAAGACAAACTAAGATCTTGTATTTTGATTGGACAGAGATGTAGTTAGGGAAACAATATAGGTTGGCCCAGGATTAAGTCTGAACATGCAGTTAAATTTAGGTTCAGTTGTTACTTTAACCCAATTCTTCTTATTTATTTTATTTTTTTTTTTTTTCAGTTTTGACTGTAAATTTACATGGAAATATTAAAAAAAAATGGATAAAGGAAACAAAGTTATGCCACTCTGATTTTTTTCCGATTTTTTTAGAGCCCGGGAAGTATAATTGCTAAAAAGTTTTGCCAAGGTCGGGTTTGAACTCACGCCCCTTTTAGATCCTAATACTATACTTTTATTAAGACATGCGCCTAGAGGTGTCACTTTCTCTGTACTTTCGATCAAGTACATTATTTTTTAAAAATAGTTCCTGATTTGGAAAAAAAAAAAATCAGAGTAGCATAACTTTGCACCCTTTATCTATTTCTGCAATAAAAAAAAAATTGAGGTTGATACTCTATTGAACTGCAATTAAAAATTAAAAAGTTTCTTTAAACAAAATTTTTGAATTAATAAAAAACCTTTCAACAATATTTAAGGGTGAAGCAGTAAATAGGCACTAAGAGCACTAAAGTGTGTGCGGACGATATATTTAAATTATCTAAAATTCATAATTACAGTAGACTCACAGATAAAGAGGTTCAAAATCCAAGATAGTAATATTTTTAAATTATTTAAAAATTAACCTCAAGACAGAGGGCATCTGTTTAGATGCTCTGCATTAACTACAGAACTTTATTCGTTGCCTGGCAACATGAAAAGAGAAGAGAAAGAATCCTTTCGCTATTGACTTCCTAGAAGTAAAATGGCTTAAACGTCAACATGTGGGCATAAGAAAAGAAGAAGAAGTAAATAGACAATATATGAAACACAATGTATAGATAAATAAAATCTGTGTATTTACGGAAATACAATCACTCGCCGGTGACCATCATGTGCACACGACGGTCAGATGCCAACATTCTGGCGGCACGTTCCGAGCCGACGATGCCGGCAAGCCGCTGAGCATCATACTTGGAGTAGAGGACGGTGACGGACATGTTGGTCTCGGAGCCTCCTCCCTCGCGGGGGTTCTGATTCACCTCCTGTGTCAGAGATGAACGTCAGAGGGGGTTTTGTGAGACAACTTTTTACCAAATTCAAAATTATTTATTAACTCCATTCATCCTAAAATCATAGAGTCATGCAATCATATCTCTATGCAAAGTTATGTATTTTTTAAGGGCTTAAGGGTAACACCGATCAGCTGTTTTTTTAGTTCCATTTGTTTAACGATTAATCTCAGTTACTTCGGTGTCAAAGAATATTTTCCTGCAAATGATTTATTTGTTGCTTATGGAGAAATTTTTACCATTTGGGGTCACTTGTATTGGAAATAACAATACACAGCATTTTTCATTTGATATTCTCTCTCCTTTAAAATTATTGTCTACCATTCGAGAGTGGATATCAAACAGTTAAAGGTACTAGCAATAATTCACCAAGTATCCCTCCCCTCCCCTCTTCTGATTCCTCCCTTTGCCTCAAATAGTGTCAAAGATATTATTGTGATAAGTAAAAACTAGTTACTGTATTATGTAAAGTTAAGGGACTAAGGATTACCTTATATTGAGTTTTTCCTAAATAATGCTAATTATTTTTATGGAACTGCAATCTTCTTTACTCAAAATTGAGTTTTACCTAACAACAAGTTTTCGTAATAACAAGTTTTTACTGTAGTTTTCTTGGAGTACCAACACGGTGCAGGATGCCCCTCACCTGTGTGAAGTTGCACATTTCTGCGTAGAAGTTTGGGTAGACGGGAGGCTGGTAGAAGATGATGTGACGAATGCCCTTGACTCTGATTCTGCGGAAGAAGTGGAAGCGCTCGCTGTACAGCATGAAGTGAGCGTCGTTGTGGTAGAACATGTCCCGTGCCCGCGCTATCTTCCCCTCCTGCAAGCAGCCGGAAATGTGGATATTGCAGACACTGATTGTCAACATAACATTGGAGTGATCTTTTGATGATTAGTTCAGAAACTAGCAGGAAAAATACTGGCTTTTCACTTGTAATATATCGTCCCTTGTCCCAAATAATGAGCTATCTGCCTTCCATGATCTCATTGCATTAATGAGATATCTGCTACTTCAGGTGAGTGCAATTATGAATTGTAGCCGGTACAAAATAAAGCTCACATGCACTAACATGAAATAGCAGATAGCTCATTATTGCAACGAGATCATGGTAGGCAGATAGTTCATTATTCGAGACGAGGGACAATATGTTTTTTTATAACTGAACTCTGTCATATCAGTGATACTGCTGATAAACTGATTTTTTACGTGAACAATCCCAGCTCTTCATAGAAACATTAGAAAAGTTGACTTTATTGCCATGTACAATGTATAATTATTTAAAGACACAAAAATGTAACTGGTGTATTCTTTATAAACTAGCAGATGCTATGAAAACGATATACTGTAAATGTAATAATTGCCGTCAATAATATTCTAGACATCTTGCCCCCCAAGCTGCTTACCTTGGAGTATTCGCAGATCTGCGTGAAGCCGATGTCCTCTCTCTTGAAGAAGTTCCTCAGCCGCACGAAGTCGAAGTACGAGGAGACGAACACCAGACTGTGGCTCATGAGGCTCTCCTTGTACTGTGGTAGTACTTTCGAGGTAAACATCTCAAACCTCGCGTCTAGGGCCTGCGATGGACTGCTCGCCTCTATTCGGTGAAACACCTGCCAACACATTTGACATTTTTGAGAATCATTTACTCTATTAGGCATACTAGGGCGACAGGATTTTTCTTAGAAGGTTCAATAGCCAGTTCAATAGACTCCTGATGATGAGCTGATTTCATTGAACTGGCTGCCAAACCTTCTATGATAAATCCTTTAAAGTTAACAAGAAAAGTCATCATAGAAGGTTCAGTAGCCAGTCCAATGGAACCAGCTCATCGTCAGGAGTCTATTGAACTGGCTACTGAACCTTCTATGATGACTCTTTCTTTGTTATTCATGGAAAGAATTATCATAGAAGCAGTAGCCAGTCCAATGGAACCAGCTCGTTATCAGGAGTTTATTGAACTGGCTACTGAATTCATCCTTGCAAAATGATTTGATTGCTTGTCCTATCCCACCAATACTATACTGATAACATTGTGATCACTTTGCTTAACAAAGAGGTTAACATCACTAGCTTAGCACTAAGGCTATGGGTGTTAACTTTTTTTAAGGAATGTGTACTGTGTTTTGTTTAGTCTACTGCAATGGACAACCTGCATGCAATTTTTTATTGCAGAAAAGAATAGAGGGCACCAAATTATGTTACTCTATTTTTTTTTTTTTTTTTTAGTCCCGGAACTATTTTTAAATAATTAATGAAAGTGAGACCACGCCTTTTTGGAGGCATCAATAGGCGTCTCGGTCCTATCCTTTTTATTAAGGATTCAGGGGTAGCAACTTAGCTTACAGAACTTTCAATAATTATTTGAAAATAGTTAAAAAGATACTGAAAAAATTTACAGCGGTATAATTTGGTACCCTCTATTAATTTCTGCAGTAAAAAAATTTCATGCAGGTTGTCAATTTCCACCTGATCTGACACTCACCTGGGGCAGGTGTACCACCACGTGGCAGATGGAGCCCACCGAGATTGGGTTGGCCACCCTGACTGTGCCGGCGAAGTTGTGGCACTTCCGACTGAGCAGCGCTGACAGTTCCGGCAGCTGCACTGACGACAAGATCAGAGTCTGTCGGTAGTACCTGTGACAAATAGCAACAGTGTTGGTATTGTCACATCTCTCAATACACTGCAGGTTAAAGATTATTGTCACTTCGGTAATTATTTTTTTACTGAAAAAAATATAAAATTTAGATCAGAACATAGAGAACAAAATAACTGTTCACTTTCTAAAGTAAAGAAGGTAATTATTCAGTCTAGTTTTTGAAATATTAATTTTTTTAGTTAAAAAAGATGCTGATTTGACTTGATTTGAAAATGGCCGCCAGATTTCAAATGATATTCTCACTATTTATGTCCTGTATATCTCAAAAACTAGATTGATTATTGCTCAATTTTTTAGGCTGAATATTTATGTTACAATGTAAGGAAGGTTTACTATAATTTTCAGAGTGATTCACCATCTACTAAGATCAGTGACAATAATCCTTAAAACAAGGAATCATTATGCTTTGTATTGTTTATTTTATTTTTTTATTTTTAAAAATATCTGATTAATGTAATTTTTTTCTTCTAAATTTCTAACCATGATTTGTTTGTTGGTATTATTTTGATTGGCACTTCTGTTTTTCTTTTCATGGACAATAATAAGGGTGCATGCTTTATGTGGGTGCATATCCAAAAATGGATTTATAATATTTATCATGTATAGTCTCTGCTTAGTGATACAAAAAAGTGAAAAAAATGCAAGTGCATTTAAAAAAAGTATATATTATAGATATATTTTTAATTTAAGAATAACGTGTATAATATTGACATGAATTCCATTGCCAGATCATTGTAAAATCCACTAAAATCCACCCCTAAATATAAGTTAACTAAATTTTTCTTGATATTATCACACCCCAAGCATTATTTTTAAAACCCTTATCTTGCCGTATATAAAGTTGCAAATTTTTAAAATGACTCTTTTCATAAAAATTGTAGGGTCAAAATCTCATTTAACTCAATGAATTATTAAAAATCTAGGACTAAGGTACAGTACTATTTTTAAAAAAACAATGGCACATCAAAATTCAGGCCTTGATGGAGTGGACAGTGGTACAGCTCACGAGTTCCTGCGACCTTGACAAAAGTACCTTGCATGTCCAGCGAGGGCCCAGGCTCGCAGACGTGAGAAGTCCGCTCCGTGTGCCTCGCGAGGCTGCAGGTGCAGGTGGTCCCAGCCGTGCACCACGTGGTCCCAGTTCTGCTGCAGGAAGATGTCCGCCTGGTCCGCCACGAGCAGCTCCACGCTGGCCAGGAAGTCGTAGTCCCTCCCCTCCTCCCCCTCCGCTCCTACGATCATCCGCAGACCGAGAGGGGAGGCAACGATGATGTCGGACATGTAGAAGTCCGAGTACAGCTGGAAGTTCAATCTTAGTTTTAATTCATGCAGAATTTTCAAGTCAATGTCTACAACTACAGGGCATTAAAATCAATGTTCAATAACATAATACTGCTGCATAAGAGGACTTTCAACTAAAAAAACATCTCCAAATAAAGTGATTGTGATACTTTAGCTTAGAAAAAGTAAAAATGAGTTTTATTATAAATTATTTGTGATTGGAAAAGACTGCATCATTCAATGTTGATTGAAACATTTCAACAATGTATAATTATGATGTAAATATAGTAAACTTTCGATTCTGTGAAGCTCAATTTTATGAATTCTTCGATTTTGTGAAGTGAAATGTCGGTCCCAGCCAACTATATAGATAGGCCTTTCAATGTTAAAGAGGAGTCAGCGAGTTGAGTGCGCACACACGTTTGCGCATGACGTCACGCACGATGCTCATCTGCAAATTTTTGCATATGTGCACACGAAAAAGTTTCGTCGGCTCCTCAAAAGCTGCGCAGTAGAAATTTATGCAAGTTGCGCAATACGAGCATCTGCTGAAGTTATATAGTGTTGTTGATCCCGTTGATCCAGCCAGCTGCTAACCTGTAGACCGCAACATTTGAAATGAAAATTTGCCTCGGATTTTGGTATTGTATCAGAATTTTCTCAAAATTTTTATGAAGAGCTAATAAAGGTTATGACACTTTCTGATTCACCCTAATATCTATCTTATAATATTTTTTAAACACATTTTACGGGAGATTGCGAAAGAAATTTAAGTTCGAATAAAAAAGAAGCCACATTTTTCGAGCGTTAGCATGGGGTAGATGGACGAAGTCATCGACTTTTAGACCCAAATGCTAAGAATTTTTACGAAGGACGGTCTCAAATGTTTTCAGATCCTTATTTATGGTGCTCCAAAGTAACTTTTTACATGCAAGAGAATGAGCCTTACCATCGGTTAATTTTTCGCTCACTCAACTTTAATACTTTCGAATTTTGTGAATTTCGATTTTGTGAATTCAAGTTTTTTTGGGTCCCTTGAGACTTCATAAAATCGAAAGTTTACTTTATTTGTGTTATCTGAGCCAGAGAAATTAAAGGGACACAGGACCTTAAAAATAAGTATTTTTTATTCAAACGTTACCTACTAACTGAGTAAGAATGCGTGCTGCTAAGGGGCGAGTGCCCCAGGGTAAGCGCGCCAGGGGCAGCGCCAGCCGAGGAAGATGACGTCAATTCCCTCCGCTGGCAACATGCAGCAGCTTCCTCACTGCCTCTCCCCCCTCCCCTCACGCGCTCGAGAGAGGAAGAGAGGACGGCGGGGAAATAGGGGAAATAAGAAAGCAGAAAAAGAGAGGCCTTGAAAAGTGATAATATAACAATGTTATTTATTTATACTAAACGGAAAATTTTTAATGAAGTACGTACTGTACACCAGTATAAAAAAAGAAATAAATCGAATTGTTATTTATTTAACTAATTTTAAGTTTTGTTTAAAGTTTTGTAAATAAAGTCCATAGTATTTATGGGGTGTATTTATATTTAGTCTTATTAAATGTTGAGAGAGTGTAGTAGTACTTTGTGTTGTAATATTTAAAAGCAAAATTAATTTTTATAAATTAAAAATATTAAATGGTTAGAAATATTTACAAACACCATTTTAATGGTAAACGTATAAATATTATTTAATGGAAAGAACTTTATTTTAAAGTAATGGTGATATTTGGAAATAGTGTGCCCTTTTTTTTGTTTAAACACTATAATATAATGAGTAATGAGCTACTCACCTAAAATTTACGCTGGATATCGTGCAAGTTGTCCAAACCGAGGTTTGAATCCGACGTAGATACCATCCTCACTTGGAAACGTATGTCGTATACGGTTCACTGCACATGACGGGATAACAAACCGATATCCCTTGATTTCTTTATCCAAGTCCAAGTGCGATTTGGATCCGATCCACTTTATGAAATATTTATATGCCATGTAACGCCACATATTGTTTTTTTCAGCCCCGTACTTGTTCTTCCCCTTACGAACTTTATAGTTAGCTCCAAACTAATATAATTGAATTATTTTTTTTTTTTTTGTGTCTTGTTACAACATAAGTGTTTTTTTTTTCAACTATAATTGTATGCAATATATTTACATAATATATGACGGAAAAACAACAATAATAAAAATTACCTTATAAAACATTTGACTTTGTATATTATAATATTGTGTTAATTCCTAACATCATTAAATACATTTATCTAAATTCATACACGTGGTGCTAGGGATAGATATATTATCTTACTTAATTGATTTCGTGTATTAGCATATTTTATTGGATGATAATTAAAAAATAATAACATATTTAGGACGTTTGCAAGAAGAACAAACTGATTTTTTTCTTAGGCTCCGCTATAGGTGTATTTTATTATGTTTATTTTATATTTAATGCCATGATACATTATAGATAACATAGTGTTATGTAATTTTATAATACAACATTATATATTAATAATTTATTAATTTATATGAAATATATTTTACACCTGATAGATATGCATATAATATATAATAACATATGATTATATACATATATAGTATATTTATGTGACGATTTAATGATTTCAGTTAGGCAAAAAAATAGTGAACCAAAATATATATTAAAGATTTTATATTATATTTATTTAATAAAATATAAATCTTCCATATTATTGAAGCTTACGTGCTTCGACATCGATCGGTCATCATCGTTTCTTCCCGCCACATACCGCTTGCCCCCTCTCCTCTCTCTCCACCAGCCCTTCTCTCCTCGCTCCTCCCAGCCTGACTCGGTGCGATGTTGCAATTTTTTTTGCCCTGCGGCTCTCTCTTTTATTTAATTAATTTAAATTTGGGGAGTGGACCAAAAGCTAAAATTTGGTCAATTTTAGCATTACCATATCTTAGAGGAACTTGTGGCGAACGTAGAGCGTTATTGTCCTGTGTCCCTTTAACTTGCTACAGACATTTCATTGAGGTAAGGCTTGTTGTTTTTTTACTAAATCTTCCTTAAATTAATACATCCAATCGCAATGGTTCACCTTTCATAACATTTAAAAGTTATTTTACTGAAAGAAAAGGCCAGAAAAGACCCATGAAAACACAAATGGACAACATACATGAAAAAGTTTTATTGCAGAAATGAATAGAGGGTACCAAATTATGCTACTCTGAATTTTTTCAGATTTTTTTGAGACCCGGAACTATTTTTAAATAATTATTGAAAGTCCTGTGATTTCAGTTGGCACCCCTGAATTCTTAATAAAAAGGATAGAGACTGAACGCCTATTGACGCCTCCAGGGGGTGTGGCCGCACTTTCAATAATTATTTAAAAATAGTTCTGGGTCTAAAAAAAATCTGAAAAAATTCAGAGTAGCATAATTTGGTACCCTCTATTCATTTCTGCAATATTTTTTTTTCATGTATGTTGTTCATTATCGAAATATGATAAATTCTATATTCAGAAGGACCATAGAAAGAATTCTATTCTATTCTGTTCTGTTTTGTTCTGTTCTGTTCTAGTCTATTTAATTGTCTGGCGTGCAGACTAAGTATTACGGGCCCCAGAGAGCACTGTGAACAATGTTGAAAAACAAGTTCCGCCGTTGATAACCAACCACTTATAATGCAGAAGAACGCTTAGAGGAGATGCTCACCTTGAGGCATTTCTTGGTGACTGTCATGCCGATGCGGAAGGTGTCGTCCGTGTTTCCTGCGAAGGTCTGCTCATAGTCCTCAGGGCGCGGGTTCTTGCGGGGCATTGCCAGCTCCTCACCCCCAAACTCCTCGACGAAGCGCTTGTGGTTCATCACCGTGCCTTTCGAGGAGCCAAGCAGGATCGCAGCAAGCATGTTCACCGTCCTGAAACAGGGGTACCAACAGTCAAAGTTAGTTCACCGTCCTGAAACAGGGGTACCAACAGAATTAGTTCACCATCCTAAAACAGAGGTACCAACAGTCAAAGTTAGTTCACCGTCCTGTAACAGGGACACCAACAGAATTAGTTCACCGTCCTATGACAGGGGTACCAACTGTCTGTCTCATGACCAGCTGACTTTGCTGGAGCCTTAGAATGTTCACCAACGTACTGTGGACATAGGTAACTACTGCAATTTCAGAATGAAACGTTTAAAGAATGGACATCATAAATGAAAAATTTTTATTGCAGAAATGAATAAAGGGTACCAAATTATGCTGCTCTGAATTTTTTCAGACTTTTTTGACACCCAGAACTATTTTTAAACAATTATTGAAAGTCCTGTAAGTTAAATTGGCACCCCTGAATCCTTAATAAAAAGGATAGAACCGAGACGCCAATTAACGCCTCCAGGGGGCGTGGCCGCACTTTCAATAATTATTTGAAAATAATTCCTAAACTCAAAAAAATCTGAAAAAATTCAAATTAACACAATTTTGTACCCTCTATTTATTTCCGCATTTCAAAATTTCATATAGGTTGTCCATTCAATTTTAAAATCCAGCACTGCCTACTACAGTAAAAACTCATTGTTGTTAATCAAATGGGACTGCACATCGATCAGCTGATCCATGTTACCTTCCCCTTACTCTTCACAAATATCAATCGCACTCTATCTCACCTGAGCGCTGCCTCCTTAAAGGGTAGCAGGATGAGCACCTTTGGCCGCACCAGTCCCTGGTCTCGGAATTCATCGGGCACCTCCGTCTTCTTGTTCATGCGGGCGTTGTGGTGCAGCACCTTCGATCGAGTCTTGAGCACGTGGTTCACCGCATGCAGGCAGTACGTGAACCGCAGCTGGAACCACAAAGTTTTAATTCTAATAGTTCATTATATAATTTATGATAAGATGTAACTGTCAATGAAGTACCGACCTCAAAAATTTTTATTGCAGAAATGGATAGAAGGTGCAAAAATATGCTACTCTGAATTTTTTCAGATTTTTCTGAGACCGGAAACTATTTTTAAAAAAATATTGAAAGTCCGTTTTATGACGTCACGGGCGTTAATGTCCTATCCTTTTCTTAAGGAGAGGCGCCTCGCGACGTCATCAAAACGGACTTTCAATAATTTTTTAAAAATAGTTCCCAGTCAAAATCTGAAAAAATTCAGAGTAGCATATTTTTGCACCCTCTATCCATTTCTGCAATAAAAAATGTTGAGGTCGGTACTCCATTGGAATAGCAATACTAATATTTATGTATCAATATGTTCACGTGAGTGTAAAAATGCAGTGTAAAATTATGTTAAGTTTATTTTATTTTGCAGTATATATTACTCTGTACACTATGTCTGTACATATTTAGTAAAAAAAAAAAAAATGCAATTTGTGTCCTGCACTCAAGCCAAACAAACTGATTTGTTTTTTTTTCATTTCCTTTACGTATTATTATTTTTTTGTAATTTATCTTGCCTTTTAAATTATAGCTTTTACTAAACACAGCTTTACATTTTCTTTCAAATTTGAGAAGAAGAGTATTCCAAGTCATGAACAAAGTTTCTGCATTCAAAATGCATGTACTTTATGTATAGAATACCCCCAAATAGGAAGAAAGCTGTAACCATGGATTAAACATACAAAAGATGGACAATTTGCTTGTTTCCAAGATGCCACAGCTAGCATCTTTAGTCTACAATTTGGTATCAAAAGGTATTAGTAAAGGTACTGTATTAAAAAATATATTAGTATCAGGTATCAGCGACAAGGAAATATAAGTTCAACCAAGAAATTTAAGTCCCCAAAGTAGCTGTAAGGTTTCTACCTATCTAAGCAATGAGCAATCTCAATTGGAAATTCAATATTCCAAGTGGCCGCAAGTCACCCAATCTTACGGTAGTGTTTTATTTATACTTCAAATTTACCAGCTAGATTCATTTGACTTTAAATACTGCAAGGAATTTCACTTATGAAAAATAAGAGAGAAGAAAATACTTATCTCTATTGGTTTTCTGGAGATAAAATGGATTAAATGCCAGAAAATATGCATGTTTACAAAAGTATTGTCAAATTAAAGTTACAGTAAGTAATTTCAGGATGAACAATATGTCGTCGCCTCAGAATGCAAATCACGTAACTACAAAAAAATTTGATGCAACTTTAAACCTTATCTCACTAGAACATAAGGGTCAAAGTTCCATCAATTTTTTTTGTAGTTACGTGATTTGCATTCTGAGGCAACGATGTATAATGGTTTGCACTGCTCGATTTTAAGTCTAGTCACAGTACATAGGAATTCTGATTACACTTTGTACATTGGTTATAAACAGACCGCTAGTCGGCAGAGAAGACAAGATAACACCAATTTACAACAACCCTACAGTAAATAATCTCACCTCCTCTCCATTCTTGTGGCTGCGTTCGGCAAAGTAGAAGTCCTGATAGTTATTAATTATAGAGAACACTTCACACTGTAGAGGAGTCATTGAGCCACTAGTTTTATCTTTAACATTATTAGAGTTAGCCTTATCAATATTGCCTTGTATCTGCTGCTTCACACAAAGTTTATTCCAGTCGACATCTTGAATTCTCTTGGGTACAGTCCCGCACGGAGCAAACTCCTTCTCTTCTTGGATCGTCACTTTGGTGGAAGTTTTGACCTCCTCGGGAGACGTCGACTTTGGGATCTGAACGACCATGCGACCGAGAGCTGGCCAGGACACGGTGTGTGTCTCAAGGCTGGGCTGCTCGGAAGACACAGCCTCCAGCAGGCCCGGGCTCAGCTCCCACTGCAGGTGTCGCGTGAACGGGTCTTGTGACGTCTCCAGCTCCTCCTGAAAGTTACAACGGCATCAGTCAAATGAGTACTGGCAAAGAGAATTCTTTCTACATTGGCTACCTAGAATTAAAAATATTTTAATGGAAATATTAATTAGGTCTGTTCATAAATACAAAATCACAAGGAATCAATTTTTATTGATGAACCTACATGGAACATAAGGATCATCAATAAAAATTATTCTTTCTGATTGTGTATACATATTATATTTATGAGCAGTGCTAATGTGTGAAAAAGAAACAACAAGACTCAAAAGCAAGATCCAAGAGACAGGGATATATCAATTAACTTTTAAAGTTACCTATATACTGTATATTTTTTTAGTGATAAGGAAGGGATAGGATAATAACAACGGCCTGTTTAGCCTCCCAGCATTCGCTGAGATGAAACTGACCAACTGGAAAACCTCAGTCAGGATGGACACCTCTACTTTTTATCAATGGACCAAAGTGATGTCCAAAGCCTGGGGAACCACACACAAGTTCATCACTGCACTGGGTGGAAAGCTAAACTAAATTTACCCCAGAGAGGAAGCAACGTAATTTTTACTTGAAACGGTCACCTGTCTGATTACTAACAATGCTCAATGTTGCTTAACTTTGGTGATTTAAAGAGATCTAAAGAGTATGAAAAATATTAGACAGTGGGAATGGAGCAAGGCTTGTCAACTCCAAGCCTGACATTAAGACAAACCTTTTCCGTTTCTTCGTCCTCTTCATCTTCCTCTACGAGAGGTTCGTCATCAGGCTCTCCTTCTTCTGTATCATCAGCTTCGTCTTCTGGTTCTGCGGCAGAGCTACTTGCTTCCTGCACTGCCGGAACAACTTCAGCGACCGATTCATCCTCACTGCTCGAATCTATTTCCTCCTCACTACTCTCTTCTTCAGACTCATCACTGACTGTAGCAAGTAGTCGTGATTGCTGTGTGGATCCAGCAAACGTGGACAACAGTTGCTTATAAGCATCCTCAGGCCCTTCATCCTCTGAAGACTCAGAAGAGATTGGGTCTACTGTGACCGGGGGTGGATCGTCATCTCTTTTCATTCGTTTTCTGTATTTGTAATCATCGTTAGAGGATGATTCTCGCTTTCTAAAGCTACTACTTTGATTGAATTTACTGCTGCCACCCCTACCTCTACCTCCACGACCTCCTCTTCCTCCTCGATTGCTTTTATTTCCACGACCCATGTAAACACACGTGTTTTCTTCTCGTGGACATGTGATTTTCGAATTTGCCACCTTTTTAGTCAGCTGTTTCCGGAAATCTCTAACTTCCGGTATGCGCAAAAACTTGCGCAGATGTTCAGTAGCGAGGAAAATGGCGGCGCAGGTGGATAGTGGTGGAAAAGATGAATTAAAAACACAGTTTATTACAAGAGAAGGGACTTATAGATTAATGACTTTATCAGAATATTCAAGACCAAATAGGGTTGGCTATACTAATTCACAGGGTACCGCATCTGTGCGTGTTTCTTTCGTTACTTTGCCGGACCCAAGCGGCAATGGCGAGAGGATCTGTTTTAACTTTGGCAGAGAACTTTATGTTTACATGTATAAAGGTGTTAAAAAGGTAAGAAATATTTGCTAATTAATGTTAATACAGTGTTACAGTATATGTATTTTCTGTGACCTAATATATTCGATGAGAAGTAACTGCGCACTTTATGTTTAATGACCTCTGTGTCAATGATGGGGGGTTGGGCCTGTGTTGCAATTCCAAAGGAAATGCTAATTTATGTATGACTACGTCTTTATGAACGTCAATTGAGAGTTATGTTTGCCTACAGGCTGCTGATCTCACCAAACCCGTGGACAAGAAGATGTACAAGGGCACCAATCCGACCTGCCATGACTTCAACAAAGTGACAATGTCCGCAGAGAGTGTCTCGCTGCTAGTGGGCTTCTCTACGGGACAAATCCAGCTAATAGACCCAATCAAGAAGGAGCTTAGCAAGCTCTACAATGAAGAGGTAATATTATTGACACTTTTACAACAAGTTGAGGGAAATACAATTGAAGAGACACATGGGGGGTAGAAATCATCGCCAAATTGCGACTTCCGAATATAGCATTTGCTTTCAAAACTCATTTGTCTTTTGATGACATCAAACTAGGTAGTGTTTTTTTCAGTGAAGGAATCACTTATATTAACTTCTACACATTGGAATGAAAGAAATAAGGCTCAGTATGGCATATTCATAACGTACCGGTATGCATACTGTATGCATACATACAATACCATTTAATATTTTATACTGACAGTTAGTGATATTTTACTTTATACAGGTTTCTGCTTGCTCAATATATCTATACATATGCTTCAGTGCAATTGGTTTTATATGTCATGCTACTGTACTGATTACATTTTATTACACCACAGTAGGTCGGTCGGTGGCACAGTGGCTTGTCTGTCGCTCGGGAGGCTTGGGTTTGCTCTCAAGTGGCTTTTACATTGTAAATGCCTCTGCGCTTCGAGTGTGTGTTTTCCGAGTGATGGCGCTTGCATGTCCTTTACTGTGCTGCTGATACAGCCAGCATGAGTGTGTAGGCTTGACAGGTCTATGCATTACTCCGGCTAGTCTAGGCTGTGGTTGTATATAGATAGTGGCCCACACCATACAAGGAAAATCCCGGGACAGTTCACCAATCCACTGTATAAAATCATCCATTTCTATTACTGTAAATCACATGTTATTGGGCTTGCCCGTTTTGTGATATAGAACTCATTTTTTTTTTTTTTTTTTTTCCAGTACATAGTGCTGTCTCTTTGTAAAATATTGATGTAATACTGTATACATCTTGACGTTGAAGACTACAGTACGGTTGAGGACATAATTATCCTGTGCTGTATTTTTTAATGGTTTATTTTTGTAATGTACTGTATGCAAACTGTACACAAATAACAATATGTTAAATTTCTAGTTACTTTCAAGGGCATGTTTATATGTTGTCAGTGTCATTTCTCATTATGCATTGATTGTTTTCCCATGATTAAAATACTGTACATATTTCGAAAGAGTACTGTACTCAAGAAATTACATTAGTATGTATATTAAGTATTTCAACGAAATTTTGCAAACGGGGCTGTGCCACATTGGCTCGCAATTAGCATTCCATCCTCAACAATTTTTAAATCATTGTAAAACTCTCAGCATCCAAAATTGCACTCTTATGGTTCTACAATGGCTTTAAGTCAGCTGATTTTGCGTTTTTCTCACTATCCTATCTAAACTTATGTTAAAAAAAAAAATGTTATTTTGGCAAGAAAGTTTTTTTTTTTTTTTTTTTATTCTTCATAAAAAATCCCTATTTTAGGGTTAGGAGATGTTTTCAAATTAATAACTTCTATAGTTACTAAAATAAATTAAAAAACATAGCATGGTGTTTATATTTATATGGAGAAAATTTTACAGGTACAACTTGATGTGTCTGTTAGTAAAAACTACTTTCCCACATTGCTCCTAGATCCCACATACTCTAACTCAGGGTGGTACTCAGAGGCGGATTGGTGTGCGAGCACCATAATTCGCTGTATTATTCTCTTCTACTAGAGCAAAAAAATCATATTCAATATTCTAACTCGCGCTCTAGCGGTCGTCTATTTAACATCTAAGATCTAAGCGGCTGATTCGAATATGTGATTCACATCGTGCCTGCTGTCGCTCGATGTGAGTCGGGAGGGAAGTGACAGCCTTGCAGCGATCTGGACCTCGGTTTGTGGCTGCAATGCTTGAGTGTATAAACAAACCATACATATATTGTATCTTCCGTAATCGGGCTATCATAACATCTTAACAATAGTCTGTCCTGGATATATACATTTAAAACAAAAAAAAAAACAAAAAAAAACTTCCTATCGTGATCATTCATTCTGAAATACAGTAAAAACTTGATATTATACAACTTGTTGTTTGGTAAAACTCGATTTTGAGTAAAGGAGATTGTGGTCCCGTCAAAATTAATTAGCATTGCATGGTATAGGAAAAACTTGTTATAAGGTAATATTCAATATAAAGTAAACTTAATTTCCTGGGTCCCTTGACTTTACGTAATAACAAATTTTTACTGTACTTGCCTCTCACACATCCCACAATATCATTGTCACACAGTCTTTGGAGACTTTAATTCACATGACTAGAGGCTTCAAATGTTCCCCGGTGGAAAAATTTTCTCCATCATGTTAGATAATTTGAATTTTTTCTCAGAAACTACATTATTAGATATTTTAATTTGAAACCATCTCCTACCCCTTCCCCATTTAGAGGTCTTCTGAAAATGAATCAAGGGCTTATTTATCTCTAAAAAATTTCTGTTGTGCCAAAAAGAAAAAAAAAGGCAATTTAAAGTTGTTGTTGTTGTTGTTTTACATAGGTTTGGATAAGACGGTAAGAACATCGCAAAATCAGTGCTGACTATATATCTATATTATAGCTTCTACTAATATATTTTGTTATGGCTAGACTGAGTGTTATGTTACATCTCCTGAATTCCCAAATCTTCATATCTTTGTCTATTGGAGCTGCAGTACTAGCAAGTGAGGCAGGAGTAAAATGTTGTCCCAAAGTGCACCCCACGCCAAATCTAATGCGAAAATCTCAGGCAGTGTGCCTCGAACTTTGAACGGCACAAAGAAGAAGCAGGCGTCTCTCCTCAGACGGTTATAAAATAATGACATTCAAAAAAAAAAAAAAAAACATTAACTAATTTAGATTTGGCACTGGGTGTACGTAGAAGTCATAGAACACAGATGTGGCTAATCCGAGTGGATGTCTTGGCTGTCACAAGTGTCAAAAACTTAAACCTCTCAATGTTCCAGTCTCTTTAGTCAAACAATGGAGTATAAACCTAATTTTTTTTATTGTAGAAATGGATAAAGGGTGCAAAATTATGCTACCCTGATTTTCTTCAGATTTTTTAGAGTGCTGGAACTATTTTTTTAAAAATTTATTGAAAGTACAGAGAAAGTGATGTCTCCGGACGCCTCTCTTAATAAAAAGATAGGACATAAAAAGGGGCGTAGGGTTGACCTCGGCAAATCTTTTTATTAGTGCGTACTTACTGGGCTCTAAAAAAAAAATGAAAAAAAAAATCAGAGTAGCATAACTTTGCACCCTCTATTTTCGCATTAAATTTTTTTTAAGGGTAAGATAACGCCACCAATGTTAAAAAAAATTCCTCACACGAAAATTATGAAAAAAAATTAAAATGTTCTCCTCTACATCCCCTATCAGTAGCTAAAATATCAGGTATACAAATACGATGTAGTTTTTGAGTTATGAATTTTTAAAGTTGACTAATTTAACATGGAAGTTCCATTTCTCCATGTTAAAGTAGTAAACTTTAAAAATTCATAACTCAAGAACTAGATCGTATTTGTACACCTGATATTTTGGCTACTGATAGGGGGTGTAGAGGAGAAAATTTTAAATATTTTTCGTAATTTTTGTTTGAGTTTTTTTTTTTTAAATTGGTGGCGTTATCTTACCCTTAAGTTGATACTCTAAATATTGCTAATATTTCACAATTTGAAGCATACACACCACATAGATGAAAGCAATTAGATAGAGATGACTGACTACATGTTTTTTGTTTTTCAGCGACTGATTGACAAGAGCAAGGTGACTTGCATCCGGTGGGTCCCCAACTCTCCGAACATGTTTCTGGTGTCGCACAGCAGCGGCCAGCTCTACCTGTACAATGAGCAGCTTCCCTGTGGCACCGCGCCCCCACACTATCAGATGTTCAAGCAGGGGGACGGTTTCGTCATTCACACATGCAAGACCAAGAGCACGCGCAACCCGTTGTACCGCTGGGTGGTTGGAGAAGGCTGCCTCAACGAGTTTGCATTCTCCCCGTGTGGCCGCCACTTGGCGGTGGTCTCCCAAGACGGATTCCTCAGGGTCTTCAACTACGACAAAATGGAACTTCTTGGTGTAGCAAGGTCATATTTTGGAGGGTTTCTGTGTGCGTGTTGGTCTCCAGATGGCCGCTATGTGGTGGTGGGGGGTGAGGATGATTTAGTCACCGTATGGAGCTTCCACGAGAGACGAGTGGTTGCTAGAGGTCAAGGTCACCGAAGCTGGGTGAGTGTGGTTGCCTTTGACCCTCATACCACCACCACGATAGGCCCTGACAGTGACGCTAACGAGTTCAGTGCTGGCTCAGATGACGAGTGTGGGGGGGTGCAACAGAACCATTCTCTTCATAACCATCATAACCACGTGCACCATACCGCACCAGTAAGATCCAAGAGTGCAAGTAGCCCAGCAGTATCATCAAGAGGATCTGCTGATCTCAGTCGCATTAACGCGACCTGTTATAGGCTAGGCTCAGTGGGTCAAGATACGCAACTGTGCCTGTGGGATATAACAGAAGACGTTTTAAAACAACCTGTCGGTAAATCAAGGACTTGTGGTGGGGCTGAGAACGGTGGTTCTGGACTTTGTTCTGCAAAAAGTGGGGGTGGGGGTTCCACGGCGATGGCCAATTCGGTAGGCGCTTCCCCGGCTGATACCTCCAGTTCGGTTCCGATGGCTAACGGTCCCACTTCCTCTGCACCGTCTCTGACGCAAAGGTTGGCGGGGCTTGGATTTGGGGACCGCAGGGACCACGGAGGACACAAGCGGAACTTTAGTCTGACCTCACGAGCAAGTGGTGCTACGGGGGGCTCTGACAAGGCCAGTAATCCCGGGTCACGCTCAGGTCGTAGCAGCTTGCTCGACGACCCAATGAAGCTGATAGGAACCTCTGCATGTCCGAGGTTTGACGAGTGTCCGGTATTGGAGCCCCTAGTGTGTAAGAAGATTGCACACGAGCGACTCTCGGCATTGGTGTTTAGAGAAGACTGTTTTGTCACTGCTTGTCAAGATGGTTATGTATACACGTGGGCGAGGCCAGGTAAAATGGTGGGTAATTCTAGTAGTATCGTATAGCATTCACTTGCCTCCCCCTCCCCCCCTTCTAGCCCACCATGCTAGCCCGTCAGCCTCGTAAAGCTGTGATGTTCAAATCTTGCCCTCGTCCAAACAATTTGCATTCCAATGATTTTTCTTTTCTACTGGTGTTTCCCCTCCTAGCTCCTTTTTCTTGCAATAATATTTCTTTGAGTTACCATAGAACTCAAGAATATTTGCTAGTGGAATGTTTTGTTATTAATTATTAAAAAAAAAATGAGGGGTCTTTAAAATATTGTGTTAGTTTTTAGTGACATTATGTGATGATTTAGCAATCTTTTCACTTATGAAAACAAACAAAAAAAAATATACCTTATTAAGAATAATAACAAATTTATATGGTAGACGATATTGTGTGTGACAAGGATTGTTTCTTTGTGTATTTATACAAAATTTATGAGTATCTACTGCAGTAACATTCTATCATATAAACCACTTTTGTATCCACAAATAATTTTTTTGTTAAAAATGCAATAAGTTATTAAATTTTATTCCTTGTTAAACCTGACTGTTAATTACTCCCACTTGAAACTGGGAAGTTCTGAAAATCTGTTACTTTTCACCAAATTATTGAAATAATACAAATGTCTGTTAGATAATATATTTTTGCCTAGCAAAATAAGTTTAAAAAAATGTTGTAATTAAAAACAAAAAGCCTAATTAATACATTTTCTGTCAGGTACATACCTGAAATCCCTCCAGCTTCATAAAAAAAAAACTACCTCTGAGGTAATATGTTGAACAAAAAGTAACATTTTTATACAATGACCCATATTGTGTAACGTTACGAAATAATTTCTGTGTAATTGCAAAAAGTAAACAAAAATACTTCTCACATATCCGTCTTTTGTAGGTTCTTGGTCTTTGCTCACTTGTTTAAGAAAAATCTTCAATACTTAACATGGCAATCATTTCCAACTGTTTCCTCACCTTGTCTCTGTAAATCAATTTTGTTTTTCTCTAACTTTTGGTGTGCAGGTCTGTGATAGATGCTAACACCAAAGATTTTTTTTTTTTTAACAATGTGTACGAAAATTTATATTTTTTTTTATGAAATTTTTAGTTCAATTATGGTAAATATTAAAGGTAGATGGTGACAAAATGGGAAGCTTACATGATATTTTATTGTATAAATGAAGAGAGGTTTTTAAAGATATTGTTTCATAATTTTCAAAATTGATTTTTTTTTAAGGGTTACACCAATGCAAAATAAAAAAAAAAAAAAAAAAAAAAAATAATCGAGAACTTCATCCTGTTTTATTTTATGGGATCATATTAATAGTCAATAAAGTTTTGACCTCAATTTTTTTTTTTTATTGCAGAAACAAGTAGAGGGTGCAAAGTTTTGCTTCCCTGATTTTTTCAGATTTTTACAGCCTTGGAAGTATTTTAATAAAATTATTGAAAGTTCTTTTAGTGACGTCACGCGGCAGCAAGTCTTATCCTTTTCTTAAGGAAAGGTGCCTCGTGACGTCACAAAAAGGATTTTCAATAATTTTTTAAAAATACTTCCAGGGCTGTAAAAAATCTGAAAAAAAAATCAGGGTAGCATATTTTTGCACCCTCTATACATTTCTGCAATAAAAAAAAATTGAGGTCAATATTCAATTTATCCTTAAATATCAATTTATCAGCAAATAATGAGCAATGACCGCTAACGGTGTCATTAATTGTTACATAAAAGATGCCTATATCATCAGGTGATTAGCAGCACTTAAAGTAATTTTAAAAATAGTACATCTGTATTAAAGTAACTTTACTTTAATTAATACCAATTTCATTTATACAACAAATTTCTTCAATTCAATTTTCCCTGCTCCTGATTTTTATGTTTGCAGTACATTAATATTTTTGACATCAGCTAATTCATCTTATTGGATAAAAGATGGACCTTATCACTCTTGTACCATTGTATTGTTCCCTTGTCATAACTACCTTCAATTTTTTATTTCATCGTCTTCAAAACTCAATAATTAATTGAACATCCAATAAGGGCTATATTTTATGACAACACCTAAAAGGTGTAAAGGCCTTTGCTGTAAATGTCAGATGTAGCAGATGGTATCTACTAAAATTTTATGTTAAAAAGCAAACCCAAAATGAATTTCGTTTAGAAAAAGTGTATTTTTTCCCCCTTTTCCTGTTTACTACAACTAACATAAAGTGGTGAACTTCTATTCTTTGGTAATGGATTTAAGGGTAAGGTAACATGAAACAGCTGATTTTGTAATCCAATTTAATTAATATATAAACCTTTGCAATCTCACAATCTCAAAATAATTCTGAATTACAGTATTATTATTTTATTTATTTTTGTCATTTCTCCTATTTAATGCCATATAGTAGTTGGACCTCCACTTTCTCTTTTTTGCCCCAACTCCCCCTCCTGACCGTTTGTATACCTGCTTTGCTATTTTTCCCTCTTCAAAAACAGCAAACAACTCTATAGTGCTTTCCCATGGAGAGCCAAACAAAAAAATAATATAAAAAAATTGGCTCGTCGGATTGTTTTAAAAAAAATTCTGCAACTTCTTAATGCTAAGGACCATGGAGAAATTTATAATTTATCCATGGTAAGGACTGTCTCAAATCAGAATTATTATGAGGTTGCTAAGGTTTACATGTTAATCAAATGGGACTACAAAATCAGCTGTTTCATGTTACTTTACCCTTAAAGGTATACAGGCCTCAAATTACAAATTAGACAGACATTAAGTGTTGCTCAAGTTTATAATCAACATTCGTATTATTTTTACCTGCGCGCGGTGCGTCTGTGCGAAGTCGCGCTGTAAAGAAAGTCCTTGCTGACGTCACAACTCACAGCTAGCACCGATTAGCATTGAGTTGTGACGTCATCAAGGACTAAATTTCTTACTTTGAACTGCGACTTCGCACGAATGCATCACGCACGGAAAAAAAAATTATGTGAATGTTGATTATATACTCTAAACACTCTAAACCCACTTGGTGCCTGTCTAATTTGTATTTTAAGGCCTGTATGCCTTTAATATTTTTTAATTAAATTTCACAACACAAAAATTTAACTTAAAAATATTGAAGTAAATGTCTCGTATCAGCTGTGTTGTTGTGACGATGCTTGGCTGATACTTTGCAACCCCCTGTAAGCCAGCAGAGTTCTTTTCATGGACTTTATTTGAACAGTTGGAACACCCTGGCTTGCGTGGTGAGAGTTCTCGGATGTGCGCTGACTTCTACAATCTTAGACACGGCACCTGCCTTTTTAAGTTTTAATTTCACAAAGCTGCTACTTTGTATAAAAAACCGTTCAAGTTATCTTTTGGCTCAGCAGTTTAGAGCTGTAAAATTTACAAAGGATAACCTGCATGATTTTTTTTATTGCTGAAATGAGTAGAGGATACTAAATTATGATACGTACTTTTTTTTTTTCAACTTTTTCTAAGCCCAGAAAGTATTGCTAAATAAATTAGGCAAAATTCAGAATTAAACCCACACCCATTTTATTCTGTATCCTATTATTACAAAATGTCAATGGGTGTCCATACTTTTCAATACTTTTTTAAAAAAAAGTTCTAACAGGGCTTTAAAAATTTGGAAAAAAAAAATCAAAGAAACATAACTTTGTACCCTCTAGAGTAAGAAAATGTCATTGTAGATTTTGAACAATGCTTACAAGCCAGGTAGAGCTATGAGTTCTAATGACTAAACTATTTTGATGGACAACATGCACCCTGACTACCCCTATAGAAAAACATCTTGCGTGGTCTATGGTTTTATTTTGTTCAAATATTTATATGTGGCAGCTAATTTGTGTAATAATTTTAAGAGAGTAAAAAAAAAAAACATTCCATTTATTTTGCCCCTTTAAATTTAACACTGTAATTTATGAACTAGAATTATATGCAATATATTAATAACTTGTTTTAACTTTGTTAATTAAATTTTTGTGATTGTTTAGGAGTGTGAATTGTTAAATGTGAAATAATTTTCTCAATTTTTTCTGTTTGTTGACATTGTTTGTAAAGTTCCTAGTCTCAATATATATACTTTGTAGTTGAACTTTTTGGCATGGAAGCACTCAGTCCATTTTGCTTTGATTTAATACACCAATCTCTGAATGAGAGACTTCTGTCGGATTTAGGTTATTGGTGACAAATAGACATTAAATTTGATCTAACTTTTTTATGTTTTCCTCTGAAAAATACATATCGTCCCTCGTCCGGAACAATGAGCTATCTGCCTACCAATTAAAATTCATGTGCAATAATGAGCTATCTGCCCACCAAAATTCATGTGCAATAATGAGCTATCTGCTTTACCTTTAACTTTGTAATTGCACTCACCTGATATAGCAGATTGCACACGAATTTTGTTAGGCAGATAGCTCATTATTCCGGACGAGGGACGATATACTGTTAAAATTTCTCCGTAATTTTGCGCAGTCTACTTTATGTTAAAATGTTTTATTATATAAAGCTAAATCCATACAGCATTTGTATTAAAAGATAGAAAATGTTTTTTGTTTTAAAATTAATTGGTGCATTTCCACTAAACATTTTGCTTTGTTATATTTTAATTTGCATTGTTATATTGTTGTTAATATTATAATTTGTTTTATAGATTGTCTTTGGATAGGGTTGTAGGATATTTTTAGAAAGAAATTTTGGTATGAGGTACAAGCGTATTGTTCATTGTATGGATAAGTGTATTAAACAAAAATTTTAATTTGGTTCCTTGTGAATCACGTTCAATTTTTAATATACTTGACTGTACTCAGCTTGTCTTCTTCTTTTTTTTTTCTTTTTTTTTCTTGACTTAACAAACGTAAACACAAAATGCATGTTTTGCAACACAGAATTGCACAAAGAACTAAACTTGTCACCCACTGGAAATGCTGTAACTGTTCCATCTTTGGTTCCAATGACTATGGACAATCTACATGATTTTTTTTTTTTTTTGCAGAAATGAATGGAGGGTACCAAATTATGCTACTCTGTTTTTTTTTTTTTTTCAGATTTTTTTGTAACCCAGAACTATTTTTAAATAATTATTGGAATTGCAACCACGCCCCCTGGAGGCGTCAATAGGCGTCTCCGTCCTATCCTTTTTATTAAGGCTCCAGGGTTGCCAACTTAACTTACAAAACTTTCAATAATGGACAACATACATGAAAAAATTTTATTGCAGAAATGAATAGATGGTACCAAATTATGATACTCTGAATTTTTTCAGATTTTTTTGAAACCCGGAACTATTTTTAAATAATTATTGAAAGTCCTGTGATTTCAGTTGGCACCCCTGCAGCCTTAATAAAAAGGATAGAGACTGGACGCCTATTGACGCCTCCAGGGGGCGTGGCCGCACTTTTAATAATTATCTAAAAATAGTTCTGGGTCTCAAAAAAATCTGAAAAAATTCAGAGTAGCATAATTTGGTACCCTCTATTCATTTCTGCAATAAAAAAAATTCATGTATGTTGTCCATTATTTAAAAATAGTTCCGGGACTTAAAAATTTCTGAAAAACTTCAGAACAGCATAATTTGGTACCGTCTATTCATTTCTGCAATAAAAATTTTTCAAGTATGTTGTCCAATGCAAATTTTCTATATCAGACATTATCAGTGGGAGGGACAAGCCAAACCAAATAAATTTTATCCATTTGGTCATAATTAAAGCTTGATAACAATGCCAATTACAAAAAATGAAGACAGTAAATATTTGTTTATTACTGTACGTAGAGTCAAGGGACCCAGGAAATTAAGTTAATCTTTTATCGATTTATTCCTTTACCCACAATACTAATTATTTTTCAAGGTACCGCAATCTCTTTTACTCAAAATTGAGTTTTATCTTACAACAAGTTGCGTAATGACGAGTTTTTACTGAAAATTAATTTTAAAAAAATGGGAACTACAGTTAGTAAAATTAAAAATTGTGGCCCCTAGTGTCCCTTTGATAATCTTTCTTAAGATTGCCCTTAAAATTGAATCTTCTCAGCAGCTAATAATCTTAATTACATCAGAAATGAAATTATAAAATGATACATTTAATTTGAACCTTAATTGCTGCCGTAAAATTTTGTGTTGGGTAATTTGTTCTAGACTCCAAATTATGTTAGTAGCAAATTGTATAAACCCTTAAAAGCATTTTTTTGAAAATGAAAAATTGGGAGAATTTTATAAATAACAACTTCCTTAGTTTCATGCAAAGTTTTGGGGATAAAAATGAATAAAATTAATGTTAGGCATTTTTTTTTTTTGTTAATTTTGGCAAGCAGGCTGTACAGTTTACTTTCTTGCTAGGTTCTGCAAATTATATTTGATTTGTGGTGAGTTTCATACTGTTAATTTTTATACTTTTTTTCTTTTTTTTTTTTTTTTTCTGTGCTACATAATTGTTTTTATTGCTCTGGTTGCAAATATGTGTTTTGGTTTGCAAGCGGATGACATGCAGCTCATATGGTGGGACTGTTTCTTCAATGGGTTTTTTGTGATAGCCCCTCTACCCAGATTCTGGGGAGGTGAAATTTATTAATAAATAAAAAAAAAAAAAAAAAAAAAATAATAATAGAAAATATTTAATAATGATATAATTATCATAGATATATTAATTATAATAATTATTATATAACTACGTTTTCCATGCTTTAATATCTTATTAATTTAATTAGTGATAATTGTATTACATAATTGTCAATTAAAATTGGCAAAAAAAATACATGTGTATAATGTAAACTTTGAACATGTTGTCCCCCCCCCCCCCCCCCTCCCTCCCTCTCACACTTCATTGTTTGTAATTTATGTAAATATTATAAATAATTATATACAATTGAATAGCCACTACTAAATATATAATAAACAAAAATTCTTGCTTGCATATATAGGTCTACAAAAGTTTTTTTGTAAAACTTGTTAAAAAAAAATGTCATCCTATGATAAAATTAATATGACGGTTGAAAATAAAACTTGATTTTCACTGATTTTATGCTGTCTTATTATTACTTAATTTTCCTTAAAATATGCTTGTTTGTATATATTGACTTGAGTGCATGATTTATAGTTGTAGTGCAATTTAAGTAGTACACGCTATGCTATAAAATGTAATAAGATGTGTTGCATTTTTATATCATGTGCAGTACCTTGCAGAGATCAGGTAGAGATCCTCAGGTGCGGATTTAGGGGGGGTGCTGGGGGCTGCAGCCCCCCCCCCCCCCCCGAAATTTTGAATTTAACATGGGCAATATAGGCATTTCTCCCCCACTCCAATTTTTTTTTTAACATATATTGCAATGACCTTATATGGATTCGAGGCAGCCCCTCCCGAAATTTTTTTCTGGATCTGCGCCTAGCTGGAGATCCTTAGACTTATTGGGGGACATTCACAAAGCACTTTAACCCCCACTTTAGCCCCGATTTTTAACCCTGGTGCTAAACATGGTGCTAAACTATGAGCTTAACATGGTTAGCCCCTGATTTAGTACCATGTTTAGCACCAAGGTTAAAAATCGGGGCTAAAGTGGGGGTTAAAGTGCTTTGTGAATGTCCCCCATTGTGTTCTTTTTTATGGCCAGATTAAGAGTAAGATAATGCCACCAATGTTAAAAAAAATCCCTCACGAAAAATTAATTATGAAAAAAAATTTAAAATGTTCTCCTAATTAAAATCTTATCATTAGCTAAAATATCAGGTATACAAATGCGATCTAGTTTTTCAGTTAAGAATTTTTAAATTTGACTTCTTTAACATGATGGAGATAAATGGATGAACCTTCCATATTATATATATATGTTAAATTAGTCAACTTTAAAAATTCATTACTCGATCAAAAACTAGATCGTATTTGTATACCAGATATTTTACCTACTGATAGGGGATGAAGAGGAGAACATTTTAAATTTTTTTAATTAATTTTTCGTGTGAGGGATTTTTTTTAACATTGCATGGTAACGTTATCTTACCCTTATAGGGTACAAGGCCACCTTAAGGCCACGAGGTTGATAGCGCCATCTCTTGACAAATTGGTTTTTAATTTCTTGCGGGCAGAGCTAGTTTTTAGATTATCGACTTGAAACTTAATTAAGGTATGGTCATTAACACTTTTGATACGTAGAAAAAATTTCATTGTCGTAGCTAGATCAGAGAGTACGCTCTGGCTAGATGAAACCAATTTTTGAATTCAAACCCAAAACTGCATGGTTTGGTTCCCGCCCGATTTTCTGATTTTCTAGGTATCAAAAGTGTTAACGTCCATACCTAAATTAAACAGATCGACACACAAAAATTCTGAAATTTATTTGAGAGATATATATATTATATAGTACCTAAAAGCCACAGAAAAAATTCCAACACAATTATTCGAGCCATTTTTTTTTTTTAAGGGTAATTAAGGTAACGCCACCAATGTTAAAAAAAATTCCTCACACAAAAATTCTGAAAAAAAAATTAAAATGTTCTCCTCTACACCCCTTATCAGTAGCTAAAATATCAGGTATACAAATTCGATCTAGTTTTTGAGTTATAAATTTTTAAAGTTGACTATAATTTAACATGGAAGTTTCATTTAAGCTTGATATAAGCTTAAAAACAGTTCGCGCGCTAGATTTTCATTGGCTGAGAGAATTGTGTCGTCAATATTAAAGCTCATGATACAACTATAATAGATAGGTCCATCAGCCCTACGAATTTGGACTGATCTGCGCATTTTGGCCAAAAACACCCAAGGTGACGTCACGTAGTGAGCTCAAAACAGCTGTTTTGCTGCACGAGGGGCCCCTACCGGAGCAGAGTTTTTGTTCAACATTAGCGAGAACGTTGCTTTTTATCTCATCTCAGATTTGATATTTATTTGCAATACCACAAGCCAAACCGGTTGCAGTAACGTATTAAAAGAATTTTTAAACACTGCAATTCGCAAGCAATCTGGGGTAGAAGTTCGTATCTTTGTTCATAAAGCATACAAAGTTGCTATTGGCTGTGCGCAGATTAGTCACCTAGCGTTTGCGCAGCTTCATTTGGATTCAAGCTTTTTTATCATGCACACTTTGCAGAGCCATGCGCAGTAGACTATTAACATTTAAAACTCGTTTCTGCGCAGCTTTTCTAAGCCATGGCTATTAATTTACGGAAAACTCTATAATAGAGCAGAAAAAATTAAACGTATGCACCGTGCGCATGGGACGGCCCTGATTAAAGCTTCTCATTGAAGAAACGAATTGAATTGACTCAGCTATAGAGAGCTATATAAAAGCTCTTGATTATTATAATTAAATTATAATACTCCAATTAAGGCACGTACTTCTCCAAGCCGCCGAAGCCGCTTCAAAAAATATTTATAAAAACTAGCGCGAATTTGAAGAAAAAATACTTATTGCGCATGCGCAGCAGGCGGCGGTGGAATACCATCTTCTACCCTGACTGCCTCGTGACTAGTGAGAGAAGCCACCGCGGCTCTTCTCTCTGATCCACAGGGTGTAGTCCGTATTAGGTTCCGAACGTTCAGAACATATGAGTGATTACGGACCGACTCTGAACAAAAACATTGACTTCAGAACATCAGATAACGGACCACTTTAAGAACATCTTTTTCGCGGTAATACGCATCAGTTTAAAAAAAAATACGAAAAAGAGAGAACTGTTCACTGGCTTCAGAAATTTTAACATAAAACTCACGTAACAGTTATTGATCACCAATTAAGCAAAGATTTACCTCAAATCAAACAGTTATCACGTAGTTTGCACAGGTTTGTTACGTACTTTTCAAATTTCCCCCAAAAAATTGTGATCAGCTGACTCTAGTTCCGATGGTTCGGAGGAAAAGTTCGCAACACTCGGAACCTCTTTTTTGAAGTCAGCTGACTCACTTCGGGTAACCTCGGAAATGGTTCTGAACATTCAGAACATAATTACGGGACGCCAAATCGAAGGTTCCGAACGTTCAGAACATAATACGGACTACACCCTGTGGGTGTAGCCAGTGTTGCTTCAGTGTTGCCAGTTTGAAGTTTCCGTATACGGGCCCCGTGTACGATTTTCGTATGTGAAGGAACGTCCGCTAAATTTAAATAACAGCTGACCACAAAAGCGCAAGAAAGTAAAGCTGGCATCAGCATGACATAATTTTAGATTCGTGTTGTTTATATGCATAATTACTGTTTTTGCACAACTTGAACTGTCAATATGAGAATCATTCCTCCATATTTATCTAAAGTAGCTGACCTCACGAAGCAATTCTCTAATTTCCCTGAAAAATATATAAAAAGAAGCATGGAACAAGTGGAATGGAAAACACCTCGTGGAAAACCTCAATATTTACCAAAAATTATTGAACGCAAGAGGTTTCGATTTACAACAAGTCGCCCATGGACCGGTCAATTTCGACAACAGAATCAACCTGGCTTACGTCGGCAGAATGTTTATTTAGAACCAGTTTTAGAATGGAGCTTTTTCAGAGGGGACCGTGTTGAAATTTTAACTGGAAGAGATAAAGGAAAGCAAGGCATTATAAATCAGGTTATACAAGAAAGAAACTGGGTTATTGTAGAAGGACTTAATACACATCTACGAAGCATTGGCCGCGACAAGGATTTCCCAGGTGTTGTCGTACAGTCAGAAGCACCACTTCTTGTAACCTCGCAGGTGGCATTAGTGGATCCTGCTGACCTGAAGCCAACTAATGTAGAGTGGCGGTTTACTGAAGCTGGTGATAAGGTAATATCATAGCAGAGTAACTATGGCTCTGGTCCATAAAGGCCGGTCCTTTCACAAATTTAAACACTGCTTCTAGCTGGCTCTATATGTACCATACAGTAGTAAAGATTGGTTTAATTATACTGCGGCAGTTGTGGTTACACCACTATGGCTCACAGTTTGGGGTCCTGCATGTGGTCACCAGCTCCCTGAACTTCTCAATCCTATCCACGCCCACCTCCGCAGGTCGGAACAAATTCCACTCTCTCGCCGTCCTCCTGATAAAAGAATACTTTCCCACATCATTGTTGCTTCCCTGATACTCGAGCTTCCATTCATGGTCCCTTCTCCCCAAATATCTCCACCTTTCCACTCATCTCCTCCCAGCCCTTAGCTTTCCTTGAAATTTTGTACATTGTCGTCAGTCTAATTTGTCTCGATTTTTTTTTGCAAAACCATGCAACACCTTCCGCAACAAATTTACCCCCGTAAAAAAATCAAGGTGAGCTTGATTTTTATTTTTGCAAAAGTGTTGCGGCGTTATTGTGAAAGAGGAGGTTTCTGAATAATGTTTGCAAAACCATGTTCTGCATGGTGATATTTTCATTTTTAGAATCATACGTTTATAATACTGTATACTGTATTGAAAACTGCATGTGAGTTGGTATACATTTTGCTAAAACAGGGTTTTGCAAGTGATCTATTCAGTTCTGAAGCTTCAGACTCATGACCCAATCTTAGCCAAAGTGATCAGCTGAATTCAAATACTGTTGTGTTTAAGGATCTACATTTACGGGCAATGACAAGTCCACAGACCCGAAGTCAATACATCAATAAATTGAATTCAATTGAGGATCCATGGTTAAAGATTTACTGAGTGTTCAAAGAGTGTGGCTCCTTACCTTACTTTGTTTGACCTTGCCCTTCGTAAAAGTAATTTTCTCTTCTCCTTATTGTAAATATTTAATTTAAATAATCACCTTTAATTTTTATCCTCCCTCTGCATACTTAATTCCACATTCATTAGCATCCTCACCGCATCCCACAGGAAACCTAGCTCATGCTCTTGCTTCTTTGGGAACTGACGCTAGAGCCTGTGTCAAATTCTCAGCATTCCATTGTCATTTCATGTTGGCACTTTTATTTCACTTTCCTAGGAATCAGGTGCGGATCCGGAGGGAAGGGGGAGGGAGGCAAATGGAAATGTCGGACAATATTGTATATGAGTCGCCGCAGATCAAACGGGCTTAATTATATCCAAGCCCAACTGGAATTTAATTTTTAAGCCTCGGCTAAACCAAAAAAAAAAAAAAAAAAAAAAAAAAAAAAAAAAAAAAAAAAAAAAAATCAGACCACTTTTGAACCTGGATTTGGAATGTTAAAAACTATACTTGTCTTTTCAAATCCAGGTTCAAAGGTGGTCTGAATTTTTTTTCTTGATGTAACTGAGGCTTAAAAATAAACTCCAGTTGGGCTTGGATATAAACCCGTTTGATCCGCGGCGACTCATATACTGTATAGACATTTCCCCCACTCCAATTTTTTTAAAGTTGATTTCGACCTCCCTATGGAGGCAGCCCCGACTTCTCCCCCAGATTTTTTTTTTTTTTTTTTTTACATTGGATTGAGGATGACTGAGGGAGATTTTCTTTCAACCTTCCACATACAACACATTCACATAACGGTGTTTAATACGTATCAGTTGATGACGCCTCATAAGAAAAACATTACCCGTCGTCAACGGATATACGTAGTGATGTAGTGATTGTCAGCTGCAAGTCTGTCCATAATTCCATGTCATTAAATTATATTGTTTTGTTGTAAGCTGCATGGTCCTTTTTCTTTAAATATTTTAAACCTATTACGGATCAGAGCACATGACAGTTCTTTGTGCAGAATTTCTTTTCCAGGGAGTGGGTCCTGTGATCTTTTTAATGGGATCCGGATCGGGATTTTAAATCCAATGGTTAAAAAAGGGGATATGTAAATTGGGATCTAGATTCCCCTGTTAAAAAAGTGGATCTGGAGATCTCTTTTCATATCCCATTTAAAAAAAAAGAGGATCCTAAATTTCAGATCCCAATGCCATGGTATTTTTATGGGATCTAAAGGAATCTGGAATCCGAAAACGGATCCGGATCCACTCCCTGAGATTTTCTATTCAGTTCGAAATATCTGCAGTATAATAAATATTATACTGTACTGTTTATTGTGTGCATGTATTTATAATTTATGTCAAATATTAAAGAATGAGACGTTAAAAAAAATGTCTTTTGCACAACTATTAAAAAATTTAAATTCTTGATAAGGCAACAATGTTTTTTATTGTCAATCATGATGATTGTTAGTAAAACAATATTCAACAGAAATTGAAATGGAAAGAGTATTGTTTTACCATCTATCTCTAGTGAAAAAAGGTATAGGTTAAAGTTGAACAAAAGGGAATGTTTTTTTCTTCTTTTGTTTTTTTCATGTTCGGAAATCTAAGAGTCATTTTGGTATCCATGTGCCTCAGTATTTTCATACCATTTTTAATGAAGCTGCTCTAGGACAATTAATTTGAAAAGTGAAGGCAAAAATAGTTTGTTTATTAAACTTTCCGCGCAGCGGCCGGTGATACGACGTGAAAGGGGACAGAGAACTTGCTCTCTTCTAGTTGTATCACCAGATGCTGTGGCACGTACGTACGCAGTGAGTTCAAGTATGATCAACTGCTGCTGCCAATTTTTTTAAGTTAATGGAGTATCGACCTCCCTTTTTTTATTGCAGAAATGGATCAAGCGTGCAAAGTTATGCTACCCTGATTTTTTTCAGATTTTTTAGAGCCCGGTAACTATTTTTAAAAAATTATTGAAAGTCCCTTTTGTTAAGAAAAGGATAGGACTTGCCGCCTCGTGATGTCGCAAAAAGGACTTTCAATAATTTTTTAAAAATAGTTCCCGGTCTGCAAAAAATCTGAAAAAAATCAGGGTAGCATAACTTTGCACCCTCTATATATTTCTGCAATAAAAAAAATTGAGGTCGATACTCCATTGTCCTAGCTAGAGCACCTTTATTAGGAATGGTACGAAAATACTGAGGCACATGGATACCTAAATTACTCAATATGAAATATGAAAAATATGAAAAAGAGCATTCCCTTTGTTCACCTTCAATGTTACAGTGTTGAATGTGTTTGCATTGTTGTTACAGTATTGAATGTGTTTGCATTGTTGTTCCTTTATTGAATGTGTTTGCATTGTTGTTCCTCAGGTACGGGTGTCGGTTCGGACAGGCCGGATCCTTAGCATCCCCAAATTAAACGAGGAAACTCATGACTACAAGACTCGCAGTACGTACAAAGAGTCTGAAAAAGACACAACCGAAGACGACTTGTCCGAAATTACCTTCAAGCCTCAGCTCTGTACCTTTGACATGGACATCATGAAAAAAATGAGCATTCAAGAAGACAGAGTTCCAGCCCGAACCTACTGGTATTGATAAACAAAGTTTTGTGATAGTAATAACAATAGTTGCTGCATAAATTAATGCCAAATAGGTACTTTTAATTAAAACAAAAATGTTTAGTTTAAATGTATTGTAATTTGATTCATACAATAATAATTGGAATGTAAACAAAATAGCATTGTCTCTTTTTATAATATTTATAATAATGTATGTATCTGTTTAAATAATATCTTTCATATAACACAGACAATTGCCAAAATGAAACACTTCTAAAAACATTGTCTTTCATATTGTCTATCTACTCGCTGCTCCACTCTTGAATACCGATGGGGATAATGCGACTTTGCCGGCGGCCAACATATTTGTATTTTTGGCCCCCAAGCAGTAGTTTCAGGAAGTTATCATATAATACATAAAGAAGTTGACCGGCCTTGTTGAATACTGTTGGAAGGGTTTTTTGTTCAAAGAAACTGTAATTTTTATCTGCAGTACAATGGAGTATCATCCTCAAATTTTTTTATTGCAGAAAAGAATATAGAGGATGCAAAGTTATGCTTCTCTTTTTTTTTTTTTTTTTTATTCTTTCAGATTTTTTTTGTCGGGGGAACTATTAAAAAAAAAAGTATTGAAATGAAATGAAATGAAAGTATACATATTAGAAAGTGACACCTAGCTAGCTCCTTGGAATTATTAGGCCTGTTCGTAAACCCTGCTCGGTGTACACTTTCTGCACCTAATCGACCTTATGTACATGGGATGTAAGGTCAATTGGGTGTACAGAGACCTCCGTGACATATGGCCAGAAATTTGATCAGCTTGGCTGAGCTTCACTGTAACTGAGAGTGGCGGCGCCACTGAATCGCAGCGGCACGGCTCGGTTCTCGCGGGCAGCAAGAACCAGAGTTTACCGGACCTTGCCGAACATTTAGCAGCGCCGCCACTCTCAGTTACAGTGAAATTCTGATCAAATTCCTGGTCATATGTCACGGAGGTCTCTGTAGGGTATAGAAAGTGTACACCGAGCAGGGTTTACGAACAGGCCTATTATCTTAAATTATTACTATTACGTTTTATATAATATCAATTTCCCTCACTGATACACAGCTAGGATTATCAATTGAGTTAAAATATTAAAATAAGATAAGTCCAGAACAAAGAGGAACTTAATTTGAGTCCAGAAATAAATATTTCAATTTTTTTTTTTTAAAATATTTTGCCGCTTTCTTTTTCCTTGGTTAGTTCTTAATTTTAACACATGATTGTGGCGCTGCTGCATTGATCAATTTTTTAGCTGGTAAACTGGTAAAAAAGGGGACGTTGCTAGGGACAAGGGAGCCTTGTCCCGAATCGGGACAAGGCAGTGTTCAGCGCATGCGCACTACGCTACTCTAACTGGCGGCATATTATGCAGTTTTATGCTGCCTTGTCCCGAAGAAAAAGACTCGGGACACGGCACTTTCATCTACAAGCGCCATATATCATATATGTAATGTTAATTATATGCTACAGCAGCGCAACATGTTAACTGCCGGCGCATGGAACAATCGACCGAATTAAGTTAAGATCATATATACTGGAATTAAAATATAAAACTTCAATAAACACTTCAAAGTACATAATCAATAATAATATTATAAAAATTATTATTTTATTATAATGACGAGTTATATATATATATTAATTTTATATACATAAAATATATATATAACAAATTAATTTAATATATTTAATGATGAATTCATCGTGGAATTTTCGATCGCATATATATTTATATTATATTATATATATATATATATATATATATATATATATTATATATTATATATATATATATATATATATATATATATATATATATATATATATATATATATATATATATTATATTATATTATATTATATTATATTATATATATATATATATATATATTAAATAATTGAAGATTTTTTATAATATATAATTAATTATATATATAACATAATATAATATATATACCAATTAATTATTTTTATTTTATTTATTCACATTAAATATTGTCGCGTCTACACGACGTGGTATAGAGCGTATAGTATATTATATATACGTCCTGAGTTGAGCGCTGTGGACCCGCATGAACTCGTTGCAATGTTGGCCAGCCCAACTCAGGACGTATAATATATTATATATATACGCTCGAATCTACCCTAGACGCGATCCATAATATTAAATTAATTCATATTGTTGACATATATCATATAGTAACTGCATGCATGCCTTCATGCAGTATAATATCTTGTCTCGATTGCAGACAGCATCAGCCTTAAATTATAAAGCTATTTCAACGTTAAATCGTATATATATATATATATATATATATATATATATATATATATATATATATATATATATATATATATATATATATATATATATATATATATATATATATATATATATATAGTTATATTAGGACTTCCCGTGTCCCGAGTCATATGGATTCGAGACACGGCAGTTTTTTTAATGGTAAATTTACACATTTATAATAAGTTTATTTTGACTGCCTTGTCTCGATTGCAGACACGGCAGTCTAAAATAAAGCTATTTCAACGTTAAATCGTATATGTTATAGCACTCCCGTGTCCCGAGTGGAGACACGGCAGTTTTTTTATATAGTGATTTTCAATTTAATAAATTCTATTTTGACTGCCTTGTCTCGATTGCAGACACGGCAGTCTAAAATAAAGCTTTTTTAACGTTAAAACATATATAGGACTCCCGTGTCCCGAGTGGAGACACGGCAGTTTTTTTATATAGTGATTTTCAATTTAATAAATTCTATTTTGACTGCCTTGTCTCGATTGCAGACATGGCAGTCGAAAATAATGCTATTTTAACGTTAAATAGTGTATGTTATAGCACTCCCGTGTCCCGAGTGGAGACACGGCAGTTATTTATATATAGTGATTTTCAATTTAATAAATTCTATTTTGACTGCCTTGTCTCGATTGCAGACACGGCAGTCTGAAATAAAGCTATTTCAACGTTAAATCGTATATGTTATAGCACTCCCGTGTCCCGAGTGGAGACACGGCAGTTTTTTTATATAGTGATTTTCAATTTAATAAATTCTATTTTGACTGCCTTGTCTCGATTGCAGACACGGCAGTCTAAAATAAAGCTATTTCAACGTTAAATCGTATATGTTATAGCACTCCCGTGTCCCGAGTGGAGACACGGCAGTATTTTTATATAGTGATTTTCAATTTAATAAATTCTATTTTGACTGCCTTGTCTCGATTGCAGACACGGCAGTCTAAAATAAAGCTTTTTTAACGTTAAAACTAATATGTTATAGCACTCCCGTGTCCCGAGTGGAGACACGGCAGTTTTTTATATAGTGATTTTCAATTTAATAAATTCTATTTTGACTGCCTTGTCTCGATTGCAGACACGGCAGTCTAAAATAAAGCTATTTCAACGTTAAAACGTATATGTTATAGCACTCCCGTGTCCCGAGTGGAGACACGGCAGTTTTTTATTGTATAGTGATTTTCAATTTAATAAATTTTATTTTGACTGCCTTGTCTCGATTGCAGACACGGCAGTCTAAAATAAAGCTATTTCAACGTTAAATCGTGTATGTTATAGCACTCCCGTGTCCCGAGTGGAGACACGGCAGTTTTTTATATAGTGATTTTCAATTTAATAAATTTTATTTTGACTGCCTTAACTGTCTCGATTGCAGACACGGCAGTCTAAAATAAAGCTTTTTTAACGTTAAAACTAATATGTTATAGCACTCCCGTGTCCCGAGTGGAGACACGGCAGTTTTTTTATATAGTGATTTTCAATTTAATAAATTCTACTTTGACTGCCTTGTCTCGATTGCAGACACGGCAGTCTAAAATAAAGCTATTTCAACGTTAAATCGTATATGTTATAGCACTCCCGTGTCCCGAGTGGAGACACGGCAGTTATTTATATATAGTGATTTTCAATTTAATAAATTCTATTTTGACTGCCTTGTCTCGATTGCAGACACGGCAGTCTGAAATAAAGCTATTTCAACGTTAAATCGTATATGTTATAGCACTCCCGTGTCCCGAGTGGAGACACGGCAGTTTTTTTATATAGTGATTTTCAATTTAATAAATTCTATTTTGACTGCCTTGTCTCGATTGCAGACACGGCAGTCTAAAATAAAGCTATTTCAACGTTAAATCGTATATGTTATAGCACTCCCGTGTCCCGAGTGGAGACACGGCAGTATTTTTATATAGTGATTTTCAATTTAATAAATTCTATTTTGACTGCCTTGTCTCGATTGCAGACACGGCAGTCTGAAATAAAGCTATTTCAACGTTAAATCGTATATGTTATAGCACTCCCGTGTCCCGAGTGGAGACACGGCAGTTTTTTTATATAGTGATTTTCAATTTAATAAATTCTATTTTGACTGCCTTGTCTCGATTGCAGACACGGCAGTCTAAAATAAAGCTATTTCAACGTTAAATCGTATATGTTATAGCACTCCCGTGTCCCGAGTGGAGACACGGCAGTATTTTTATATAGTGATTTTCAATTTAATAAATTCTATTTTGACTGCCTTGTCTCGATTGCAGACACGGCAGTCTAAAATAAAGCTTTTTTAACGTTAAAACTAATATGTTATAGCACTCCCGTGTCCCGAGTGGAGACACGGCAGTTTTTTATATAGTGATTTTCAATTTAATAAATTCTATTTTGACTGCCTTGTCTCGATTGCAGACACGGCAGTCTAAAATAAAGCTATTTCAACGTTAAAACGTATATGTTATAGCACTCCCGTGTCCCGAGTGGAGACACGGCAGTTTTTTATTGTATAGTGATTTTCAATTTA
Source organism: Siphlonurus alternatus (assembly GCA_949825025.1). Lineage (NCBI taxonomy): Eukaryota > Metazoa > Arthropoda > Insecta > Ephemeroptera > Siphlonuridae > Siphlonurus > Siphlonurus alternatus. The sequence goes on from OX463780.1 coordinate 7,066,945, forward strand.
ATAAATTTTATTTTGACTGCCTTGTCTCGATTGCAGACACGGCAGTCTAAAATAAAGCTATTTCAACGTTAAATCGTGTATGTTATAGCACTCCCGTGTCCCGAGTGGAGACACGGCAGTTTTTTATATAGTGATTTTCAATTTAATAAATTTTATTTTGACTGCCTTAACTGTCTCGATTGCAGACACGGCAGTCTAAAATAAAGCTTTTTTAACGTTAAAACTAATATGTTATAGCACTCCCGTGTCCCGAGTGGAGACACGGCAGTTTTTTTATATAGTGATTTTCAATTTAATAAATTCTACTTTGACTGCCTTGTCTCGATTGCAGACACGGCAGTCTAAAATAAAGCTATTTCAACGTTAAATCGTATATGTTATAGCACTCCCGTGTCCCGAGTGGAGACACGGCAGTTATTTATATATAGTGATTTTCAATTTAATAAATTCTATTTTGACTGCCTTGTCTCGATTGCAGACACGGCAGTCTGAAATAAAGCTATTATAACGTTAAATCGTATATGTTATAGCACTCCCGTGTCCCGAGTGGAGACACGGCAGTTTTTTTATATAGTGATTTTCAATTTAATAAATTCTATTTTGACTGCCTTGTCTCGATTGCAGACACGGCAGTCTAAAATAAAGCTATTTCAACGTTAAATCGTATATGTTATAGGACTCCCGTGTCCCGAGTGGAGAGACGGCAGTTTTTTTTATAAAAAAAACATATACGATTTAACGTTAAAAAAGCTTTATTTTAGACTGCCGTGTCTGCAATCGAGACAAGGCAGTCAAAATAGAATTTATTAAATTGAAAATCACTATATATAAAAAAACTGCCGTGTCTCCACTCGGGACACGGGAGTCCTATAACATATACGATTTATCGTTAAAAAAGCTTTATTTTAGACTGCCGTGTCTGCAATCGAGACAAGGCAGTCAAAATAGAACTTATTAAATTTAAATTTACCATATAAAAAAACTGCCGTGTCTCCACTGATCGGGACACGGGAGTCCTATAACATATACGATTTAACGTTAAAAAAGCTTTATTTTAGACTGCCGTGTCTGCAATCGAGACAAGGGAGTCAAAATAGAACTAATTAAATATAAATTTACCATATAAAAAATACTGCCGTGTCTCCACTCGGGACACGGGAGTCCTGCTATAACATATACGATTTAACGTTAAAAAAGCTTTATTTTAGACTGCCGTGTCTGCAATCGAGACAAGGGAGTCATAATAGAATTAATTAAATCTAAAATCACCATATAAAAAACTGCCGTGTCTCCACTCGGGACACGGGAGTCCTATAACATATACGATTTAACGTTAAAAAACCTTTATTTTAGACTGCCGTGTCTGCAATCGAGACAAGGCAGTCAAAATAGAACTTATTAAATGTGAAATCACCATATAAAAAACCTGCCGTGTCTCCACTCGGGACACGGGAGTCCTATAACATATATACGATTTATATAACGTTAAAAAGGTTTATTTTAGACTGCCGTGTCTGCAATTGAGACAAGGGAGTCAAAATAGAAAACTCATTAAATTTAAATTTATCATATAAAAAAACTGCCGTGTCTCCACTCGGGACACGGGAGTCCTATAACATACACGATTTAACGTTAAAAAAGCTTTATTTTAGACTGCCGTGTCTGCAATCGAGACAAGGCAGTCAAAATAGAACTTATTAAATTTAAATTTACCATATAAAAAAACTGCCGTGTCTCCACTCGGGACACGGGAGTCCTATAACATATACGATTTAACGTTAAAAAAGCTTTATTTTAGACTGCCGTGTCTGCAATCGAGACAAGGGAGTCAAAATAGAACTCATTAAATTTAAATTTATATTATATAAAAAAACTGCCGTGTCTCCACTCGGGACACGGGAGTCCTATAACATACACGATTTAACGTTAAAAAAGCTTTATTTTAGACTGCCGTGTCTGCAATCGAGACAAGGCATCAGTCAAAATAGAACTTATTAAATATAAATTTACCATATAAAAAAAACTGCCGTGTCTCCACTCGGGACACGGGAGTCCTATAACATATACGATTTAACGTTAAAAAAGCTTTATTTTAGACTGCCGTGTCTGCAATCGAGACAAGGGAGTCAAAATAGAATTTATTAAATCTAAAATCACCATATAAAAAAACTGCCGTGTCTCCACTCGGGACACGGGAGTCCTATAACATATACGATTTAACGTTAAAAAAGCTTTATTTTAGACTGCCGTGTCTGCAATCGAGACAAGGCAGTCAAAATAGAACTTATTAAATTTAAATTTACCATATAGAAAAACTGCCGTGTCTCCACTCGGGACACGGGAGTCCTATAACATATACGATTTAACGTTAAAAAAGATTTATTTTAGACTGCCGTGTCTGCAATCGAGACAAGGCAGTCAAAATAGAACTTATTAAATGTAAATTTACCATATAAAAAAACTGCCGTGTCTCCACTCGGGACACGGGAGTACGTCCTATAACATATACGATTTAACGTTGAAATAGCTTTATTTTAGACTGCCGTGTCTGCAATCGAGACAAGGCAGTCAAAATAGAATTTATTAAATTGAAAATCACTATATATAAAAAAACTGCCGTGTCTCCACTCGGGACACGGGAGTCCTATAACATATACGTTTTAACGTTGAAATAGCTTTGTTTTAGACTGCCGTGTCTGCAATCGAGACAAGGCAGTCAAAATAGAATTTATTAAATTGAAAATCACTATATAAAAAACTGCCGTGTCTCCACTCGAGACACGGGAGTTCTATAACATACACTATTTAACGTTGAAATAGCTTTATTTTAGACTGCCGTGTCTGCAATCGAGACAAGGCAGTCAAAATAGAATTTATTAAATTGAAAATCACTATATAAAAATACTGCCGTGTCTCCACTCGGGACACGGGAGTCCTATAACATATACGATTTAACGTTGAATTAAATAGCTTTATAATTTAAGGCTGATGCTGTCTGCAATCGAGACAAGATATTATACTGCATGAAGGCATGCATGCAGTTACTATATGATGTCAACAATATGAATTAATTTAATATTATGGATCGCGTCTAGGGTAGATTCGAGAGTATATATATAATATATTATACGTCCTGAGTTGGGCTGGCCAACAACGAGTGCATGCGGGTCCACAGCGCTCATGCAACTCAGGACGTGTATATAATATACTATACGCTCTATACCACGTGTAGACGCGACAATATTTAATGTGAATAAATAAAATAAAAATAATTAATTAGTATATATATAATATTATGTTATATATATAATTAATTATATATTATAAAAAATCTTCAATCATTTAATATATATATATATATATATATATATATATATATATATATATATGTATGTATATATATATGATTGATGATTAAAATTCCAAAATTAACAAAATATATTCAATACACACATATATATATAAAAAAATAATAAATAGTAAAATTATATATATATATATATATATATGCGGTCGAAAATTCCACGATGAATTCATCATTAAATATATTAAATTAATTTGTTACATATATTTTATGTATATAAAATTAATATATATATATAACTCCGATAACTCGTCATTATAATAAAATAATAATTTTTATAATATCATTATTGATTATATACTGTAACTTCCCTACTTTTTATGTCTTAATTATAATGTTTTACTTCAGTTTTAACCTTCTCAATTTGCTTTTAAATTTTTGGTGCACCCAATAAATATTGGGAGGTACCAACCATATTAAATAAACAGCTGTCCTGTTCCCGCCAAATCTATGCATATATTGTGAATGTTAACAAAATATTTTTTTTAATTTATTATTACAACAAAAGTAAAAATTCCCCAACTAAACCTATTAGCACTGTTCATAGTAAATTTTATTTACTTTCTTTTAAATGATATATGAGCTCATTATTACGTATATTTGTTGTGCAATCTCGTATTTACTAAACTTCCCTCCTATGCATACCAGTGCATATTAAATAACAGTTCATCGTTAATTTTTCGTTTCATGTAAAACAGTTAATATATTTTTATAAATAATTATTTCAAGTGTGCATAGAAGTATACTGTTAATCATAAAAGTTGTTTTTCTTGTAAATATAAATAATGTAAAATCGTATATTGCCGGCTCGCAAAACGAGCCGTAATTCATACAATTTGCTTACCTAATTATGTAAAAAAGCTGCATAATAGTATTGTCTAATTTGTCACATGCAATTTATTATGTTTTCTATTATTTAACGTCAATATTGATTTATTGAAAGTGTGAAGAATTTTCCACAAAACTAGGGAAGTGACATAACAGCAATAATACTCAAAAGGTGGCAACACTAAAATTCCAGGTAAACAATAGACACAGCTGACCGAGGGCACCGAGGTTATAAAAGCTCGTGCCCAAAAATGTCAAGTCAGTCCTTGCGGTTGATTCACTGCGGCGCCACGCTGCTGGTCCCGCGACGGCTCACATTCCTTTGTTCGGTGAATTTCATAGTTCTGTCTACAGGTGGCGTTTGTTGCTTATCCACCCGCTGGTAATCAACAAAATCACCTGGTAGAATCGGGTGCTGTCTGTTTAGATCTTCATTGTGTTTCTGCTACGTGATTTACTTCAAGATTATTCAACGTCCTTTCAATTAAGTATTAATTATATCACATTTGTCTTCTATCTTAATTATTAAATTAAGCTACAGTATAAAATCATAATAATATTAATATTGTCAATAGTGTATTTTTCCCAGTTTATTTGTTTTACATGCAATAAAATAGAGTCAGTGTTTGTTGATTAAATTATAATCTTTTAATTTATAATATACACCCATTCCTATATAAAAATAGTATAAAGATAATAAAAAGAAGTGCGCTTAGTTGAATTTAAGCTAGTGGTAAAGTAATTGCCAGATTGGGAACCCACCCACGCTCTCCTCCTCTCGCCCCCTAGACAACTTGAGGCCCATCTATCAGTTACGACGAGGGGAGGAAGTTAGGGTCCGTTTCACCCTTGGTGGCCGTGTCCGGGATTAGGGTAACCTTGTCGTGCTCGCACGCAGGTCTGCTCGCCCGAGCGTGTCATTTACACTCGAAAGAGTGTACAGTAGCGTTACGCCGAAACTTCATGTACGATTATCTTCTCAATACCAAGTTAAGTGAACACAATAAGTGAAAGCAGTGTTAAGTGGAAATTGTTTTGATGTGGGGGTAGTTTTTGTCGGTGCTATCATATACTGGCATTATTCCTCCTCCCACTTTCGACCCAGCGTCGACAAGACAAGTTTCACAAAACCTTCAGCGATGACGACAAAGAGTGGTGCTTCAACCTTCCCGGGGGAGCAAGAAGTACCCAGGGGGCAAGACTTGGAGGGTCAAGCCCCACAACGGCACGCGGAGCAACCTCTGAGGCCACCGAGTAGGGTGTGTCATCACGATTCATCGGAAATGAGTCGGGGCTTGTGGATAAGCCAAGAGGGTCAGTCAGTCTCCGCGGAGCACGGACTTTTCTCACAACCGCGTGCGGGCGGGGGTGGGAGAACGAGCCGTTGGCCGCCCCGTGAGGAGGCCGGTAGGGGTCGCAATGTCGGACCTGACGCGATTCCTACGCACTTTGGTGACCTATCAGCAAGGACGCCATATGTGCTTTACCCAGCTGAATTTGGAGACAGTTCGCATTACACGACGAACAACCTACACTTCGAGCATACTGAAATGCATCGCGCAATGATACATCGAGAGAGAGGAAACCAAGCAACCACCTCAACTATCGACATTCTGCAAAACAACCCTGCTGCTTACCAACCCCTACAAAGTCAACGAGTTTACGACAGATTTGCTAATTTAAATTTGCAATCCGTGAATGAAGAACAATGTGACAGTGAAAATTATAATTATCGCCAAGAATATTTCAAGACACGAAATGCTATTGAGGGAACTGTGGAAACCGAGTTCACTCTAGCATATAGACATGAAGATACTCAACCAGTTCTCACACAAGGCTATGTAAGCCAAGAGCGGCACAACCTAACCCGACACCCTGAAAACCCACCTAACCACCCCCATAGTCAACTATACAAGACTACTACAAAAGCGTCACCGACTGATAACAATCAAAATAATTATTATTCGCCTGTTTCTTCACAACAAGCAAATCGATTTAATTCTCCAACCGAAAACAATCACCACCCCCCACCCCTGAACTTACAGTATCGTAACAGTAATACCTTAACACCCTTCCAACCCCTGTCTCATCAACCCTTCCGGTCTCCTTCAGCAGTACGTTGTGATAATTTAATTGAGCGACCATATGATTTTACCTCAGCTGCATTGGAAGTCGAGACCAGGGGGTTAAATCAAACAGTGCTGCAAGTACAGTCTCAGTCAAAAATAATGCCACCTCTTCAAACAAATGAAACATATCAGTTCGGTGCAAATTTTAATCAATTTAACCAACGAGGAAAAGGACGCCCGCTGGCTCAGTCAGCGTCAGGCACCATTCCTCCCCCACCTTTCAACAACCAAATGCAGGGATCAGGCTACCAGCCGCGTATTTCCGCATGTGTTGTTCAACCCCCTACTTACCAAACCTACCCCCAAACATTCCCTGCGCCCACATCACGGCAGGTGCCACAGGAAATGCCAAGTCTCCGCTTACCGTTGCCTACATATAGTGGCCGCAGAGATAAACTCACCCCAACCGAATTTATCAGTGCATTCGAACTATACGCTCGTTCTAGCACCTATGTTCCTCAAGCCATACTTATCTCTGAGATGCCATCAGCATTAAAGGGTGATGCTAATTGTTGGTGGAATTTGCATGGCGGATTCTACAACTGGGACATTTTTATAGGTGAATTTATGCGTGAATTTGCCGAGCCAAATTACCAGGAGCTACTGTGGAAACAACTCGACGAAAGAACTCAACTCCCTGGAGAGACGCTCCCAGAATTCATCACAGTAATCGCAGCATTTTTCAGACGTCTTAATATACCAGTAACAGAGTCTGAGAAAGTACATCGAGTGTTAACCCAAATGTTACCCGAGTATTATTACTATACTCACGGACGAACTTACCATAGTTTGTACGAGCTCGCCAGAGATGCACGCGACATCCAAGATTTAATTTTGCAACAACGAATGTCTCACACCCTCCCTTTTGCCAGCTACTCGGCGGAGCCATACAGTACAAGTACTGAGGTAGCAGGAACCCCATCCCCAGCGTCACGCACCTCAACGCCCACCTTTCTCGATGACACCCGTCAACCTACTGCAAAGCGGGAGACAGGGGGTCGAGATTCAAATAATCAACGACCTCAAATTACCCCCCAGCAGGAGCCAAAAAACGTGTAGAGACCCTCACGCAATCAAAACGTCAGCGTGAGGGTGAAGAACGCTGTGCGACAAAAAGACGCAACAGAAAAAGGAAAAGATTTTGGAAGAGACAAAGGAAAAGGTTAAGGGAAGCAAACTCATCATCATGCCCTGCCATACCTAACCTTACAATACCTATTAAAACCCCGCCAGTGCAGCACAACAACCCACTGCAACGTGGCTCTTCAAAATCTGAACCCGACTATAATTTACTAGCAACCATGTCACCCCAAAATCGACCACGACAAAAAGATAATTCTTCAGTAGTGATGGGGAGAAACCAAACAACAGCTCCTCTTTTCACCAAGAAGAAAAAGGGAAGACTTAAAAACAAGTCAACTCCCCCCAATGAGCTTCTGTTCATGAACTGCGCTGTCCTAGTTCAGTGATAAGCAAAGCTCCCCCCATCATCATCACCCACAGTTACCTAAAAAAATAAATTATGCCATATCATGCCCCGACCCCATTCATGTACCAGTAAGCCTAAGCATCACATGCCAAGATGGCTTCAATGTTCCCCTAGTCTTCAGATCAGCCTAAGCATCAAATGCCATGATGGCTGCAACGTTCAATGAGCTACGGGCTACGGATATTACTTCAGCTTGCAGTCCAAGATGTTCCCAATCAACACTTACAGAAAGGGCAGAAGCATGGTAAATCAAGCTTGGATCTAATTTGTTTAATATGATAATTGTTCATTGTGTTTATTTTTCAGTTGTCATAAAAAGTAGAGTGTTACTTTTTGTTGTAAATTTCAAAATAGTATTTCCAAATTTACAAAGGGGGTAATGTAACTTCCCTACTTTTTATGTCTTAATTATAATGTTTTACTTCAGTTTTAACCTTCTCAATTTGCTTTTAAATTTTTGGTGCACCCAATAAATATTGGGAGGTACCAACCATATTAAATAAACAGCTGTCCTGTTCCCGCCAAATCTATGCATATATTGTGAATGTTAACAAAATATTTTTTTTAATTTATTATTACAACAAAAGTAAAAATTCCCCAACTAAACCTATTAGCACTGTTCATAGTAAATTTTATTTACTTTCTTTTAAATGATATATGAGCTCATTATTACGTATATTTGTTGTGCAATCTCGTATTTACTAAACTTCCCTCCTATGCATACCAGTGCATATTAAATAACAGTTCATCGTTAATTTTTCGTTTCATGTAAAACAGTTAATATATTTTTATAAATAATTATTTCAAGTGTGCATAGAAGTATACTGTTAATCATAAAAGTTGTTTTTCTTGTAAATATAAATAATGTAAAATCGTATATTGCCGGCTCGCAAAACGAGCCGTAATTCATACAATTTGCTTACCTAATTATGTAAAAAAGCTGCATAATAGTATTGTCTAATTTGTCACATGCAATTTATTATGTTTTCTATTATTTAACGTCAATATTGATTTATTGAAAGTGTGAAGAATTTTCCACAAAACTAGGGAAGTGACATAACAGCAATAATACTCAAAAGGTGGCAACACTAAAATTCCAGGTAAACAATAGACACAGCTGACCGAGGGCACCGAGGTTATAAAAGCTCGTGCCCAAAAATGTCAAGTCAGTCCTTGCGGTTGATTCACTGCGGCGCCACGCTGCTGGTCCCGCGACGGCTCACATTCCTTTGTTCGGTGAATTTCATAGTTCTGTCTACAGGTGGCGTTTGTTGCTTATCCACCCGCTGGTAATCAACAAAATCACCTGGTAGAATCGGGTGCTGTCTGTTTAGATCTTCATTGTGTTTCTGCTACGTGATTTACTTCAAGATTATTCAACGTCCTTTCAATTAAGTATTAATTATATCACATTTGTCTTCTATCTTAATTATTAAATTAAGCTACAGTATAAAATCATAATAATATTAATATTGTCAATAGTGTATTTTTCCCAGTTTATTTGTTTTACATGCAATAAAATAGAGTCAGTGTTTGTTGATTAAATTATAATCTTTTAATTTATAATATACACCCATTCCTATATAAAAATAGTATAAAGATAATAAAAAGAAGTGCGCTTAGTTGAATTTAAGCTAGTGGTAAAGTAATTGCCAGATTGGGAACCCACCCACGCTCTCCTCCTCTCGCCCCCTAGACAACTTGAGGCCCATCTATCAGTTACGACGAGGGGAGGAAGTTAGGGTCCGTTTCAATACTTTGAAGTGTTTATTGAAGTTTTATATTTTAATTCCAGTATATATGATCTTAACTTAATTCGGTCGATTGTTCCATGCGCCGGCAGTTAACATGTTGCGCTGCTGTAGCATATAATTAACATTACATATATGATATATGGCGCTTGTATATGAAAGTGCCGTGTCCCGAGTCTTTTTCTTCGGGACAAGGCAGCATAAAACTGCATAATATGCCGCCAGTTAGAGTAGCGTAGTGCGCATGCGCTGAACACTGCCTTGTCCCGATTCGGGACAAGGCTCCCTTGTCCCTAGCAACGTCCTAAAAAAGGAAAAAAAAATCAAAACCAGTTTCCTTTCTCTTGGCTTACGATCGTTTGGTACTGTGCCTGGTGTATTTGCCAATTAGTTTCAAATTTACAGTCTCTTGTGCCAGAAAATTTTCAAAAGAGTAATCTTTATTCTACGCAGATTAAGGAAAGGTAATCGTAATGGATAAAGTTAAAGAGAAAGGAAGTCCCGAAGAGGGTGAAAAGTTGACCACACCCACCGCTGTGGATGTCGAAAAGTCTGCGGAAATTGAGGACCAGAGCCCGGAAAACAGCAAGCTACTGCAAGACCCAGCCACTGAGGTTAAGTTCATCGCAGCAGACTCACAGAATGGCGATGCGAAAATTGATATGGATAACGTCCGAGTGGCATTTTCCGGGATGGGGAAAGAAGAGCTGATGAAATTTGCCAACGACCCGTTTTGGATCCGCATGCGATGGTTTTTGTTCCTACTCTTCTGGGCTACATGGGTTGCTATGCTGGCGGGAGCCATCGCCATAATTTTCTTCGCACCGAAGTGCCCGGCTGCAGCACCGCGAGAATGGTGGGAGAAGGGACCGCTCGTCCCCATCGATGTCGAGAACTTCAGCCCCGATGGAAACGAACGCACCGGAACTCTCAAGGGTGAGTGCTCGGATGGATTATTGTCCAGCAAGCGAGAGTTGGACCACGGAAATGACGTAATTTCAGTAGATTTTGCTTCCGGTTGCCATGGGATAACCCGCAATCATACGTCATATCCGGCAATTTTCATGGTCGAACTCTCGCTTGCTGGACGAAACTATTGGACATGGTTTGGGAAGGACCCACAAAACCCTAAACAATATGCTAGGTTGTGTTCAGTAGAGCCAGGAAGTTGAATTTGGTCACAATACCTCATAAAAGGGGTCATTATCGGTCAGATTTTTGACACCCAGCTTGTTCCGTAAAACCTTCTTCACAGCGGAGTAGAACTTTGAATTTTTTGAACCTGGCTTGCTCGATGGTTGCCTTTTTATTTTAGTGCAACCCATCATAAAATTGACTCTAAAGTCGTTTTTTTATTACTACTTATTTCCCCCCCCCCCCCCCTCTTCTTCTTACCCTCTTTAAAAGAAATGATACTGTACTGAATATTGGAGGTTTTTAAACCTTGCAGACTGCCAATGCCCAGCTTAAGTCCGCTGGTTAAGTTCGGTGCAAACCTTTCGGCCAGATTCTATGATGCCTCACTGCCCCTGCAAAGATTTACTACAGTATGACAAACCTTAGTTTACGCATGGAAGACATTTTGAATAGAAAATAGTACCATTTTGCATTACGACCTTCATTTTTTAACGATAGGCGCTCGATTAGAAAAAAACATCACATCCCTAGTTTAGTTTGCCGGTTTATGAGAACGCCACGGCCGTGGGCGCGGCAATCCGCTTGCCTAGCGGCCATCCCAAGTTTCTAATAGACTTTTAACCTGTTATTAGTACTGACATCATGGTTTAATGTTCATTAATTTAGCGAACTTTAAAACCAAAACAGAAAAGGCACGCTGCCATGATTTTTGTTATTGTGACGTCACAGGAGCTCGAAATCGATTAATTAAATCGAACCAAATCAAACTAAACCGATCAGCTGAGCTGAAAAAAGGCGTTCGTTTTAAAATAAAAGACAGATCGGAATATACGTCTATATACGCCTCCAGAAGCTACAGTATAATAAATCCAGAATGTTACTTTTAAATGCGTAAGGGTGCTTATTTTTTTTAATTTCACCACTTTTTTTCAAGTTTTTAGCATTTTTGGTGTTGACGTGTTGTCACAACAGCGGCTCCGTGCGGCCCCACTGGCCCCAAGCTTTCGTCTGGAAGAGGTGCAAAGTGGTCGAAGTGGTGGCGACGCGATTTTGAAATCAAATTAAACTTGCTTTTTTTATACTTTTTTCTAATAGTTATACATATTATAGAAGCATGTAATATTTTGAAAAAATTCCATAGTTTAAAATAACCTTGTTGTGGGACATTTTTAAAAAATGAAGATTACTACGCCTTGGCGACGTCTAGCCTGTGATCTCAGGCGTAATCTAAGGCTTGTTTTACTGTACATAATACGTATGAATGCCAATTAATTAAAGATTTGCAATGGAGTATTGACCTCAAAATTTTTTATTACAGGTATGGATAGAGGATGCAAAGTTATGTTGCTATGATTTTTTTCAGATTTTTTAGAGTCCGGGAAATATTTTTAAAAAATATTGAAAGTACAGAGAAAGTGACGCCTCTCTTAATAAAAGGATAGGACCAAAAAGAAGCGTGTGTTCAAATCCAACCTCGGCAAAGCTTTTTAGCAATACTTCCCTGGCTCTAAAAAATCTGAAAATAAAAATAATAAGTGTGGCATAATTTTTCACTCTCTATTCATCTTTGCAATGGAACATTTTGAGGTTGACACTCTATTCACCATATTTTTTAATAGATAATACCAACATGTTGCATAGAAAAAGAGGAACCTGTTACTTTGATATCAACTAACATATACTCAAAACTAATCTAAAATTGTGGTGTAATTAGTTTTACTAATAATTAACTAAGAAAATCATCATGAACTGCTGTCTTGTTGTGTAACAATTAAGTCTACTATTGTACACCAACATTGGGCTCCATAAAAGGAAAATGTGTGCAGTATAGTATATATTACTTGATAAGACAATTTCATTTGAAAGAAAACTTTTCTTATGTTGATAATTATGCATGCAGATAAGGCTGTAACTATAAATTATATATTTAATTATCAATGTGCCCTCATTCTGGCATTCAAGCGATTTTACTTCTAGTAAGCTAATAGAGACAGAATTGCTCCTCTTCTCTCTTGATGTTGCCAGGCAACAAGTCAAGTTTTGATTAAAAGGCTGAGCTGTTCCTTTTTACAAATGTCATGTCTTTGATTTTAAATATCTTCTGAAATCACCCTAGATGGTCATTATTTGTATTTAATCTAAATGTAGCACTGAATAATTAGATCAGTCATTGTATTACCCACATGCATTTAGAACTAGGTTCATAATCTGAAGATACAGAGACTGACAAGGCTGCAAATAAACATTTTATATTTAGTAGACTAGATGGAGGAAATGTTGTAACAGAAAAAATTGACAATTTGCATTTTTATTTGCCTGCTTTTGGGAAATAGAGAGAGAAAAAAAAAAGCACAAAAATGAAGGAACCTGTTTGTGCTTTGAGCAAGCAGAGAGTTGCTAGGCGTATGCATGAGTGATTTGATGTGGTAATGAGTTTGTCCTTGCCTCCCACTTAGAAGCAATCAGATGAGGTCTGACAACACTGTAGCTGGTATAGCATGGCTTGTCCCATGACCAGTTAGCTAATTAAGCTAACAGGCCAAGAATTGGTCACATGCCTTCTTCTAAAATGCAACCTATTAGTTATTTCTGCTCCTAATGATTGTTTAAACTTTTAACCAAGTCTACTTTTTTATCTTTATATTTTTTTCTTACTATTTTTATTATTTTTTAAGTAAAAAAATTATAATTCCTTAAGGATTAATGTCATTGCTCGATATTTTCTGATGATAAAGTGAAAATATTTTTAGTCCATAAAATAAAGGAAAAAATAACTGTTTGTTTGCTGGTGTAAAAATAATAAAAAAAATGGTGTACGCATTAAGTACAGTACAGTAATTAATTTTAAATACAGTACTGATTTGACTGAAAATCACAGCAGTCTTCATTTAAAACAATGCTAATCTCAATGCTGAATATCTAAAAAATTTCACCGAATTTTGTCTATTTTTTTTCTTTTCTTTTCTTTTCTTTTCTTTTCTTTTCTTTTCTTTTCTTTTCTTTTCTTTTCTTTTCTTTTCTTTTCTTTTCTTTTCTTTTCTTTTCTTTTCTTTTCTTTTCTTTTCTTTTCTTTTCTTTTCTTTTCTTTTCTTTTCTTTTCTTTTCTTTTTTTTTTTTTTTTCTCCATGTAAAATTATTTCATGATGCCAGGAGGGTTTGCAGATATTTTCAGAGTGATTCACCATCTACTAAGCCCACTGACATTAATCCTTAAAATACTTCCTTTTTCTCCTCAATATAGAGGCTTCAAGTTAGCTGATTTTGTGAAAAACTCAAAATTGCAAAAATTTTTAGAGGAAAATAAGCTTTTGATTCAGTATCAGAAGGTCACAAAATAAATGGAAAGTAGGGTAGGAGATGATTTCAAATTTATAGCTTTAATAGTCATTGAGAAAAAAAATTCAATTTTTTTAACATGGTGGCTTATGGAGAAAATCTGTACTACTGTATGACAAAATAAAATGCTCAAACTTGTTGTTTTTAAAATGTACTCCAGCTCTAAACTTATAACATCATGTAGAACTAGTGCAATGTTTTTTTATTGCAGAAATGGATAGAGGGTGCAAAGTTATGCTACCCTGATTTTTTTCCGATTTTTTACAGCCTTGGAAATATTTTTAAAAAATTATTGAAAGTCCTTTTTATGATATCACGCGGCGGCAAGTCCTATCCTTTTCTTGAGGAGAGTTAGTTAGCAGCTACTTTTGTACCTGACCTCAGTGTCTTGATGTTGCAGGTCTGACGGCAGGTCTGAAGGCCCTTGACTCGATGGGCATGACCGGACTGGTGCTCTCCTCCATCCTGAAGACGGACCAGGGAGGGGTCATTGACTTCAAGGACGTTGACCCTCGCTTTGGAACCCTCGCAGACTTCAAAGAACTCTCAGACAAAGCTAAGGACAAGGGTGAGCTTGAGATTTTTGATGAGAAGTTAACAAAGGGGACAGTTACTTATTGTCACTGCATAAGTCCATGGAGCTTTTAAAATTTGGTTTTCTCTCATTTCAATAATGAGTTAAAGTTCCAATCACTGTATCATGTTATCACTTCCATTTGCTGTATCCATTTACTTTTTTTGCATTTGCTGATGACAATATGTCATAAAAAAAAATGAAAATATTCAATAAAAAGAAAATGTTTGTGATGTCTGTCATGTAGCTCATGTTAAACAACAACACATAAGAAAGGCCCCTCGTTTGGTAAACAAAATTTAGAACCACATCATAGTCTTATTAATTTTGAAAAATCTTAATTGTAATTTGTTAGACTGACTTAAAAATTTATGTGATTACAATATGATTGTTGCTTAAACATTGATTTAGTTACATGAGTCAAAACTCAATACTGTAAATATTAACCTCGGAATATAAAATCACCTCCAACAACCTTCCTCTTTTCTTATCTAATAGACTAAAAAGTCCATCCTAAAATCTTGAGGGTACAAAATCTAAGTTGTGTCATTCCACGCAAGTGTACTCATGCCGTGTGTTCGTACAGGCATCAAGTTGATGTTGACGCTGACTCCGAACCACTCGAGTCGCAAGCACGAATGGTTCGAGAAGTCCGTCAACAAAGAGGAGCCTTACACGGACTTCTACGTGTGGCATGAAGGCAAGGGGATTGGCAAAGACAGCTCCAAGAACTTACCTAACAACTGGGTGAGTGTCAGCAGAAGAGAGAGAGTGCACCTCTTTGATTTGACATTAGTGGCGAAACAGATGCTTTGTACTAACAGAAATCAAGGATTCTGATTGGCTACCACAATTATGACAACCAATCAGATCACTGGATCTTACTTAGTGGATCTCACCATTTATCATTGACTATGAGAATAGGTCAAAGCAAAATATTACTACAATATTTCACGTAAAAGCAGTAATTTTAAATAGTTCAGTAGCCAGTTCAATATACTCATGACGACAAGCTGATTCCATTGGACTGGCTACTGAACCTTCTATGACAATTCCTTCTATGGATAACAAAGAGTCATAATAGAAGGTTTATTAGCCAGTTTAATAGACTTCTGACGACGAGCTGATTTCATTGGACTGGCTCCAGAACCTTCTACGACGATTTCATGAAAGCCAATGTGGTTGCTTGCATGGCTGACTTTCTGTTGTTCCCAGCTAAGCATGAACGGTGGACCAGCGTGGGAGTGGAGTCCCGAGCGCAATGAGTTCTACCTTCACCAGTTTGGTCTCAACCAGCCTGACCTCAACTTCAGAAACCCTGCTGTCATCACTGCCTTCAAGGTATGAATGAAAGAGTCTTAAGATTAAAGGTATACAGGCCTCAAATTACAAATTAGACAGACATTAAGTGTTGCTCAAGTTTATAATCAACATTCGTATTATTTTTACCTGCGCGCGGTGCGTCTGTGCGAAGTCGCGCTGTAAAGAAAGTCCTTGCTGACGTCACAACTCACAGCTAGCACCGATTAGCATTGAGTTGTGACGTCATCAAGGACTTCGTGACGTCATCAAGGACTAAATTTCTTACTTTGAACTGCGACTTCGCACGGATGCATCACGCGTGGAAAAAAATTATGCGAATGTTGATTACATACTCTAAACCCACTTGGTGCCTGTCTAATTTGTA
The DNA here is from genome assembly GCA_949825025.1 of Siphlonurus alternatus. Taxonomy (NCBI): domain Eukaryota; kingdom Metazoa; phylum Arthropoda; class Insecta; order Ephemeroptera; family Siphlonuridae; genus Siphlonurus; species Siphlonurus alternatus. Next base: position 7,083,240 of record OX463780.1, read on the forward strand.
TTTTGAGGCCTCTATGCCTTTAAGGTTATTGTCACTATGGTTATTATTTTTTGATGTTAAAAAAAATATGAAATTTAGATCAGAATATAGAGAACAAAATGACTGTTCACTTTCTGAAGTAAAAAAGGTAATTATTTGGTCCAGTTTTTGAGATACTTATTTTTTAGATGAAAAAGATGCTGTTTTGACTTTATTTGACTAATGGCCGCCAGATTTCCAATGATATTCTCACTATTCATGTTTCTAAAAAACTATATAAATTATTGCTCCATTTTTTTTTTTTTTTTTTTTTTTTTTTTATTTTTTGCTGAATATTTCTGTTATAATGTAAGAAACATTTACCATAAATTTCATAGTTGTTCACCATCTCCTAAGATCAGTGACAGTAATCCTTAAAGAATGGACCAATAAACCTTGTCACGGTAATGAAGACCTGTTTTCTGCTTAGAAAGAAGTTAGATAGATTTAGGTTGAATATTTTGAATTGTCAGATGCAAAAAAAGACTGCATTACTTTCTGATGAGAGCAATTTTCTTATCTCTAAACATTGAAAGTATCCTTTACTGCAAATCTTTCTGTCACAATAGTTGAAATAAAAAAACAATTCAAATCAGATTCAATTCTTATATAACAAAGCGTAAATGTACAATTAAGTTTTAGGTTTTTTACAACATTATACTACTCTGATTTTTTTCATATTTTTTAGAGTTCGGGAACTATTTTTAAAAAATCATTGAATGTACAGAGAAAGTGACGCCTCTCTTAATAAAAAGATAGGACCTAAAAGAGACGTGGGTTCAAACCCGACCTCTGCAAAACTTTTTAGCAATACTTGAGCTTGATACTCTATTATGATTCTCTTACATTGTTTTTTATTATTATTATTATAAAAAAAAGTTGATAAATAAATTTAATTCAATGTAGAATCATATAAATTGGAACCAGTTAATAATAACTGCAATTAATATGTAAGTTGGATCGGTAGATACAAAACTTTCGTTATTAAGTACTAGACAAAACCTCCAGGTCTTCATCAGACTTCGTTAAAATTTTACGTCGTTGTTCCCAGGATGTGCTGTCGTTCTGGCGTGGCCACGGAGTGAGTGGTTTCCGTCTTGGCTCCGTGTCTTACCTTCTGGAGGACAAGGATCTCGTTGACGAGGTGATTGCTCCCGTCACAGACCAGAAGCTCGGCTCCACCCACACCGACTACGGCTTCTACCGTCACACTCGCACCAAAGACCTGCCGGAAACCATCAACTTACTGACAGAACTGAAGGCACCTCTCTTATCTGGAGACGAAGACAAGGCGTGAGTACCTTCATCTTTGTGCTTTCATGGGGGCTGTGAGATGTTTATTCCGCAATCCAAAAAAGGGATCTACCACCTAGTGGCGCATCTTGTAATTATTAACCTTGTAATGTTATTTCTTATGGGAGTAAACCTGAATTTCAATTACCATTTTAGTATTTTCTAGGCTTAAAATTAATTGTAACCTACCAGAAACAATTATTTCTAACTTAAATTTCAAAGCCCCAATTTGCTGTAATGAATGACATCAGATTCCCTGCTGGCCTATGATTCATGGCCGCCATTTTGGGGGTGAGGCTAATATCGTCGGTCATTTGGATTTTAAGTTTTATCGGCAAATAGAAGCCAGGGGGTGCAACTTCATAGGCACAAGCCGGACGAGTTTGAAAGTGGCGGTTGGTGGCGTCGGTTGCGTTCACCGCCTCTGATGGAAGGCTCCCAAAAAAAAAAAAAAAAAACACAATCGAAATTTTGATGAAGTCATATAACAGAAATTTTAAACCAATCACAGACAGGAACAACTTTGCGCCCCCCGCGGAGGAGCCATTCGAGAGATAGCGCTAGCAACGCAGAAGATTTTTCGCCCCTCCTCCCCGGCTCTGCCCACTTTACGTCTAGCCCAGTAATTCTAGCATAAAATATCATAGGGACCCGGAAAAAATTAGGGGAGTTTTGAAAATTACAGGGTCGATAGAGTTTGACTTTCTGTACAACATATCAAAATTACGCCATTTTACGCCCTGTGCTAACGCCGCCATTTTTTTAAAATGGCGGCCGAGAGGTTGCTTCATGTTTTAATTTTCTGTGCTCAATCTAATTATATTTTTGAAAATAAAAAATACGGGGACGTAGCTAAAGATATACCTCATTGATATCCTAAAAAATATTTTCAAATTTTGCATTAAAACCCGTTAAAAAAAATAAATTTCCGAAAAAATTGAAATAGATCGTTGACATTTCTTCCATTTGTAGCCAAAGTTTTTGTTGTATCGAAAACTATGTCATTATAAAATATTGCCTCTCGTTCTTTGTGAATTAGAAAATGCATGTTTGAATATAATATGATCAGGCAAAGCCGAGTTATGAATTTTTTTGTGTGCCCGCGCGTGGAACTTGGAGAGCGCCAGCCTGCAATACACACGCTTGGCATGGGAAGAACCGTGACGCGCGGCGAAGTCGCTGACCATTGTAGTACTGCATTCACTCGCATTGCTAAAATTTTATCATACAGTCATTAGAAATAGTATGATATGGTATGTGGTTTACTACAAATTTACACATATAATATAATTATATAATTAAAGCCGGTATTACACGATACATTTTTTCTAACTATTGAATACATTTTTTCCTTTCAAGAAAATTTTATCCCCATACAAACAAATGGAGTTCAAGTTTTCTTGTAAGAAAAAATTGTATTCAATATAGTTAGAAAAATTGTAACGTGTAATACCGGCTTTATATTAAATAAAATTTTATAAAATATCCGTGTAATCGAACATAACATAATTGCTTTTGTGTATAAATATAATTAAATAAAAATTTAAAAATATAATATATGTTTATGTATATATAATACATATATATACGGTATGTTATATAATTGCATGAAAACAAATTAAAGTGTAAAATAAACTGCAGTAGTCCATCCAATAACTATATTTTTTTAGAGCCTTCATTATATATTATATAATGTAACAATATATTTAAAAATTTAATGTTTTAGTTATTCCATCACATCCCGGTTTTATTAATATATTTTAATAATATATCATATTTGATTGTTTAATAATTTTAATATAATTTCATCTACACACACATCTTGATATATTTGCAGCATACATTATTATTGAAAGAAATAACGTATTAGTAAATACAGATTAATAATTTTAGATCACACGCTATGTTAATTTAATTAAGATCCATTGCCGAATTCGATTGAAGTAATACAACTTAATTATTAAATGTAGATATTATATTATTATAATTTATAATTACATGTATTAATATTGGATGCCAATATACAACTTTATAATATACATGATATAGCACCACTACAAACTATATAATTCTCATTTAAAGAGCATAATTATATTCAAGTTAATATTAAAATTTGAACCATGATTATCAGTATACATAATTGGGCGCGATTCACGAAGCAGTTAGCCAGGTTTCTAACCACGTTTAGCTTAATCACGTTTAACTATACCTGTTTTACGTGTTAAACCACCTAGTTAAACGTGGTTAAAGCTAAATGTGGATAGAAACCTGGCTAACTGCTTCTCGTGAATCGCACCCAATATATTATAATGAATACAACAAATCAACACTTCGGACTTATAATTATAATAATTTTAAAATTAATTTTGTTTATGTTTTATTTTTTTTTGCAGTTTCAAACTAAACATTAAAAAAAATTAAAAATATAGTCAACAATATTTATAGATACAGCGATGAGGTTACAAGTTAGAATTATCAGAGATCTCTTCTTGGTATTATACTGTACAGTCTGTACACTATGTACTAAATCAAAATAATTAAAATGACAATTATTAAGGGTATAAATATATAATTTTAACTTTTGCTGCATTCTAAGAAATTTTTTAGAATTATTATGTATATAATAATAATGAATCTTTCAATGAATGAAGATTCACAGATTGCAGATTAATATGATATATATAATTGTATATATTGCGCACTGTTTTTAAACATTATTTTAATTTTACCAATACACATTGAAACAATTTTCGTTAATAAGAACTAAATAGTATTTACCTTTACCATATATTATAGGTTTGTAACAATTAAAAATAAATATACACTCAATACTACACATAAAGGCTCTTTCTTGTGATATCCTTATTTGATTTGATTTGATTTGTTTATTGGATCCAATACATTTATTTTACTATCATTAAATTTTCCGTAATCTAGGTATGTATATGGGTACACATAAATGTAGATGCAATGTTACATTAATATAGTTGCAGTAATGTTTATATAGTGTTTAACTTTAATACTTATTTCATACATTCACTTGCTTCTACGCATATAATACGAAAATGAAAATACAATTGATTTGCAATTTGCAACTGAATTTTAACACATCAAAATATTTCTCGTTTAATTAAGTTATCACTGTATTTCTTTCTATGCCAAGGCAGATTTTAATAAAAGTCATATATTAAAATTAAATAGTTAAAATTTAAAGTACTAACTAAAGAATAAATTACTATATTTATATATATATTATATATATGAAATAATATATATATAATACTTTGCGATAAAGACAAACATATATCACAATTCAGACGAATTGTTGAAGTATAATAACATTTAAATTTAGCACAGGCTCCTCATTTTATCATACAAACATGCGTGCATGGCTTTATTGTATTGGGAGATAATAAACTATTTTGCAATTAAATAAAAAAATGTGTCATTTTGTAAGTATAAATTTGTAGTGCGTCCATATCATACTATTTCTAATGACTGTATGATAAAATTTTAGCAGTGCGAGTGAATGCAGTACTACAATGGTCAGCGACTTCGCCGCGCGTCACGGTTCTCCCCATGCCAAGCGTGTGTATTGCAGGCTGGCGCTCTCCAAGTTCCACGCGCGGGCACACAAAAAAATTCATAACTCGGCTTTGCCTGATCATATTATATTCAAACATGCATTTTCTAATTCACAAAGAACGAGAGGCAATATTTTATAATGACATAGTTTTCGATACAACAAAAACTTTGGCTACAAATGGAAGAAATGTCAACGATCGATTTCAATTTTTTCGGGAATTTATTTTTTTTAACGGGTTTTAATGCAAAATTTGGAAATATTTTTTAGGATATCAATGAGGTATATCTTTAGCTACGTCCCCGTATTTTTTTATTTTCAAAAATATAATTAGATTGAGCACAGAAAATTAAAACATGAAGCAACCTCTCGGCCGCCATTTTTTTTAAATGGCGGCGTTAGCACAGGGCGTAAAAAGGCGTAATTTTGATATGTTGTACAGAAAGTCAAACTCTATCGACCCTGTAATTTTCAAAACTCCCCTAATTTTTTCCGGGTCAAAAGTTAAATTTACTGGGCTAGTCTCCGATCATTTAGCATTGGCTTGATGGCTCCTGATAGAGGCTTCAAGTGTTCCCTGGCGGGAAAATTTTCTTCATAAGCCACCATGCTAGAGAATTAAATTTTTTCTCACTAACTATTAAAGCTATTAATTTGAAATCATCTCCTACCCTCCCATTTAGAGATCTTCTGATAATGAATCAAGAGCTTATTTTCTTCTTAAAAGTTCTTGAATGCCAAAAGAAATAAATTCATTTTTTTTTTTTTTTTTTTCATAGGTTTGGATTAAGACAGTGAAAACATGGCAAAATCAGCTGACTTTAAGCCTCTAATGTTTTTCCAATTTTTTAAACCCGATATATTTTGTTTAAGGATGAATCTCAGTAGGTTGATATCTCGCAATCGTACCGCCTGAATGCAACAAGACTTGCAGGAAACTTAGAACTCGCCATCAATAGGTGGCATACAAATTTTGAAGCGAATCTGTCTTATCAGTTTTGTGAAAACTGAGGTAGAAGTTTAACATTGGCCTTATGGACGAAAACCGGAAATGGAGCTGTTGTAAGAAAACTGCAAGACTGAATTCGCTCAAACCATAAGCAATTAAGTTTTAGAACATTCTCGACTTTTTAAAATTTATTTCATTCGATTCGTTTGCAAGGAAATATTCTTTGATTCCGAAGTAACTGAGATTAATCGTTACGGCTTAACCTGAGAAATTTGGACGAAAAATTCGCTACAACAGATTTTCTTCAAATTGATTTGGTGGACTTACAACAATCGTCAAATTAGCTCTGAATTTTTTCGAAATTTTTTAACCGTTGGTTTAATTATAATTAATTTATTTAAATGAGAATTTTGTATCCTTCCAATGTTAAATTTGTTAATTAGCATTGCAAAAAAAAAACTATACAACAGATTCTTTTACTTTTTTTTTTTTACTAAAACCTTATTTTTTTAGACTATTTTTCTGAATTGTTTTCATATATTTTGAACCGTGGCGATGATCGTTTCCTATATGTGATGAGAAATGTGGCAACGTTCTCAAGGACTGATGTCACCAGCCCCTCCTAAAAAATTATTCGCATTCCAATGCAAACAGTGTTGCCACTATAGCCACGCCTCTTGACCTTGACGGACAAATTCTCAGGTTATACCTTAATTAAGTTAAAAAAAAAGTAAATTTTTATATTGTTTACATGCTACTCTGTATATTCTGGTCCTCCTCAGAGCAGCCTATCTTACAGGGGCATGACGTCAGTGCAATCTACTATGTCCCTGTCACTGCCCTGCATTGAGACTTGATACATGTTCCTCCATGTCCAGGGTGTTTGCTGCGGACGTGGACAGCTTACCGGACACTCTGGCTCAGTACTATGGTAACGTGGAGGGAAGTTCAGTGATAGAGCTGCCGCTGTTCAACGTCTCCAAGCAGCTGGTGAACCCCAGCTCGGTGAACGCCACGCAGCTGCAGAATCTCATCTCGCAGTGGGTGGCCCTCGTACCAAACGCCACTTGGCCAAACTGGCTGGTGAGTAAATAAGGTGGTTGCACGAGTCTACTCTATAGGAAGAGAAAACATGAGCTCGAAAGCCGCCATGCCGGTGGAAAGGTATAGAGAATGGAGTATCGACCTCAATTTTTTTTATTGCAGAAATGGATAGAGGGTGCAAAGTTATGCTACCCTGATTTTTTTTTCAGTTTTTTTAGAGGCCCCGAACCAAAGTCTTCTGCTCGTTGTTAGTAAACAAAGTATTGTTGTGTAATGTCTGTCGCGTGAAAGGAAAAACATGGGACAGTTGGTTGAGTTACATGTTAACTTATGGAAAATGACCGTTAATTATGAAAATTGTTGTGTCTACTAGCGCCAAAAATGTGTTTACTAGCGCCAACAGCCATTACGTTCTCTGCTCTGGTGGGCGAAATCAGGCACTACATCGTCCCATGTTCAACAATGAAAAAGGCATCATGCGACAGACATTATAAACAATGGTTTGTTATAACCATTGCGAGTAGAAGACTTTGCCCCGAACTATTTTTAAACAGTTATTGAAAGTCCTTTATGTGACGTCACGAGGCGCCGCTCCTTAAGAAAAGGATAGGACTTGCCGCCTCGTGATGTCACAAAAAGTACTTTCAATAATTTTTTAAAAATAGTTCCTGGCCTGTAAAAACTCTGAAAAAAATCAGGGTAGCATAAATTTGCACCCTCTATCCATTTCTGCGATAGATAATAAAAAAAAAATTGTGGTCGACACTCCATTCTGCATGCAGGCCAAAGATTAAAAGAATTTTTATTATAAATAATTTATTCATCATCATCGTGATGGTCCTGGCTGTTACAAACATTTAGTTGCTTCCCCCAGATTTTTGACAGATTATATTTGACATTGGGTGTACTAGATTGTCTTATTGTTTACAATGTTCATCAGTTAGATATTGAATTTGAATCTTTGCTGTAACCCACCAAGTGTGGTATGACAGCAAAACTAACACAAGTTAATGTCAACAGTTGACGTCAGGCGAGTTTTCTGCCGACATCGAGGCAGGTCTCAACATGGTGTTGATGTTGTTGGGAGGGACGCCGCTCTCAGACTACGGAGCCAGCGTGCCAGTCAACCTAAACCTCTCTGATGTGACCGGTGAGCACCTGACGTCTTTACCCACCTGTCCTCTAACCTGACTAAAGGCACAGTAGGGCGCAGTTACCTCGTACAGTTGGACTGAATGGGACTCCAATTTAGTTACAGTTCACTATCAAATTTCATATGTTAATTCAACTTGGTACATCCTATTTGAGACCAGTCATAAGGGGAATATTAACTAGGCTAGCTGCCAAGTTCAAATAACATTGGAATTATACATGGATATTGAACTGGGAAGCTAACTGTGCCCAACTGTGCCTTTGAATCAGGGAAGTGTCAAAATGATCTCCGTGTACAGGGAACTTAAAGACCATTAAATATTATGTTTGTGTTTAATAAAAGACTTATATTATGTTTTAAATTCTAGATGAAACTCTTAAAGTTAGCGGCCATATGTTCTAGTTGTTGAACTGGTTATTTAATACTAATAGTGTACAGTATTAATACTGTACAATTGCTGTAATGTTTAATACTGTACTGTATTTTTTTCCAATGTTAATCAATGCTTCAATATTAGTGGGTGGTTATAAACTAATCAAACGCTCTGTCTTTATACCATAGTGTATTTAAAAACTGCATTTTTTTTTTTTTCTTTCTGTTGATTTAAGGATCATTGTGGAATGTTTTGTAAAAAAAAATTTAAAAATACAATTCAGTAATGCATTTGTTTTATTATTATTTTCATTTTGATCTGAATGGACAACTTACATGAAAAAAAAATATTGTAAAAATGAATAGAGGGCACCAAATTATGCTACTCTCAATTTTTTCAGATTTTTTCAAGTCCTGGAACCATTTTTAAATAATTATTGAAAGTTCTGTACATTATGTTGGCCTCCCTGGATCCTTAATTGATGCCTCTAGGGGGCGTGGCTGCACATTCAATAATTATTTAAAAATAGTTATAGGATTCAAAAAAAATCTGAAAATTTTCCTAGTAACATAATTTGGTACCCTCTATTCATTTCTGCAATAAAAAATTCCATCCAAGTTGTCCATTGGTTTGGAAATTTAGAACATTTCACGAAGTTCATCATTGCTCATGATGGTTTGTTTGCAGAGCAACGTCAGCTGGTTCATGGTCTAGCGCTGGCTCGAGAGTCTCCCTCCATCTTGTACGGCTCCATGGACCTCAGGGTCCTCGACAATGACGTACTGGCCTACACCAGGTAAGCCCCATCAAGGAGTACATTATAAAGAGATCAAACGCCCATGAAGTTAAATATTTTTCCTAGCATTTAACGTAAAAAGTCTAGATGAAGTAAAAATGAGACCTTAAAATTGTAACGTCCAGATGGCGAGCGGCACACCCCCAAATGCTTATAACTTGCAGCTGCAACGCCATCTGAACGCCCCCGCGCTGAAACTTTGGAATAAAACATTTTTTCGTACTCTCATTTCCTTCAAGATCTGTGATGTTTGAACAAAATTTTGAACATAAGCGTTCTATATCTATATACACTATCAGATCTAGTCGGATGCTACTCTCTTTGTAATCTGTTTAGTTTTGTGTCAGGAAGGGGGGTCAGGAAGTTTAGAAAGCAATATGATGTTTTTTTTTATTTATTATACATGATTTGATTGGTAACTCAAGTGCAAATACAAACAAACAAAAAGTCATTATAGCAAAGAAATACTAATGAAAGTGTTATAGTGTAAACAACAAAATAGAGTTCCAAAATTTGTATAAATCAGTTTGTATTAAAACTGTTCAAAGATGTTTCATGATAAGACTGTTATTTATAATATATATTTATGGACGGTGGAATTGTGTTTGGTACATGATATATGCCCTCTGTACCAGCTTAATATATTTTTATTATTTATTTATTCATTTAAAATAATTTTATAATCCCAGGTACAACTTTTAAAAAGTATTCTAAAATATTCAGTTTTATCACAATTTCGTATAATTTTACTTTTATTTGCTAGTTACTAAAATTGTAACTTCATTTTCTTTATAATAAAATACTTAATTATTTCAAATGCAACGAAGGATTGGGTAAGACTTTGGTATCTGATAACTTTCTGCATGACATATTTCTACATAGTAAATAATATTTATGTTGCTGTATAACAACCAAGATTGCATTAGCATGACGTATATAGAGTGATGATTATCATTCATTTTATTATCTCTAGTTCTTCATGCATTACATTATCTGTGTTGACGTTATCGCATGACCTCTGACCACCGCAGTATTGCCAAGTCTCTGAGTGACTGTGTGTTGCAGGAAGAAGTCTGGCAACCCTGGCTATCTGGTGTTGCTGAATCTTGGAGAGTTGGACCGCGAGGTGAACTCAAAGGTGTTTGACTCCGTGCCTGAGGACGTGTCTGTCCAGCTGCGCAGTCCCGGCTTCAAGGATGATACTGTGCAGGACAAGTGAGTGGACAGGCCAAAAGTTATCCCCACCCCTACCTGATTTGTTGTATACAACTTGTTATTACGTAAAGTTAAGGGACCTAGGAAATTAGGTTTACCTTATCGTCGCCTTAAAATGCAAATCACGTAACTATAAAATTCATAAAACTCCAAAACTTATCTCACTAGATCATAAGGGTCAATATTCCATCAATTTTTTTGGTAGTTACGTGATGTGCATTATAATCTTCTTTACTCAAAATCAAGTTTCACCTAACAACAAGTTGCGTGATAACGAGTTTTTACTGTAGCTGTTAATTTGGAAAAACCAGTGGTGAAAGTAAGCCGGTGCGTTGCTCTGGTAAGACACCAAAATTTAACATGGCAAATATAGGAATGACGTCATAGCGCACTGGTAAAGCACTGGTAAAGAAATGAATTTTCGTTTCACCACTGGAAAAGACCGTGCTCTGGGAATGTGGGGTGACCATTCTCCCCTTCTCACCCTTTTTCGATGAACACCCCTCAAAAACTCTTTACTGGGAGGACACATTAACTTCAAAACTGGGCCATTATGCGCCAACGCTACGCCATGTCTGAACTTTGCTACGTCACATCATAGTACATTTGATAGGCCTAGCGTAGCTACAAAGGTTCTGCTGTCAAAGATGCTGCTTTTTTAGCCATCTGTCAAATCTTTGACATCTTCAAACAGGCCGCTCGAGCACGTGGCTTATTTGATGGACTTTCCCAAAAATTGGGTTCAACTGCCGAGTGTCAAGGTTCTCAATTCGACATCCTAAGCCGTCCTCCCAGTACACAGCCTTTGAACACCCCTCATACTGTGTCTGATTTGACGTGTTATTTCCGCAGGGGCAAGCTGAAGAGTGCTGCCATCTCTCTGCCCTCCAAGAGTGCTCTGGTGTTGACTTTCGTCCCAGAGAAGCACTAGAGCGTCGCCCGACGATGTATTAGTAGTTTAACCTCCGTTAGTGCATGCAAATCCGCTTATATAATCTCTTGCTGCCTCCCTAGTGTTGACAATACTCAGTTTTAGATCTGCATAACTTTTTACTGCTTGATTTTCTTTTAAAGCTTTTTTATTATTAAAAAATAAGTTGATACTTTCCTTTTATTAAAGTTTTTTTTATAATTTTAAATAAGTTGATATTTTCAGTACAGTATTTCTTTTTGACGTTTTTATTGTTGTTATTAAACTTATAAAAATAATACATAAATTATTGTATTTTCCTCTTTTTGGAAGTCACTAAAGTATTCTTATTAGTGTGTTACAAGTTGATTTCTTGTAAGGTATATGGCAAAATAAAATTAATTAGCATCAAATTCTCAAATTTTATTTAATTTTCCCCACCTGGTCATTTAAAAAGTGGTGTATATCTCTGCATTACCTTGTATTTGGGATTTGTCAGGACCATATAGTTCTGGAATATGTTTGCGTTGAATGTTGTTGTTTTTTTCGTTCCAGAAATATCAGTCTTCTACTCGCAAATTAATGGTTGTAACAAACCATTGTTTATAATGTCTGTCGAATGAAGCCTTTTCATTGTTAAACATGGGACGACATATTGTTTAATTTTGCCACCAGAACAGAGAATGTAATGGCATTGTTGGCGCTAGGTTACCGTTTCAACTTCATAATTAACGGTCATTTCCCATAACTTAACACGTAAATCAGCAACCGTCCCATGTTTTTCCTTTCACGCAACAGACATTACACAACAATACTTTGTTTACTAACAATGAGCAGAAGACTTTGGTTACCACGGAAAGTGAGGTTTTTGGATTTATTAGTTTAGTTTTAATTTTGAATACGAAATTTTTAATTAAGAGAAATTTGTATTAGGGATTGTAAACTATGTGCAAAGTCTTAAAATTTGCATTGTTAAGGGAAAGAGAGCACGGATCAGCTGTTTTTTTTTAGTTCCATTTGATTAACATAAAAACCTTAGTAGACACACAAAAATTCTTTTTTTTTTTTTTTTTTTTTTTTAAAGAGATTGATTTTAGTCACAGAAAAAAAAAATCAAAACGGAGATTATTAATATCGTTAATATTGTCTTCAGATATCCTCTGGAGTATTTCGAGATTAGTGCGCCAAGAAGCATGCGCATGCGCATGGTCGGCAGAATGTCGTCATCAAATCATCAATCATTACATTCATCAACAAAAATCATCAAGAAATCGGAATCATCATTCATCACACAAAATCGAACCTGAGCCTATAACCTGAGTTACCTGAGGTCACAATGGAAAGTCCAGCAGGAGGACAGTTATCTATCGCACAGAAAGATGAACTCATGGACCAAGTTAAACAACAAATCGCAATAGCGACAGCCCAAGAATTACTCACTGTAAGTGATGCGGTAAAGCTTATATGCATACTGATTTTGTAACATGTTCCTAACAGTCTTAATCTACATACTAGTGATCATACGCATACAGTTTTGATACAGTGCTGTATGCATACTGTATGATGTATATTATACAGTATGATACTGATATTAATGGTATGGATTATAATGTATGATATGTATGCACACTTAATTATGTACCGGTACACCGAGGTCGGTATATATTATTATACACATAATACGTGCATGCATACTGTACATAAAAATAACATAACATGAGTAACATGACAGTACATCGTAATGATATGTGTATGAGTAGTAAAAATGCAGCATTTCCATTGGTTTCATATATCAAGATAAATACACTTTATATTATTTTAGAGTGGGGGCATGCATGACCAAAATGTGTCAACAGGCGACTTGTCCTTACACTGATCCTCGCCATCTGTGAATTCCAAATACTAGCGAGATAAAGACAACTACCTCAGGCCACCGCGGCTTAAGTGTGACGTCATGCTGCCAAGCGATTGGTTGACCGCAGAGCATTTTATGGATCATGAACAGCATGATGTCATGATGTCAAGTGATTGGTCGACTTAAAAGAGGCGCGAACTGCAAGTTGCAAAAAGTTGCAGCGCCACTCACAGGTGGCGAGGATCAGTGTAAGGACAAGTCGCCTATTGCCCCAAAATACCAACCAATCAATCATATTATTAGAGTTGTATATAATATATATAATCATATGATATATTATTACAGATCTTAAGATCTTAGTTTACATGTAGATTGGACTGCGCGCTTCAATCCTCTTTTGGTTTATCCTATCCAGACGTACATTGATATCACTTCCGCAGACCAAGGTAGTGTAGAAGAGATATGATCTTTGAGTGTTTAAGCCCCGCCCACTTGATGACGTCATGATAGAGTGCCATAAGAATAAAATTGTATGGCTCTATCCTGACGTCACGAGAATGGTCACGTGACTTTGGATACTCGTACCTCTTCTATACACTATCTTCTCCGCATCTGTCTGTAGTGGTCCAACTAAAAAGTGCGACCAGAAACCTGACATCAGACTGTGAAAATATAAATAACCGAGCAGCATGACATAAATGTAATATATTTTGTTCATAGTAGAGATAGGTGCCCTCTCAGTTTGTTTACACAATTTAATCAATGAGATTCATGATGAGTGTATCATAATTGTTCAGTGCTCGGATAAACTGATGTTTGAAGTTTTAACGTTTTAACTTCACTCTTTTTACTAAAGCCTCCAATACTCTTTAAGGACAGTATATAATTTTTTATTATTTTTTGTAATTGTGTTTTGTTAATACTCAGTGATAATTTTCAAATTTACTGTTTCAGAAAATGACAGAGAAGTGCTTTAGAAAATGTGTCGCAAAGCCAGGAACCTCACTGGACAGCTCTGAACAGGTTTGTTTAAGCTAAATTACATAATAAAATAACTTGCATAACATGAACAAATCATACTTTTAAATCCCCTGCTCTTCAAACACTTCGCAATCACATCCAACCAAACCTTTTTTAGCCTACTGTAATCCTCTCATTCTTCCGTATTACCATAAAATGAGGGGAACGGCTTCAGCTTTTATATTTCATAAATTTGTAAATAATGTTAACTTAACATTGTAACAACAAAAGCATCCGCCTCCTCCTCCTCAGCCTTCTAAGAATTCCAAATGAGCGACTAATCCCCAAGAATAATCCTCGTTCAATTTTCCCTGCGTTTAAATCAACTTTTCTCCTGCAAGGATGCCAAGCAGTGCTGTAGTGCCATAGTACTACATACGTAACATGACTCCATATCCCCTACGGGGTAAGCCAGCAGTATTATTACCTCGCCCGCCCACAAATACTCTGCTTGTTTCAGATACATATGCACTCATGACCAGGCGCAGACCCGGGGGGAGGGGGGGGGGGGGCGATTTTGAATTTAACATGGGCAATATAGGCATTTCCCCCACTCCATTTTTTTTTTTAACATTGGCCATATGAAGGCATACCCCCCCCCCCCTCAATATTTTTTTATGGATCCACGCCTGCTCAGTACTTACTACACTCTCTATTACACAAAGTACTTTTATCATTTCTGCTCTTCAAACATTCTGTAATCACCTCCAGCCAAACCTTTTTTGGTCTACCTAATCCTTTTGTTCCTTCTACTCTTCCTTTGAATATCATCTGTTTGCAATTCATTCCTCATCCATTCTCTCAGCATGTCCAAACCACCGTAGCGTACTACTTTCGTACCTATCAATTACATTTTCTTTCACTCCACACTCATTCATCACCCATACAATGTATTTCTCACTCTATCTAGCCAAGTTTTCCCACACATATTCCTTAAGAAACTCATACAAACTGCGCCTTTAGTTTACTCCTATGATTTTGCCTCAGACCCATGTTATATCAAAGTTGGTATTTGGACATAGTTATTGACGTCATTAAGACAGGTGGATGGTGGATTTTACCCGAGTGAGTCAAAAAGTGACACTGCATTGTGATAACACGGTGTATAGCACACATCAGAAACTGATTACAGAGCTTTGCTATTGGCTAAAGTACACGTGTAGTTAAGTCATATTGATTCTATCGAGGAGGTTTTCATGTCATTTTTTGGTGCTTTATGACGTCAACACACAGCTAGCTTAGTGTGAGATAACACTGCCATAACACCCACTGTGAGAACATCAAAGATCACATCTGGGTTTAGTGATTAGATTTCAGTATGGTATATATTTTAAAGGAAAGGATAGGAATAACCAGCAAGGCCTTACCGATGGAGAAGTCACAGAAGGAGAAAATCTTGCGGTTACAGGTTCACTCGAAAAATAGTTAAATATCTACATTTTGAAGACGTTTCGCACCGTCTAGGTGCTTCATCAATTCGGAGAGAAGTCAGAACTGATGAAGCACCTAGACGGTGCGAAACGTCTTCAAAATGTAGATATTTAACTATTTTTTCGAGTGAACCTGTAACCGCAAGATTTTCTGCTTTTGTGACTTCTCGA
The DNA here is from genome assembly GCA_949825025.1 of Siphlonurus alternatus. Classification (NCBI taxonomy): domain Eukaryota; kingdom Metazoa; phylum Arthropoda; class Insecta; order Ephemeroptera; family Siphlonuridae; genus Siphlonurus; species Siphlonurus alternatus. The sequence continues at coordinate 7,099,050 of OX463780.1, forward strand.
TCAATAAGGCCTTACTGGTTATTCCTATCCTTTTCTTTAAAATATACATCACAACCGAAATGGTTTATTTTCCTTAAATTTAAGATTTCAGTATGGGAAAAAAAAATAAGTTTATAGGCTGGCTTCATACATCCCAGGACCCTGATAATGAGCAATGCATGGCCAATATCCCCAACATTGGTCTGGTTGACATTTCTGACATCGATAGGACCAATAGTGAAACAATTTTCCTATGAAAAACCAAGCTAAATATCACAATATATATTTCTTGAATAGTCCTTGCTAAATTGTATCCTTCAGTAATCAAACTACAAGATAAATTTTGTTTTGTTTCAGAAATGTGTGGCGATGTGCATGGACCGGTACATGGACAGCTATAACCTAGTATCAAGGACTTACAGCAATAGGCTAATGCAGGAACGAAATAGATCGTAATAATTAACAATTAGTTGGTTTGAGAGTGTATTGTGGTTACTTTTTTTTTTTGTAGCCGCGGTTGTGCTTTAATAGAGTTGTTTGCTGTTTTTGTTTACGAGGTATAATAGCATAGCAGGTATACGAACGGTCAGGAGGGTAGAAAATGGAGGTCCAACTATAATGTCAGCATATATTAGATAGAAGAAATTACAAAAAAAAAATGAAAAAAATAGTTTTGATTGTTCTATAATGATGCAATTTTTTTATGCCTTCTATCGTTCATGGTGTATTTTTACAATTTTTTCAAACCTGATTTATTTTGTTTAATAAAGTGAAAAAAAAAATCAATATATAATTTGCTTTCATACTAGTCTGTGCATTCTGGTCCTCCATAGACTAACTAACAGCCTAACTTACAGGGGCATGACGTCAGCGCAGTCAACTCTATAGACAGACAATAGTGACAATACTGATCAATTGTGACTTGTTTTGCTACCATGTTACAGTTACACTTTTGCATGTGTCATATATTTATTTTTAAGGTGCAAAGTGTTAACAATTTATATTGCAAATGGGTTTTGTTATTTCATCCCATTGCTTGTATAGAGCTGATTATACTATAGTATATAAACAAATTATGTATTGATTTTTTTTTTTTTTTTCACTTTATCAAACAAAAACAAAAAAACAGCTATAAATTTTTTTAAAAATATGCCAATAAACGTTAAGATAGTATAAAAAAATCTCATCATTATAGAACAATAAATTTTTTTTTTTTTTTTTTTTTTTTTTTTCATTTCTCATATCAGTCTTATCTAGTGCCATGGTAGCTGGACTTCCACTTTCCCTTTTCTACACTCCTGGCCGTCCGTATACCTGCTATGCTATTTTTCCTCGTAAACAAAAACAGCAAACAACTCTATACCTTAGTCAAGTAAATGGTAAGCTTAAGCATTTCTTTATATTTGAAGCTTTAATTTATTTTCAATTATGGCAAAAACTGCAATGTAATTATTATAAAAAGGAAATTTGAGCATATATACACTGTAAAATAAATAATAATAAATTGCAATATTAATTGTAAGGGTTATACATTTGATTTCATTGTGTAGTTAGTAAAACCTTGAAGAGGGCAGACATATCAGGTGGCATCAATTATATAACCACAAAACTGCTTTTCACACAGACTCAAGGCGGTCAGCAAAATATGCATGCTATATTGATTCTGACTTCAAATGTTCACGAATCGTGAAGTTTCATTGCCAAAAATGCAAAAAAGTTTGAACTGGAAAAAACTGTTTTTGAAAAGTGAGAACTCTCTGTTTCAGTTTTTTCAAGTTTCGTAAATTTTTTCCAGTTTATGATAACTGGAAATGCAGTTTTGTCTTGCAAAAGCAAGTTTTTCGTGATTAAAATTAAATGCATTAATTATAATTTTTTTCCTCCTCCATCTTGACACCATAATGATGAATGTTCCACGAATTTTCTTCACTGCAGACAGTTGTACTTTATCAAAATATATTATATAGTATTATATACCAAAATATATACAGCATTCCGAATGCTTCCAACATGCGTCACGGCCAGATCTGTTGTGCGACTTCACAACTAGCGATAGCGACATCATAAAAAACTTGAATGTTTTCTAATAATTAATAAGAAAGTTAATTGTATTAATAATTTTATTTATTATTGAACATTTTTTTAACAAACAATAAAGTACTTGACAGTCAATAAGTGATGGGGGGGGGGGAGGGAGAGGTACACTCGTCGCCTTGGAAAATTTCTCACTTGTTAATCACCATCCTTACAGAGCATGTGTATGGTGATTAACAAGGCTGTAAAGTGAAATTTTCCAAGGCGACGAGTGTACATTGACCTTTAATAAAATGTTCTGCAAGTATTTTTGCAGATTCTTGCCATATTTATGTGGGGGAAGGGGGATTTAGGGGAATAAAAATGCTCAATAGAGCTTGTAAGTTTGACACTCTGGCACTGACGGGTTTCTTGAGAACTTTGGGGGGAAAGGGGGGGGGAGTTGTTCAGAGTTTGTTCTGTAGTAACTGACGCAGTTCTCTCCGTAGAATCTTGCCGCTGGGGTTCCTGGGAATGGCTGCAATGAAGCGCACGCCCCCTCTTAGTCTTTTTTGTGGCGAAACGTTCTCTGTAACATAAGATATATATAGCATGAAAATTAGTTTATATAGTAAAGTGGGATCCATTATTTTGTTTTAGTGATCTTTTTATTTTAATATACTCTATATATATATAGAGTATATCGACCTCAAAATTTTTCATTGCAAAAATGAATACAGGGTGCAAAGTTATGGGACTCTGATTTTTTTTTTTATGTTTTTAGAGGTTGGAAAGTATTGCTAAAAAGTTTTGCCAAGATCAGGTTTGAACCCACGTCCCTTTTAGGTCATATCTTTTTATTAAGAGAGGCGTCAATCTATGCTTTCAATAACTTTTTTAAAATTAATATTTCCCGAAATCTAAATAATTAATCTAAAAAAAAAAAATTAAAGTAGAATCATAACATAAATTTGCACCTTCTATCCATTTCTACAGTAAAAAAAAAATTGAGATCGATGTCCTCCATTACGACATGAATAATTTCTCCATGCTCCATTGTTATATTAAATGATGTGCAGATTCTTGCAACGACTATGTATTACTATGTATGTATATTATAATGTATTACATAAGCTAGTAATATCAGAGTTATTAAATTTAACACGAGGATTTATTTATATATTTAGTTATCTTATAATATAAAAATATATTCATTATTATTATATATATAGCACATGCCATGCACATGATAATATTTATTTATTTATTTATTTCACCCAAAGTACAAATACAAAATATATTACAAAAATTAGGGTGCGGATTGCAACAAAGCACCGATGGCACTATTTCACTAAAAAGTGGTTACAATCCTTTATATAACTACTGAAAAAAACAATCATTAGCTGTAAGCTTGTGTCAAAATAAATTATGTGTAATCATAAACTATTTTTACAAATATAGTGTTTCTTTAAAACACTAGGAAACTGTGTTTCAGAACATTTCTTGATAGGACCCGGAAGCCGATTCCACTCATCCACGGATCTTATTACAAGCCATTACAAGCTTAAGCCATTTTTGTAACGATCAATTCGAGCCTTTGGTGGAATGAGCCGAACTGCCCCGTCTTGCCCTCTAATGGGACGTCCATTGATAATATTGATAGTATAATATAGTATTGTACTTAAAAATTGATATATATATGTTTTTAAGTACATGTAGCGCGCATTGCAAAACTTTGATGATCTGCGCCGAGTTGAGAAGCTGAACAAGTTGCCTAACTTTTAGGCGGTAATTTCAGACTTGGAAATATTTCGTTTACGAAAAAAAAGCAAGTGTTAACTCTGGACAGCACGAACGTTACTCCTGCCTCACTTGCTAGAGCTGCAGCTTCAATAGACAGAGAGATGCAGATTTGTAATTTTAGAGATATCAGAAGAGCACCCAGTCTATCAATATCAAAATAGTTTTGGTTCACCACACCTTCATAGACTGCGTGGTAACGTCCACAAACAAAGCAGCAGTAACGTTCGTGGTGTCCAGAAGTGTACATATATATGCCATGGCGTTTAAGGGTAAGGTAACGCCACCAATGTTAAAAAAAATCCCTCTCACAAAAATTCTGAAAAAAATTTAAAATGTTCTCCTCTACACCCCCTAGCTATCAGTAGCTAAAATATCAGGTATACAAATACGATCTAGTTTTTGAGTTATGAATTTTTAAAGTTGACCAATTTAACATGGGAGTTTCATTTCTCCATCTTAAAGTAGGCAACTTTAAAAATTTATAACTCAAAAACTAGATCGTATTTGTATACCTGATATTTTAGGTACTGATAGGGGGTATAGAGGAGAACATTTTAAATTTTTTTCAGAATTTTTGTGAGAGGGATTTTTTTTAACATTGGTGGCGTTACCTTACCCTTAAACATGCAGGTGTATAATTCGTGGACAATGACGTACATTTCCGTTTGAGCTTCAGTATATAGGACAACAAATTACCAGATCGAGAATCACTCCGCGTGGCCAAAACGTAAACTATGAGGTTTGAAATATTTCCTGATATTTTTTCAATATTAAATTTTGAAATAACAGCGAATTAACTATCATCATGCCTTCATGAAACCCTTCATGCAGATCTAGATATAGATCAAAGTAAAATCTAAAAAAAAAATTATAATAAAGAGGTGTCGAAGCCCAATTAAAACAGAAAAAACTTCAATCACATAAATATTTCTTCTATTTTTAAATAAGTTTCCAAAAAATATACTGCATATATATTAATAAAACCTATGTGGTACAGCTAGAATTTTTGGGATTTCGGTTCGATCATCGCCATATGGAGGATCAGGATCACTTGAACTATTTTTATTGGAAATTAATATATAACTCGTTTTTTTTTTTCTCAATTATAAACCAGCTGAGAGACCCTCTACTTAATTTACTGGAGACTTTCATATATATACGATGGAGCGTGCTCATTACAATTTATTGTTGGTAAAAATAATCACCAATCTTTGTTCCACTATGTATGTCTTGGTCTGTACATATTGACAATCATTCCATTTAATTAATCAATAAATTGAAAAATGATCGTTGATTAATGATCGAATGTAAGCCTCGATTGTATATAAAAAATATTACATCGTCCATTACACAATCGCATTTGTAATAATCTTTATTAAAAAAAATGTTGACAGTTTTATTGAAAAGGTTAATTACTATTATTTTTTTTTAACGCTTCGATCAAGGTGTCACGTTTTTTTGCTACACGGAAAAAATGATTATGTATATTACTATAATGTGATTACTTATGACTAAGCAGATTGAATATTGAGTTCTCATTCAGCGCATGACGCGACGATTTTTTAAGTCTTAACCAATTCTATATATTTTTTGTGCATACACACACCCAAGTACATGACATAATGAGTATATAAATAATGACATTAAATATTATCCGGCTTTGAAAAATTATATATAGAATATAGAGAGAGTTTTTGTTCGAAAAAAAAAAACTCTCTTAAACATGATAATTGATAATAATTATAAACATGCAGCTGTATAAAATTTACACAGGTAATTTTTCGACGCGGTGCATCGATCGTACGTGCCGTTAAAAGACCATCAGATATAACCTGCTCTTTGCCTCTTAATTATGACCAAAACGTTCAAAGCTTCATCGCGAGAGGTTTCATGGAGTCGGTGTCTAGCAAAAGTTGATGAGAGTAGAGTGAGCGATTAAATATTTTTTATTTCAGTTTCTAAATAGTAGTAGTTCAACCTGCCCTCTATTAATTGAGAAATGAAAACCAAAAAATTTCATCTGAAATAGCTTAATTCACCACAAAAAAAAATCCCAAAGTTTATGTTTCAGAGGCTTTTAACATGCAGCTTTATAGGGTACAGAAAACACCTAGCTTAATTTACTCAAACTACTTCGTCTGATCTATAATATGGTATATACCAATTAAAAAATACCTATGTAATCTAGCTATGATACATTCTTGGATTTTTTAAAATAAAATATAAATAAATACGGAGCCGTTTTTCCAGAAAAAATCTTTAAATTTTTGGGGTTTCTGGGTAAATTTCCATAAGGATTTTCAATTTTTTTTTTTCCAGAAAAACAGCACCGAAAAAAAATTTTTTATTTGAAAATCCATTAAAAGAATTCATCAAAGATTTCGTAGATATTTTTTAAAAAGGCCTCCGAAACACCAACTTTGGGATTTCTTTTGATGTACGTAAGGTAAAACTAATTGAGATGGAATTTTTTGGTTTCGATTTCTCAATAGAGGGCAGGTTAAAGGTTAAACTATATTTATGAAATATTCAAAAAAATGTAATCGCTCACTCTACTTTTCAATGTTGCATTTCCATGAAGCGAGAAAAGTGAGAAAATCGCGAGCCAATCAGAGGCTCGGGATATCTTCGCCTTGCAAGGAGCGATTTTATCGCCAATATGGCCGCCATACGAGATTGAAGCAAATGCGCTTTTCTCGCCCCGCCAAGCCCCGCTCGACATCGCTCCATGGAAATGCATCATCTTTATGCGCGTCAAAGATGATATATTATATGGGCTCGATTCATGAAGCATTTAAAGCGGATTCAGATGGCGATAACGGCGATGCGAAGCGATTTTGACGTAAAAGCTGTGAAATCCTATGCGGCGGCGAATTCGTCGGGAATCGCGTTAATTACGATGCTCTTCTACTTTTAATCGCCAAATATGGCCGCCAGTGGATGTTACAGCAAGTGCGCATTATTCACTTCGCGTCACAGGCTGGAAATCGCCATGTGAATCCGCCTTTATTAACTAGATGTTTTAACACGTAAAACAGGTATATAGTTAAACGTGGTTATAAGCTAAACGTGGTTAGAAACCTGGCTAAATGCTTCATAAATCGCACCTATATATATATGCAGTATATTATGCCGACTCCAAACCGCGCACTGCTGCATGGTCAAATGTCCGGCCATAGACTCTCACTCACTTGCGACAAAATCTGCGACCTGCTTCTCGGAGAGGGCGGGGTCCTTGCGCACCACAAAGGCGAGGGGGAGTTCTCCGGCCTTGACGTCCGGCACCCCCACCACGGCCGCGTCCTCCACGCCGGGGTGAGTCTGCAGCAGCGCCTCCAGCTCAGCCGGCGGGACCTGCGGACATCGAGGAGGTCATTTAATTGGAGACTCGAGGATCCAGGGGGGGGGGGGGGCGATTTTGCCTTCCCCCCCCCAAATACATTGAAGTTATTACCACCACCACCCGTCACCCCTTCCAGTCCCAAAACTTAACATTGCCGTATAGGGCCGTCTACCCCCCTTCCCCGCCCCAGAGCCGCGTACTGGATCCGTCCCTGCTTGAGCGTGCCGGGAGAACGGTCCATTGATATGGCCAACAATCCAGAGTGTGGTTTTCATGATTCCCTCGTCAGTCACAACCAGGGGATATATTTCAATGGGACGCGCCACGTTACCATCCTTACCTTCCCTAAATTATCCCTATCAGATACCCATTAGCCCGCCTCGAGCTCCAAGCTCATAAGAGTAAATTTTTCTTATAACAAATAACAAATAAAAAAAAAAAAAAAATGACGGGATCGAGATAGCCGGAGTATTTTTTATTTTAAACACCAATGTGAAATTTAATGTAATGAAAATTTCCCCTTGCAGCTTTAATTGTTAATCACCACATCCCGTAAGAAAACCACAGGGTATGGTGATTTAACAAGGCTGCAAGTGGGAAAATTTCCAAGGCTATACGAGTTTACAATAAAATTGATAATATCACATTAAAATTAAAACTTTTACATTAAATGTAAAATAATAAAAATATGTTAAATAAAAAAATACAGTGTATATATATATAATTTGTATATTATGTTGTACCTTTTTATTTATAATATATGTTTTTATTTATTTTATTTAATTGATTAATTGATAGATTACATTAATTAATTAATTACATTATTAATTTATTATGTATAATTTTATATCATAATTTCATTGTCTTGATTAGCATGGCATATTTAAGAGAAAACGTTTTCTTATATAAAATTATTTATCGAATAACGTCGATCCCTCGTCCAAAAAATTGAGCTATATCTGCTTGCTACGACCTCGTGGTGCAATAATAAAAAGCTATATCTGCTATTTCAAGTTATAAGTGCAACAATGAGCTTTATAAACTGCTTTATGTTATATAAATATTTGTAGCTCATAATTGCACTTACCTGATTATACAGCAGATATTTGTTGTATTGTATACAAAATAATACAACATTGTATTGTGTATATATGTATTGTATACGAGATCATGGTAGCAGATACAGTTCATTATTCCGGACGAGGAAGAATTCTTTTAATGATTTAACTCTATGCAAGCTCTCAAAAGCCAGAGAACTATAGTGTATATGGACATATATATACTGTATATATATATATACACACAGTATATATATATATAAGAATTCCGGGCAATATTAAGGCTCTGCATCACCTTTGCGTATTTTCTATGCTTATATTCCCCAGCATCTGTTAGTTTTGATGTCACTTTTTTCAAAAACTATAAATTCCTTAAAATAAACACTAGTTCATTATAACTATGGACCAACGTGTACGTACGCTCTTATTTTTTTTCCCCCAATCAAATTGAATTTTATTTGTGGTTTTAAAATTTTTTATTTTTAATTCTCAAAATGAAAATTGCATAATTAAAATTCAATTTGATTAGAAATAATTAAAAATAATAAGAGCGTTGGTAATGAATATAATGAATTTTTAGTGTTTATTTTCAGGTATGAAGCAAAGTTGTACAATTATTTATTATAGTTTCTGAAAAAAAGTGACATAAAATTAACATGGGGAAGTATAGCAAATATACGCAATACGCAAAGGTGATGCTGAGTCTTAAAAAAAAAAATCCGAGAAAGCAGATCTCCAAAATAGCTAGACAACTTACATAAAAAAATTGTATTGGAGAAATGGATAGAGGGCACCAAATTATTATAATCATTCAGGTGATTCAGAGTATACATAATAGTATAACTTTGCACCGTCAATTCAATTCTGCAATTTCGATGACTAAAATAAAATCAGCTCCCACCTGGTACCCCTTATACTTGATGAGCTCCTTGAGACGGTCCACGATGAAAAACGCCTCGTCATCATCGTAGTACGCCACGTCACCGGTGTGCAGCCACCCCTCGGGGTCAATGGCCGCGGCCGTGGCCTTGGGGTCGCCCGCGTACCCCTTCATTACCAGCAGTCCACGGAAACAAAGCTCTCCGCGCGATCCAGGACCCTGCAGCGCTCCCGTGTCAGGGTCTATCACCTGAGGAAGAAATTTAATAAGTTTCTTTGATTTTATTATAATATTATAGCGTTGAACAAATTAAGTCATGTACATTAATGATGTAAAATCGGAATAAATTAAAACACAAAAATTTATTATTGTGTTACCACCAAAAGTCGAATTTGGGCAAAAGCCGAAAAAAATGAGCAAAACTATGGGCAAAATAAAAAAATTCTTTATTTGAGGTTTTTCTCAAAGCTCGATGCTCAAAACTAGTTTGCTCAAATTGATATGAACAATTTAAAAACCTGATCAATGAAAATTTTTATTTCGGCTTTTGCTCATTTCCATTTAAACAAAAGTATAATTATAGTTCTGCGAATGACGGTTTTGACCAAAACTCGAAATTAACATTTTATTTCGGCTTTTGAGCAAAATTTGAGCAATTACAACTTGTTCTGCGAATTTCTTATTTGAATCTCAAAATTATTAATTTATTTATTTTATTTTATTTATTTTTTTTTACAAATTATGAAGCATACAGCACGCCCAGTGCTATATATAATTGTGTTGTTTATTTATTTTATCTGGCCATGATTTTTTTATGTTTATAATTAATTAAATAATATACAGGGTGTTTCTAAAGTTCTTGAAAACTATAGACGCAAATAAGATTTATCTCAATGCACACTTTTTATAAATCAATTTGAAGCTCTGAATTAATTCAACATCTTGAAACTTTTTATTTAAAAAATTAATTAAAGAAACGACCTTCTAATAAGTTGAAACAAGGAAAAAATTGCTATTGTCTCTTTTTCTTGCATTTTTACGACTGCAGCACCTAAAATTTAATTAATTAAATTCCTTGATTGATGTTTTTTTTTTTTTTTTTTCAAACACATTATACCGAAAGGGTACTGAACATATAATATAAGCAATATTTATAACACTGCACACATGTAAACGCACCTCGAGCTCTTGCAAGTGCTTCATCGCAGGCATAAAGGACTAAATTTTATGGTGTGTGTATCTTTTTTTTTTCATTCATATCAATTAAAAAAAGGTAGACGTCTCGTAAGTATTTGATGAGAACATCCATGTTATAGCAAAAAGAATTTCAAAGATTTCTTTTATTTTAATTTTTTACTACAATATTTGCATTCATTGTCATGGCTCAAAGGTAAATAATTAAATAAAATTAAAAAAAACACTTTGCTGAGATGACTGGCGTATGTTTGAGGTTATACGCACTGAAAGAACGCCAGTCAACAATGAGTCGAATTTTTTGTGTGACGTCATCATGCACGCAGCTAAAAGTCATCGCAATGATACTTTGATTGTCTAACTTAATTGTGATTATAAAATATTTAAAAGAAAATATAAAAAATAAACTTGCAGAATATAGAAAATGAAAGAACTAAAAAAAAAAAATGTTTTGCAGTCTGAGCTTGTTGAAAAGTTACAGCATTTTCTCTCGGTTGAGGGAACCGAGAAAACCTCAGTCAGAACGGATACCTTTACTGTTTATCAAAATAAACCGCAATGATGCATGTTGGAGATCAATTTTAATAATTTACCACTAGAATTCTGGCATATTATACATTTCACTGAAACGGTCACCCAATATCCATCATGAACTATAACCAAGATGAAGATGTTTCTTGATTTCAGAGATCGAAAGAGAAACGGTCTGTAAAAGTATTTCCAATTATGAAAGCAAAGGTACCTCATTTTAAATTTAATATTATATAGTAAAAAAATAATTAGCTGCAAAACTGAAGATCACGTGATATATATAATTTCATGTATTATTTAATTACTGCGCATATTCGATCAGATGCTTTAAGTGAAATATAATAATTAAAAATGAAGTATTGACTTCTAAATTTTTTATTGCAAAAATTTATACAGAGGGTGCAAATTTATGCCACTGCTTTTTTTTTTCAGATTTTTTTAGAGTCCGGGAAATATTGCTAGAAAGATTTGCCAAGGTCAGGTTTGAACCCACGCCCCTTTTAGACCTTATATTCTTTTATTAAAAGAGAGGCGTCGGATCTAGATGTGTCACTCTCTTTGTACTTTCAATAATTTTTTAAAAATAGTTTCTGGACTCTAAAAAATCAGAGTATAGCATAATTTTGTCCCCTTTATCCATTTCTACACTAAAAAATTTTGAGGTCGATACTCCATTATATAAAACGTACATGTTTCAGATAATTTATAATTAACACGTAACGTATATGTTATAAGTCTTATAAGTCGTCTGCAAAAGTTAATTCTTTTCATCAACTTAAGTGTATAATTATTAATTAATATTATAATATGAAATACTGAATATTAAAATTTTCTTCTTATATTTCAAAAAGAAATGAACTAGATTTCAGACAATATGGCACGTGCACATATAACTTAATATATATTAATTAAATTATCGCACTCAAATTTAATTTAATGTTAAACACTTTTCAAAGGTAGAAATAAAACATTTATTATAAATATGCCATATTTAATTATATAACATTTAATTCACCATATTTATGGAATTAAAATGGAATTAATTAAGGAATTCTGATTTTTTTATAAAATAAATTATAATATAATTAAATTTTAAAATACAAACTCTTTTCAATGAAGGTATGTCTTTTTCTATTGATTGTTCTATAATGCGTGAACAACAATTTCCATAATTTAATTCCCCCATTTAATTAAAATGCATAAATTATTTGGATGTTTTTGACAATTCAAAATATATGCATAACTCCATAACATATTCATTGTTCACACAGTGCACGAGGGTGAATTATTTAAAATCAATACACGTCAAGCATTTTTCTGATTTTAACGCAAATGGAACTGAAAAGAACGCTGCCAACATGCGCGTGCATCAGAGACGTGCATGGATAAAATTATATCTAACAGTAATTTGCAAAATTACGTCTTCAATTCATTCTTCATACGTCTGAACCTGTAATCTTATTACATCTTTTTACCCTCAAAAACACATATTATAATATTTCTTCCTCGCTCAAAGTGAGGATGAAATGGAGACAACTGGGGGGCATTCATAAAGCACTTTAACCCCCCCCCCTCCCATTTTAGCCTCAATTTTTATCTCTGGTGCGTGTGTAAAAACCTGAATCCTATGTCAATTGTCACAAGTTGCTATCATAATATTCTAAAAAATAATCTTTTAAAACAAATTTTTTGTCCTATTTGCCATATTGCCTAAAATTATCTAAAAACTGACGTTCCCCGTTTATGAGTTTTCCAAATTCCAAACTCTTGGGGTTTATTGTAATAATCTATGTAAAGTGTCATTTATATGTTCTTTTCGGAATAAACACATTAAAAAATAAAAAAAATGATAAAAACATGCATATGGTGCTAAACCAGGGGCTAATAATGTTAATTTTAAGCTCCTTTTAGCACCATTTTTAGCACCAGGGATAAAAATCGAGGCTAAAGTGGAGTTAAAGTGCTTTTTGTGAATGCCCCTCAACATTTCTAACATAATTGAGTTCCCTAAAATTACCAAAAATATATATATTCATGCAGGGGCGGATCCATCGCACGGCTTTAGGGAGGGGGGTGCCTTATCTTGCAATGCTATTTTTGTGGTGCGAGGGTAGGGCAACGAATGGGGATCGAGATGTGTGTAATAAATTCAGTGTATTTTGGGACCTTTTTTTGGGGGGGGGGGGGAAGAAGGCTATCGTTCCCATCCATCCCCTTGTATCCGCGCCTGTCGTCTCTCATTGTATATTGGAGCTACCACAACAAATGAGACAAGAGCGAAATTCGTGCTGTCCCGTGAGATACATCTGGTTCCAAAAACGCGCATTGTAGACGTTCTCCCCCCCTCCTCTCTCCCAGTAATGCCTACCTTTGCCTCCATGCCAGGTACAACCATGCCCGAAGTCCCGGGTTTGTTCTTGCCGTGCGGCACCATGAGGGCGGCCAGGGTGCACTCTGTCAGTCCGTAACCCTGACGAATGTCCGGGATCTTGAGGCGGTCCGTCACGGCGTTCTGGAGCTCCCGGGACAGCGGGGCGGCGCCACACGACACGTGGCGCAGAGAGGACACGTCGTACTGGGAGACGAGCTCGCTGTTCGCCAGAAGCTGCATCAGTGGCGGTACCAGCGGGATCGTGCTCACCTGTCAACAAATATATGTCATAGTGAGCAACGTGACGTCATTAATGAGCACCAGTGACGTCATTAATGAGCACCAGTGACGTCATTAATGAACATCAGTGACGTCATCAAGGGTGGCACCAGTAATCGTGCACGTCTATTGGTGAATTCACATGGAGATTTTTATGATGCGACGCAAAGCGAATAATGCGCACTTGCTGTGACATCCATTGGCAGACATATTTGGCGATTAAAAAAAAGAGCATCGTTAATTAACGCGATATTCCTCGCCGCAACATGCTGTGGTGAATTCACTCGACGCATAGAATATATATTTCTCAGCTTTTGCGTCAAAATCACGTCGCATTGCCGTTGTCGCTCATGTGGATCCGCCTTATCACAGTTGAATTTTTTTATGGTGACGAGAATTATTAAACCTGTGAAGGTGTATAACCTAAAAGAGGAAAGTCAAGCACCATGCATGCACTTGATGAATGTGTGTGTGTGGTTCTACTAGACATCCCCTTTTGGTTCATTGCATTAATAAAAAAAATATAAATAGAGGTTCTGTCTGTCCTGACGAAGGTTTTCACGGTTCCCTCAGTCTCACCTCAGTGAACGCTGCAATGCATGTGGGAAACGCCGCGAAGGCGTATTCACATGGCGATCACAACGGCGATGCGACGCGATTTTGACGAAAAAGCCGAATTCACGACCGGATATATCGCGTTAATTACGATGCTCTTTTTCTTTTAATCGCCAAATATGGCCGCCAATGGATGTTACAGCAAGTGCGCATTATTCGCGTTGCGTCATATGATAAAAATCGCCATGTGAATTCTATTAAGAGAGACCAAATATAAATAAGTAAAGTAATATTTTTTCTAAATCGTCCCTGCTTATGCACCCCGTTCTCTCTCTCCCCCATCCCCCATGTGTTTCACCCAGACTACATTACTCATATAATATTATTGTTTACTTTTTTTATACTTTATACATAAACTGAAAAATCAAGTAAATCTGAGTCACGATAATCGTTATAAATAGAATGAACACATCAAATCATATAAATGAATATATAATATATGAATATTATATCAGATCAAGTCATCAGCGCTTATCAACTAAACTTCAACATTAATAATTAATTGTTACCATGTGGGATATATAATATAATAATGTTCATACTGCAATGTAACAGTGCAAGTAGTTTAATTATTTTCAGGATTTCTTGCACTGCGCCGCTGCACTGCATGCAGCTCCCGGCTTTCTTGCATGCCCTTGATTCAAGTTATTGCAATAATTAACGCTCCCTAAATATTATCACATCAGTTCTGAGTTGCATTTCCTTATCTTATCACGCGATGATCATAAATTCCATTCAAATTCGATCCCGCATAGTAACGCGCAAACTTCCAATCAATTCGGTCGAGATATGGAAAGATTTTTACATCGCTCACGCACTTAATATTATGTTTTTGATGCTTTAAATTGTTGGAAATGTTGGATATATTTATAATAATTAATAGGATATATTATACTACTTAATAAGATATTGTAATATTGTTTGTTTTATATCAAAATAAAATCCATAAAATCTTACTATATATTATATATATATAAAATGCAAAGAACGACCGATATATACTACATGTATATATATACATATCATTATGTTAATGATAATTTGATATCATACTGTGATTCAATTAAAGTATTGGGTGTCATGCTTACCTCAGATTTAAAATGGAATTTGCAGTCAGAAAAGGTTAGATGCAAAGCTGCTAAATTACTTGGTTTCATCAAACGTAATCTCTATGGTTCTTCTATTAAAGTTAAACGCATGGCTTATATTACATTAATTAGATCAAATATAACCTACGCAGCGCCTGCATGGCATCCAACTACTTGTAAAAACATGAAAAAATTTGAAAGTGTTGAAAAAAGTGCACTTAAATTTATATATAATAAAAATGTTCCTGATTGTGCAAAGACTAAAATTGTTCCAATTGCTGATTATTTTGAAGTTATTGATCTTATTTTCTTTCAGAAATGTCGAACAGGTCAGACTGACTTATCAATAACGGATACTGTAACTGATGGTCGTCTAATAAGAGGTCAAGAGGGAGCTATATTACTTATTCCACCAAAGGCTCGCATAGAATTGTATAAAAAAGGTTTTGTGATAAGATCAGTCACTGCATGGAACAAGCTTCCATGCAATATCAAGACTTGTACAGATCAGCAGTTCTCAAATTCTGTTAAACAATATTATATTGACAGGAACTGTTAGTACAACTGTTATTTATTTCTATTTTTTTTTTATATTTTTTTTTTTTTTTTTTTTTTTTTTTTGACGCAGGATTATGTCTGTAGTGTGTGTATAATTTAAAGTTATAAGGATAGTAGCCACTTCTGTGATAAAGTGCCTTTGGTGCTTTGTTGCTATCCCCACCCAGTGTTATTACTCTGTAATTATTGCTTATGTAATCTGTGGTGAAATAATAAATAAATAAATAAATAAATAATAAATATATTTTTATAAAACTATAATGAATAATGATATAGCTTCATATTAATTATACACAATTAATTGTACACAAAAAAATATTATTTGTGCGTGAATGACGAAGCACATAATAGTAGAAAATCATCTTTATAATACATAAGTATATATTTATATACACTATATACAGGTGTATTTAATAGGTGTGACATGATGTGTTTTTGTCATCGTTTAAATAATAATTATTATTAGAAAGTGACGTTAAGTAACGTGTATTCAAACTATGTAAGTTTTGTTCAAATTTGATTAAGAGACGAAAAAATATGAAAACTAACATCAAGTAATATCTAATTTCAGGTTTGGATTGATCATAAAATAATATGACAATTAAGAGACTGTACTTTTGTGCATCTTTTTCTGGATTTGACCCGAATTCGAATTTTGAATACACATCATATTATAGATATACATTGCATATTTTATGCAATGATGAAATGATTTTATAAATTAAACTTTCAGTTCCACACTTTTATGCAAGAATGTCTCCTTTCCATATGCATATATATAATATATATATTTTAATAGAGTATCGACCTCAACATATTTTATTGCAGAAATGGATAGAAGGTGCATAGTAATGTTATTCTGATTTTTTTCAGATTCTTTGGAGTGCGGTAAGTATTTTTAAGTAATTATTGAAGTTACAGAGAGAGTGACGCCTCTATATTATATAGACGGACCTATAAAGAGCGTGCGTGGGTTCAAACCTGATCATGGCAAAACTTTTTAGCAATACTTCCCGGGCTCGAAAAAAATCTCAAATAACCACTTAACCTTAGCCTAAGACTGTCTTAGCGTAACGATGAAAAATACACTATAACTGTACTGTAAGATTGTCTTAATTTTATAGGATTATTATAATTTGTGTTATTTGAAGACCCCACTAAAAAAGAAAAAAAAATCAGAGTGGCATAACTCTGCACCCTCTATCCATTTTTGCAATAAAAAAGTTTTTGAAGTTGATACTCTATTATTGTTAGATTAAATTTCTAAAACTCTAGTTTGACCGTACTAAATAAAATATACCAAGTTCGAGCTCATCACTCACTATCTCGACTCAGATTTCCGTCCACGCCTCAACATACCTTGTAGTCCTGGATGATACGCAGGAAGGTGTCCGGAGTGAAGAAAGGCATCACCACCACTCCGAACTCGCGGGCGATCGCTCCGAGGACGCACATCAGACCGAACACGTGGAACATCGGCAGGTGTCCGGGGAACACTTTGACCGGGTGTTCTGTCGTGAACTGTTGGTGCCTGGAACATTCGTGTGGAACGTGGAACAGTCGTGTGGAACAACAGGTTATTTACGTGGAACAGTCATGTGGAACGTAGAACAGTCATGTGGAACGTGGAACAGTAATGTGAAACATGACGAAACAGTTATTTAATTGGAACGTGGAACAGTAATTTTTCTCGTTAGATCACCAAAGTCAAGCAACATCTATAGCGTAGTTAGAACTTGAATGGGTGACCGATTCAACGCAAAAATTAAGTTGTTATCTCCTTTTCCACCCATTCAGTGCAGTGTCAGTGGAGGTTTCCACGGTTCCCTCAGTCTCCCCTCAGCAAATGCTGGGATGCGTAACAGCCATGAGGCCATCCCTCTCTTATTTCTACCCAGTACCCCACCTCGAACTCCAAAAGCATCAAGCCCGAAACATATATTCACAGGAAAAGATCTCCCCCATCTCCCTTTCCTCCCCGAATTCGCGCCTAATTCCTACCCATACCCCACCTAGACGAGCTCCAAGTCACGCGCATCATCGTCGTTAGTTTAACTCACATTGGAATGGAGATGCCTGCTAGAATGTTGGTGTGTGACAGCTCCACTCCCTTGGGCAGGCCGGTGGTACCACTGGAGCACATGACGAGCGCCACCCTCGCCGAGGGATCGTCTGGACGGTGAGGCACGAACTTCGCCGCGGACTCAGCGGGCACCGAGTTGATCAGCTGACCGAGTGTCTCGTAGCCCTCGCCCGGCTCGTCGTCGCCGTCATCGTCAGGCATGCGCACCAGCAGAGGTCGGGGACCGCGCACCCCAGAGTTGAGAGCCTCTGTCACGGCGTCTTGCGTACCCGCGGACACGAAGATGGCACGAGGATTCGTGAGACTGAGCGAGTGCTGCAGCTCCCCTGTCACGTGACATAATATATGTTAGTACTGCGGTCAACCTAAATTAACTTGTTCTTCATTATAGCTTAATTGCGCTAATAATTAATACATATAAATTTTTGTTATAGAAATACTTACAATTTTAACATTTAAAAAAAACACTCTTATATGCATGCTTGATAGAACGACATGAATATATCACTGCATGGTTGCGTATCCAAGAAGAACTTCCCCTCCCCCTGACATTTTAACATGGGCAATAGGACAATATAGGTATTTCCCCAACTCCATTTTTTTAATATTGGCCCATGCCTATGAAGAACTCCGAAATCGAAATTTGGTTCCGAATCCACGCCTTACTGGTGTAACCTTGACCTCTGGCCTTGACCTCTTTTGACCTTGACCTCTGTTGACCTTGACTTCTGTTGACATTGACCTCTGTTGACCTTGACCTCTGTTGACCTTAAACTCATTTGAACTTGGCCTCATTTGACCTTGACTGACCTCTGTTGACCTTGACTGACCTCTGTTGACCTTGACTGACCTCTGTTGACCTTGACTGACCTCTGTTGACCTTGACTGACCTCTGTTGACCTTAACTGACCTCTGTTGACCTTGACTGACCTCTGTTGACCTTGACCTCTGTTGACCTTGACTCACGTGAGGTGTAGTTGTAGCTGAGCGGAGCGCAGGCGGCCCCGATGAAGATGGTGGCCAGGACAGGCAGGGGGAACTCGAGGCTGTTCTCGCTGCAGACCGCCACGGTGTCTCCCGGGCCAAGACCGCGCGCACGCAGCGCCTCCGCCAGCCGCGAGCTGCGGGCGAGCACCTCTGAATAGCTCAGCTTGCGGTCACTCTCCGCGTGGATCTGAAACAGTTTGCGATGTTTGCGTTCAGTGACAATACGTGGATTTCCAGGGAGTGAGGTGTGCCATTTGGCGCGCGAAAAGGGCGAACTTAAATTGCAGTATCATCGCTACATCAGGGAATCGCGCATCATGGCCGTTAAAATATCGTCTCCCTGTGTCCCTGTAACAGGGATACAGGGAGACGATTTTTTCTCGGCATGCGTCCATGCGGCACCATGCATATAATATACTTATCCAAGAGGTGGGTAAAGGTAGAGACTAGCGTTATTACCCAACTTTTTCTTATGCAAGTGAGACCTTTCCACGTACGACACTAAGCCCCATCGCTGGCGTAGCTAAATAGCTCGATCATTGAGAATTTAATACATATATTATATGTGCACTATCATGATATATTTATTTTCATGTATATGAAATTTGGGAGTGGCTGCATGCAACTTCCAAATTTATTTCCCTGCAGCACTCTTGAACCCACAAAACATTATTGTTCCCACTATTCCCAGAACTTGATCATGCTTGCAAAAATTAATGGCATTGAGCACTTGATATAATTAATTAATTAGTGCCATGTGGGAGGTGTGGCGCAGTGCGCTTGACCGGGTGTCGTCATGCAGATCACCGAAGTCAAGCAACGCCGAGTAAGGTTAGTAGTTGGATGGGTGCGACCATTTTCAACAAAAATCACGCTTCTTACTTAAAGGGATAAAGCGTTTGCGCTTTTCCACTATATGTGGTTTCCCTGACTGTGGACCATTTCACTTTCGGTTCATTAACAAAAACTGTAACGTCCATCCTGGCTGAGGTTTCCACGTTTCCCTCAGTCGCAGGCAAATGCCGAGATGGATTGCAATTAAGGCCGTGGCCGCCTCCGTTCCGGAAAAGCCCGCGAAACGCTCAAGTTTTAAAGTTTCGGAAGGTTTGGGGTTTCAAAGTATAAGTATGTAATTAGTGAGTAGAAGTACTCAATAGGGTTTGATTAAAAATAATAATAATAATTAAGGTATAACTATATATAAATTATATATATTATGTATATATTTAAATTACGCGTCACTCCCTCATGGAGAGGTTCCGGTTGATTAATATTTACATGCAGATCCTATATACTCTATTATATAATACTTGACATCATCAATGAAGTATCGACTTCAATTTTTTATTGCAGAAATGGATAGAGGGTGCAAAATTATGCTACCCTGTTTTTTTTCAGATTTTTTACAGCCCTGGAATTATTTTTAAAAATTTATTGAAAGTTCTTTTTGTGACGTCACGAGACGCCGCTCCTTAAGAAAAAGATAGGACTTGTATTACCGCCGCCGCGTGATGTCACAAAAAGGACTTTCAATAATTTTTTTTTAAAAATACTTCCAGGGCTGTAAAAAAATCTGAAAAATACTAGGGTAACATAACTTTTTGCACCCTCTATCCATTTCTGCAATAAAAAATATTGAGGTCGATACTCCATTGATAGAATTTAATAGAAATTTTAATGTCGTTCTGTTTGACTAAAAAATATAATTTTGCTTTTCCGTATATTTTTAATTTTTCACCTAAGAACTTGTCGTAATCTCTGAGCTGTGTAGCTTTTTGCACAGCAATTATTTATGCAGTTACATGGACTTAAGGTTGATTGAATACAGAAAGAAAGTGTATATAATATACACACTGCTGTACAGATAAGAGACTTAAATTTCTCTATGTATTTAATATACGGAGCTAGGCCTCGATCGTTATAATATATATATATATATATATATATATATGTTGACTGTTGACGTACTATAAAAAGACGTCTATAGAATACACGCAGAAAGAATTTAAAGAGTGTACACCGATAAGAGACGTTTTGCATCAAGGTATATAATAATAATATTAATATACGAGAACAGTATACGTGTGATAAGAGGATATGAGGAACGTTATGTTGAATGAACTTTATAACCACTCCAGCACAGACACACAATTTTAACACATCGTTGTCGATGATACCATACAAAATATTGAAACTAATTTAATAATAAGTTCCTCGTCGGTATACTGGGAAGGGTGTTTAATTTAAATGTATACGCGCGGTGAATTATTTATTATTATTTTTTATATTATTTTTCGTATACGCGTGAAAAGAAAATTGTCAAAGTGGCGCAGTGAGGCTAAAAACTATTAACAAAGAAGAACGTATCGTTTTTACAAAATTGAATATTATAACTAAAATAACTGTCACAACCTCAGTTAGGATGGTCTGACTGAATTGCATGCAGCTTCTTCTCATTTCAATCAACTATAATAGCTGCATAGTGGTTATAAAGGAAGACGATTCGATTCTTTCAAAGTTGCGCTCGCTGCATGCATGAATGTTTGCTTTACTATGTGTTAATGTCTCGAAACTTGTGTTTGTTTTTAATTGGCACATGTGTATAAATTGCAATTGAATTCTCCTCACCCCTCTCTTCTTGTTAGCGCATCTATTTATAAATTGATCAATTCAACGTTCGTTGGGTGGGAAAAGGCGCGGCACGGGAAATAACTGCTTGCGGCTTTCTGCCACTCGCATTCATAGAAATATAAAAATACAATATGTTTTAAATGTCACTGTCGTCTTATGAATTGTAAATTATCATAATAATAATATAAGTTTTATTGAGCAGAAAACAGGCAAGATAAATACATTATGTCACAGTCAGATTATATGAAATACTGCCCAAGAGGGTGCAAAAAAAGGCATTGCCCGAAAGAGATTTTGCATCCTGTGAAAGAAAAGTAACAACTAAATAAAAGTTGCAGAGAAAACAAAAATTACACAATACAAGGAAAAAAAATAATTATACAATACAATAATTATATCATACATTACAAAGCTTGCTTAAACTTTTTTGTACATAAAGATTTAATTTCACAAGCAAGTTTGTTATATTTTTGTGACACTCGAGGAAAAAATGACGTGTTATTAACAATGAGATGTACAGATAGGCACAGTATATTCTATTTTGTTTGAGCCACGCAGCAGACTTGTTTTCGAGCGCACAGTAATTGTATTAGGTGAGAATATCTTCAAATCAACATCACCTAGCAAGCATTTGTGGAAAAAAATCAAATCATTGCGATTTAGCACATCAGACATTAAAGGAATTTTACACAAATAACTTCTTTCAACACTATTTGAGGTGAAAATGTTAGAAAAAAAAATAGTTATATAGCCACATGCATGCAGCATATACACATTAGGAGTAAAAATAGTAACCCCTAAAAATTAATCCTAAACTAACTCCGAATCCAAAAATTCAAAGGTGTTTTCTGAGATAAAAAAATTAGCTTGTTTCAATGGTAATGTCAAAATTAGGATACAATCATTTATTAACGTAGTAAGGGTCAATATCTCGTTAGGGGTTGTTTTTATAACATTTCAAATTACATCATTAGATTTAACGTGTTTTGAACCCCCTAGAAATAAAATTTGGTGCTGATTGGCCAAAATTTTTCTAACAACTTAATTTTTAACATGGAAATCCCATAAGGAAGTAATGCAAATTGTGAATCCACCCCTAAAAAAGCATGAAAGAGTGATTTAAAATAAAATAAAAAAAATCTAACACATGTATGTCATAAAAACTTTCAACCCTTGGCTTAATTATGTAAGCCAAATTAGTCAAACTTCAACTTTCTAGCTAAAAATCCTCCCGCTGAAAATTTAGCGTACAATCGGAATACCATTTCTGGCCCAGTTTGTATATGACAGGATCAGTATATTATTATACTATAAAGGAGATTATATACTATATTTCAGGGACCGGATGCACGCGTTTTTTTCGTGCATCCGAGATGCGCATCCGGATGCAAATTTATTTTTCATGCATCTGGGATGCGCATCCGGATGCATTAATTTTTTCCCGTGCATCTGGGATGCACGGATGCGGATGCAAGCCCATTTTTGCGCATCCGCGCGTGTGCATCCTGCATTTGCATCCGCATCCGCATCCGATCCCTATATTTATGATATATGCCATGTTTGAAAATTATGAAGTATAGCACAATAACCATGCAGGCTGGAGCCACCGAATATTATATGCAACACTATAAATATTATAACGCACACTGCATGGTTATGTTATGTGTATATTATGTGATTATTATTATTTTTTTTTTTTTAAAATAATAAAATATACCGTACCGAGTACCATGCACTTTATAGTATATTAAAATCACATGATCATATTATTATAACATGTTACTTATGTATTACATAAAATTTCATGATAATAAAAAAAGGGTCTGTATTTTTTCATAGTGTATGTCGACTGTATGATGAAACCTTGTGCATTCCAATGTACACTATTCTGTCGGTCCAGTGTGTTGGCACAGTGCTGAGTCTCTTTAATTGGTCCAATTTTGTGCTTGGGACAGCTGGTCCAGCACACTTTTTTTTTTTTTTTATGTATACGGAAGATGGCACTTACATTATTTAATAATAGCTAATATCACATGATATACTTAAATTATTTCAATAAAAATTTAATACAAATTAATTTATTTTATGATAAATTATAATAATATAACAGCTAGATAGTATATATATAATATATATATATATATATAGGGTACTATAGTGAATGATTAATGCCTCGTATTATTTTTCGACCATATGAAATAAATACACGCGTATTCTCAAGTGTCGATCAATATTTATAACAGTAGCACATGAGATCAGGCACTACTATACTCTAGTTGAAAAATTACATCTTCAACTCAGCTTTTACACTTCTAAACCTAATATTTTAATAGTTTTAATTCTTTTTACTTCTAAAATACATCTTATTTCCACTTCGCTCAAAGTGCATGAGGATAACATGAAGACAATATTTATAACATTTTATGCTCAAGAAGAGGAAAAAAACACGTTTTAAGTTATATATTATCAAATCTCACCTTCTTCACCTATTTTTTACTCTAAAATGGTGCAAAATAAGAGGGAAATAGACGAGAAAAGCTACTATCGGAACCAAAAAGGTGTGCCCCTGAATAACATATAACTCTCGTAAGGAGAGGGACACACCTTTTTGGTTCCGATAGTAGTGCTTAATTAATGTCGAAAAAATGTAAAAAATACAAAAATGTAAAATGTAATTTAATGTAATTTCATTTAATTTATCAACACGTACGAGCGCCTCTAGATCGCGCACGGGACCAGTATGTATTACACACACACAGTATATACCAATGTATACTTTTTGGTCCCGCGCGCGATCTAGGCGTGCGCGTGAATTTTCTCACCATGAGCGGTCGTTCTCCCCCTTCCCTCAGCTTGTGGATGAAGAACATGGGCAGCGACAGTTTGGTGAGCGGGGTCATGGGTGACCCCCTCAGAATCCTCGCTTCCTTGCGTCCCATCCTGCAGACACTTGATTAGTGAGAGTTGCGTTCGCCGCTTGGCATGAAAGTGAAATCTTATCTCGCGGCGAACGTTTATTTACTCTCGTGATGCTGTTGGAAATGATCAGGTGTTTTTATATGTGCATTCATCGTAATATTATAATAATATTCAAATAACAATATAAAACCTCTAGCTTTTTTATTTTTTATTACCTATATTGCAGGTATATATTATAATTAAATGACTAGACAAATTTTTTTAGGACTATAATTAAACAAAAAATAATAATAATATATGATTTTTTTTGACACTTATTCAAAATAGATGGAATTTTTGTTTTATCTATAGTATATAAATCTGATAATAAAATCGTATATAGCAATCAGAAGTTATTGATAAAAATGAGTTGTTTTTTTAATGACATAGTTATGATAAGGTATAATATTTTAAAGGTTGAAAAAAGGTCATATTCTAATAAGGTCATAATAATAAAAGTGAAATTTATAAACTTTTAAAATTTAATGTTATAATACGATCCGATAAATATATATAATGTTGTAATGAAAATGTTACTTACGTTTACTTATAGCTAGAGCAGGCGACCGCGTGGATATGTCGCTTGCTTGAGAGAGCGCTGCACTCTGCTGACAATTTGAAACTGTAATGTTTATCAGCAAGAGCCTTTTACTTTTATTTATTAATAAAACTTTTTTTTTTTATTAAATCGTCGCCTTGAACTCGTCGCGCGTCGCGCCGTGTAGATTAAAAAAAAATAAATTTATACACTAACGCCATCTATGAAGTAGTAAAAAAAAACTACTACGTTGCTTATAGAGACATCTTTCGGTAGAAACACAAACTACTCGTACAAAATAACGAAAATTTTGTTCATTTGAGATTTATTTGAGAAGAAATGTCGAACGTGTTCAGAGGTCCCGAGCGAGCTGCTCCAACTCCAAATGTATCTTTAGGAAGATTTACTTATGATAAACTAAAATCACATGGAACACACGTATCTTTGGTGAGTTTACTAAGTTCTGAAACCGAAAATTATGCCACGGATATTTAGAAATCAATCGTAAAATAATTTTACACTTGTTGCCGGCTTAGATGGTGGGCGTTTCCCCTTCTTGTGTATTAAATTTCATGACGTTTTGTATTAAATATTATGTATTTTTTTATACAGATATGTGCTGTGACGGGTCGAAAAGTGTCTTATGCAGAGCTGTTGGACCACAGTCTGCGCTTGGCTGCAGGATTTAGAGATTTGGGAATCAAAGAGGGTGATGCCATCGGTCTTAGCAGTGAGAACACGATGGATTTCTATCCAGTAGTCTTTGCAACGTTCTTCCTTGGAGCTACAATTGCACCAATCAACCCTACGTACATTGAGAGTAAGTTACGTTATTCAGCGTAGTCACGGTCCGTCAAATTTACGGCCCGCGGAGAGAAATTAAAAATACTCTCAGCCTCATCAAAGGCTTTCTTTTCTCAAAATCAGCCCACCGTAGCGTGAAAGATCACCAGCTCATGGGCTCTTTCCTCTCTGGTAGACTGATGCCACTGTTTTAAAAATTTTGCTTGTAAACATTCCATTTCTATTCCACAGAACTTGAACAAAATTCTTTGGTAGCACATGGTACATACAGTATTATAAATATTAAACAGATATCGTCCGTCATCCAGAATATGGTAATGAGCTATCTGCCTGCCACGATCTCGTTGCAATAATGAGCTACATATGTAGCTTTATACTGTACCGTTCATATAATTGTGCTCACCTGAAAGAGCAGATATATATCTGCTCTTTCAGGTGAGCACAATTATATGAACGGTACAGTATAAAGTAACGCTCATAATTGCGCTCACCTGAAAGAGCAGATAGCTCTTTATTGCTACGAGATCGTGGTAGGCAGATGGTTCATTATTGTGGACGAGGGACGATATATTAGCATAATGGTATCTCAAATCTTTAACTTTGTATTCATATTTACAATTCATGATAAAATATCACCCTTCTTCCTCTGAATATTACTAAATCTACATGCTGTAAATTCAATTATTCAATTCCAACTCTATGATGTAGTGGTTAGTGCCTCTGGCTCTTGTCCGAGAAGTCCCCGGTTCAATTCTCAAACACAGCAGACTTTTCGTGACATGAGATGGGTGTGACTGATTACTAGATGATGGAGTTGATAGGAGGAAGGCAGCTTACGGCTGTCTATACTCCGCTGCCCTGCAGTCTTGCACTGCCACTCAGGCTGCACAGATCTGGTAGTAGGAGCCCAGGCAAGTGCAGGAAAGGGTTCTGGGTTCTGGTAAGCCCCAGCATGGTCGCAAGATAACTCTTACACACAAGGCTTAAGTTTAAATACCTGGCCACATCTGAAAGGGTAAACAAGCGTCAAGGATATTAACTTTTAACTAAATTCAATGCCAGTGTTCCATTCTACACGCTAAACATCCATGACTTATTTTTCCAGGAGAGTTGGAACACTGCCTACTGATTTCTTGTCCCAAGATCGTGATTGGCTCTCCTCTCGTCATCTCACGAGTGGCGCCGGTAGTCAGCCAGATGGTTCAGCAGGGCAAGTTGGTGCCGGGAACTGTCACGTTGCTGCTTGGTTCTGGCTCAGTGCCGGGCTTGCAGAACACAGACCAGCTGGCTGCTGCGGTACGAAGCACGGAGGGGCTACCGGTGTTCATTAGCGACCCTGCGGACAAAGTTTCGTTTGTGATGTGTTCGAGCGGAACTACCGGCCTGCCCAAAGGAGTGGAACTGACCAACAGAAACGCTATCGCCTGCGCCATGTACATGCAGTGAGTAGCCTTCTCTCTGGGTTAATTCTCTATTTTTATTTATATATTTAGTAATTATTCACTACAGCATTTTATACCATTAATATGAAAAGTCAAACATAACAATAAAACAAAAACGAGTTGTAAAAGTGTACACGTACGAGTGAGTACAAAATAAAAGAAAATGTTACAGAAAAAAAAGGGGTATAGTCACACCCTTCCGGTTTTTGGACGCCAAATTCTGATTGGCTTAAAAAACAATGTTTGTTGAAACACCCTCTTATTGGCTAAAAAGTATTTTTTTATTATTTTCAATTTTCAACATTTTTTTTTTCAGTGATTTCACCCTGTTCAATAAAAAAATTAGCCCTGCCGTCTCTCTGTGTCACTTTGATTGTTGTCGTTGCGTCTAGTTTGCCAATCTCAAATAGTAGAATTTACTTAAAGAGCTTCACATCAGCTGATTTTGCTTGTTCCCACCGTCCTATCCAAACCTATGTAAAAGAAAAAATCTCGAAATTGTGTTTTTTAGTATTAAAGAAATTTTTAGAGGAAAATAAGCTCCAATTTTTGTGGGAATACAGAACTCATTTATAACTTCCACACTAAAAGATTGTGTTTGAGTCTGTACCCAGTAGATATTTGTAGTGTGTCCCACCCTGCATCTGATCACAGGTCCAATTATAAGAATTAAAGAGTACGTAGGTACTTTCTTCACACTAAAATTGGAAAGAAATTTCAGTAAATTTGTTTAAAGTTTAAAGGTGAAATTGTAAATGAAGGTTGTACATATGTGAAAAGTTTATTTTGGGACCTTTAAAGGGAAGAGGGAAGGGGGGGGGGTACACTGGATACTGACTGAACAGTGGGAATAGCAGATTCCAGACTATTTTTGCAAGAGCTATTTTATTATCTCTATACTGTTATGCAAATGTTAGTGGTCTGTTTTTTTATGTGTCAATCTCATGTCCCATTGCAGAAATATATATATGAGCTATTTCACTTCATTATACTGTTGTCAAGGCTTAATTAATTCTCTGAATTATTCTATTTTAGTACTTTCTGAGCAGCGGTTCTTATCAGAAATGTCTGTTATCAGTTGAGAATGTACCTGAATGAACTCTTAGATTTTTACTGATATAGGAAATTAGAAGTTATAAATTAGTGTTTAATGTTATTATTTCATATATAACAGTATTATGAATAACCTTATATTGAGCTAAGAATTCAACTAAAATAAAAATACATTTATGGGTAAGGTATTGTTAAAAAAATGTTAAAAAAATTCCCACACATGAAAATTATAAAACATATCTTAAAATGTTCTACTCTACACCCCCTATCTGTGGCTAAAATATCAGGTGCGCAATTCGAGCTAGTTTTTTAGTTATAAATTTTTAAGTTGACTAATTTAACATGGAGAAATGACTTCCTTGTTAAAGTAGCTAACTTTAAACATTCATAACTCAAAAACTAAATCGTATTTGTACACCTGATATTTTAGCTACTAATAGGGGATGTAGAGGAGAACATTTTAAGATATGTTTCATAATTTTCTTGTGTGGGAATTTTTTAACATTGGGCGTGTTACCTTACCCTTAAGAGCTAAATATCATTACTTATATTACTTACAGTACATATAACAGATCTTAGTTTACGTCTAGTCTACTGAACTGTCTAGAGGTACACTAAGATCTGTTATATTGTATCTTAGTTTGCAGCAACAACTGGGGCTAATAAAGTATCAACCTCAATTTTTATTATGACAAAAATTAATAGAGTGTGTAAAGTTATGCCACTCTGATTTTTTTCAGATTTTTTAGAGTCGGGAAGTATTGCTAAAAAGTTTTGCCGAGGTAGAGTTTGAACCAACACCCCTTTTAAGTCCCATCCTTTTATTAAGAGAGGTGTCTAGAAGCATCACTTTCTCTGTACTTTCAATAATATTTGTTTTAAAATAGTTCCCAGTCTGTAAAAATCAAGGTAGCATAAATTTGCACCCTCTATCCATTTCTGCAATAAAATTTTTTGAGGTCGATACTTCCTACCTAATTTCTCAGGCGACCTAATTTCTAATTTTTCAGGGACCCTCGCCTGGTTCAGACGAGATCCTCGGACGTTCTCACGGGCCTGCTACCGTTCTTCCACATGTACGGCCTCACGATGGGCCTCGTGGCTCTGATCCACGGTACCGGCCTCGTCGTCATGCCAAAGTTCCAGGAGGAACTCTTCCTCTCCTCCATCCAGAAACACAAGGTAGGACTTTAATTTTTAATAAAAAGAGAGGCCCTAAAAGAGCGTGGGCTCAATCCTGCAACTGCAATTTAAGGGTAAGGTAACACACCCAATGAAAAAAAAAAAAAAAAAAAAAAAAAAAAAAAAAAAAATTCCACACATGAAAATTATGAAAACAATTAAAATGTTCTCCTCTACATCCCCTATCAGTAGCTAAAATATTAGGTATATAATTATATTCAAACTAGTTTTTAAGTACAATGAATTTTTAAAGTTGACTAATTGAACATGGGAGTTCCATTTCTCCATGTTAATGTAGTCAACTTTAAAAATTCGTATCATTTCTAAAAAAAACTAGCTCAAATTTGTATACAGTACCTGATATTTTAGCTACTGATAGGGGATGTAGAGGATAACATTAAAAATTTGTTTCATAATATTCATTTTTTTTTTTTTTAACATTGCGCATGTTACAATATTAATATTAATATTAATAATGATATTATCATAATAGAATTTTAATTGCTTTACATAAGTACAACAGTTTGTGAAGTTTTTTTTTTGTGATTTGATCATGCTAAGAGAAATTACAAATACAAATTACAGTATTGTTCAAAATTAAAATAGAAGTTCCTGCACTATATGCATATTTTCACTCAGTTTGTCAAATTAGCAATGATATTAAGGAAATGAAAATAATAAAATTCTATGGCAAATAATTGTTCTTTTAAGGGGAAGGTAACACGCCCAATTACTAAGTTTACATGAAGGTGTTTAATGCGTATTCGTTGACGACGGATAATGTTATTCTTATGAGGCGTCATCAACGAATACGCATTAAACACCGTCATGTAAACGTAGTAATTGTTAAAAAAAAATCCCACACATGAAAATTATGAAAAAAAAATTCAAATGTTCTCCTCTACGTACCCTATCGGTAGCTAAAATATCACAATTAAAAAATTAGCTCGAATTTTTATACCTGATATTTTAGCTACTGATAGGGGATGTAGAGGAGAACATTTTATTTTTATTTTTTCATAATTTTCATGTGTGGGATTTTTTTTTTTTAGCATTGGGCGTGTTACCTTACCCTTAAAATTGTGTGTGCTGTAGTGTTTTTATATTTCAAAGAGAGTTATTTAATTAAATAAATCTTGAAGCAAATGTATTTTGAATTTCAATGCATATAAAGCAGTAAACACAATTTGAATTATTGTTATTTGTATGTAATATTTACTGCATGCTCTACTTTGCACTTTAATGATGTTCAAAGTGCACTGATCTCTTTACTGCATGTTGCTGCACTGCATATTGCTGCAATGTGGCTTTGATGCACTGAGCAGATAACGCACCGTGACACACTGCACTTTCACACTGCACTTCATAGAGTCGGCAGATTTATAGATTACGTGATTTTCAACATTGATTTACCATCATCCACATTATATATTGTTGTATATGTCATGTTACATGATTATACATACCTAATTTGAATAGAATCAATTACTTGGTCAATCAATATTTTACTCTTTAATTTTTGCAATATGTTACACAATACAGTACTGCATACAAAATAAATTCTTTTTTCAAGCAATATTTTAAATTTGCACTAATAGTAAGTAAAATTTTCTCCATAAGCTATCATCGCTATCATGTTAGGAAATGTATGTTAGGAATTTTGAATTTTTTGTTAGAATCTTTTAAGGCTATTATTTTGGAAACATCTCCCAATTAATTTCCCTATAAAAAAATTACTGTAATGCCAAAACAACATTATCATTTTTTTTTTTTACATCATAGGTTTAGAGAGGATGGTGAGAACACCCTATTACAAGGTTTAACAGTTACAGAGAAAAAATTCAAACTTTGAAATTTTCTAGCATGGTATGAAGTCAATTTTCTTACCGGGGAACACTTAAAGCCTCCATATTATTAAAATTTAAACTAATTTTTCCTAGAAATGAAACTAAATCGGTGCTCTCTGTCCCACAGATCACCATGTGCTTCCTGGTCCCCCCGCTGATCGTGTTCCTCGGCAAGCACCCCCTGGTCTCCAAGTACGACCTCTCCAGCGTGCGAGAGATCTGGAGCGGGGCGGCTCCGTTGAGTGGGGAGATGCAGGAGGCCGTGACCAAGAGGCTGGGAATGAACATCGTGCGGCAAGGCTACGGACTCACCGAGACTACCCTGGCGGTCACCATGAACCCACTCAACGCTAACAAGTTCGGGTCTTCAGGCAAACTTGTCCCGGGAATACTCTGCAAGGTAGGACTAAGACGGGTTATCTATGGTTTGACGTCACAAACCTTCTCCTTTGTTCAATTTAATGTAAGGAAAATAAACCATTTAGGTTGTGATAATCTTATTAAAGGAAACAATAAGAATAACCAGCAAGTCCTTACCGATCTAAAGAGTCACAGTAGGTGACAATCTTGCGATTATAGTGGTACACTCAAAATGTAAATTAAAATGTTATAATTTAGATTTTTTCCTGCTGTGACTCTTTCGATCGGTAAGGCTTTGCTGGTTATTCCTATCTTTTTCTTTGATAAAACTTTTTCTTTGTCATCGAATACAATAGATTAAACTAATGAGAGGGTTGTGTGTAAGTCAAGGCACAATCTTCAAAATCATATACTCGATATTGAGTAACGGAGTAAAGTTCCCATAAAAAATAACTAGTATTGCAGGTATAGGAAAAAATTGATATAAGGTATACTCGATATAAGGTAAACCCAATTTCCTGGGTCCCTTGACTTGACGTAATAACAAGTTTTTACTGTATTAATTATATTTTTAATTATCTTTTAAACATGATATAAGTTTTTTAATTATAGCATACATTTTTCCTCACAAGAAAACTTCAACTCCATTTTGATGGAAAAATTGTATGTATGTAAAATGGGGTATCAACCTCAATTTTTTTTCATTGCAGAAATGGGAGGAATTTTTTCAGATTTTTTGAGTCAGCAAGTATTTTTAAAAAAAACTATTGAAAGTACGACTTTTTGGCGGAAACTGTCGCCTTTCTCTCAAATGAAATGATAGCCAAGAAGGGAGCATGGTCTGCAAATCTGACCTTGCCAAAATGTTTGACAGTACTTCAGAAAAATCTGAAAAAAAAAAAAAAAAAAAAAAAAAATCAGATACTGCTTAACTTTGCACCATTCAATTTTTGCAATAAAAAAATTTGAGGTTGAAGCTCCATTTTATCATGTAATAACGGTTTTATAATCAAAATATTGTAAAGTAAATATTTGCATGGCAATAACGAGAGCTAACTCTCAGACAGCTTGAGATTGATGTCTTTTATCTATAAGTTATCTCGACTTGTCCTTGAAATAATGCTAACATCATGCACCTTGTTAACTTTCTTATGAACAAAAAACAAAACACTTGTATCAAGTTGTAAAAAAATAATAGAACAGAAATTAGACCACATTTATTTTACATTAAAAAAATAGTTACATAGTTCTAACATAAAAAAATAAAACTTCTAATTGCCATCATGAATGTACTTTATTATGCTGCCATGACTACAATTATTTCTCATATAATCCAACTTTGCGTGACAAAAATTTTATTTGATTTTTTTCTATATTTTATACATTTTGATTTACTCAGTAATGTTTGGAGGAATGTGGCAAATTGAAAATTTGTAAACAAAATTAAGAGAACAATGTGGGTACATTGTAGACTTTGATAATGCATAATATTGGACACCAAGTTTTTGACAAATAATACTGTATACATTATTATAGGGGGTAAGAAAACAAACTCACAAAGTTTTCACTACTTTTGATTTAATGGGAGAGAGCAGATTCAGCTTTTATATTTTTTATTCTATTGCATACAAAAAAAAAAAAAGCATTGAAGACATCCTGCATTTAACTCCCACTCCTAAATTTTAAACTGTAAGTTTCAATTATGTCATGCTTACAATGCACAAAAAAGAAAGGAAGAAAAAAAATATAGATACTGTATATACAGTATCTCAGTTCTCCACAAAGCATTGTGACACGCTGCAACTTTCAACTTTTTCTTTTGGTACAAGAGTGAAATCGTTCATACTTCATACCACCATTTGAATGCTCAAAATCTAAGAAGGAGGAAGATGGTAACATTTTTATTGTCAAGTTGATGTGCTTTCACATACCATATTATGTATGCTGGGCTATACAGTATATAGAATTTTGTGCAAATTGTACATTTTTTTTTGCATTAAAATTAATATAATAGGTATATTCAT
Organism: Siphlonurus alternatus; assembly: GCA_949825025.1. NCBI lineage: Eukaryota > Metazoa > Arthropoda > Insecta > Ephemeroptera > Siphlonuridae > Siphlonurus > Siphlonurus alternatus. The sequence continues at coordinate 7,132,671 of OX463780.1, forward strand.
ATGCTTGCACTATATATTGTACAGTTATTAAATTCAGTGTTAATGTGTGGTGCTGCATAAAAATTCAAGGAGCGGCGGAGATTGCCCAGCATACATCAGTATGTAAAAGTACATTAACTCATTATGTCTACGGTACTTCATATTATAATATTTATTATGTATTTTTATTGTTGTGTTTTTGGTGCCAAATCAAGTTTGACCTCATCATGAAGGTTACTGAAGGTCATTGACATTGTTACAGGTGGTTGACCCTGACAGTGGACGGACGCTGGGCCAGGGAGAGAAGGGAGAGCTTTGTTTCCATGGAGACCTCATCATGAAAGGTTACCGCGGCAACTCAGCTGCGACAGATGCGACGGTTGACGCTGCTGGTTGGCTGCACTCGGGCGACATCGGCTACCTGGACGAAGAAGAATATGTTTACATCGTCGACAGACTTAAGGAACTTATCAAGTACAAGGGGTTCCAGGTGAGAGCGCTGATATGTATATCAAAATGGAGATTCAAAGACGTCGCGTGACCTGGAGGCGCCTTCCGCAATGCCTATGACGTCATTACATTCTGTACACTGTATACTCAATAGCAAGAAAATTAGAACAAGAAAAAATCCTTTGTATCCATTGTAGTTAAAAGTCCATAGGCCAGTTTTCTTATCACCGCGGCTGTTGGTCTCCCTCTCGCTCACACTCACTTACTTACCCGCCTTCTGTCAAAATAAAATCTAGCATTTGATAGGCCGGCATGATCGAGAGAGAAACGGTGATAAGAAAACTGACCTACGGACTTTTAACTAAAAATGGATACAAAGGATATTTTCTTGTTATAATTTTGTTGCTACTGAGTATACTAGTATGCAGACTAGGGGCTAAGCTAAAGCTAAAAAAAACATGAGTGCCGCCAGTTGATAAAATAAGGTAACAAATCTCATAAAATTTAGCAACGTTGCCAAATAATGCAGCACCATTTTCGTTCGGCTCCAGGTGTGTCACCAAAATTTATTTATTTTTATTTTCTTTATTCGAACTTTTTTTTACTGTACAAGACAATATATGTTCATGTCAGACTTAATATTAACAACAATACATAACAATAGCATCCAAACACAATACATTTTTAACTATATAAAAAAAAATAAGCTATCAAATTATAAGGATACAACAATCTTAGGCAATTTATTGCTCTCAAATGCTTTAACTGAATAAAACCAAGGACTTTTTTTTTTTAGCTTTTTACGAAACAATTTACAGTCATTTATATTTTTTAAGTATTTTGGCATGAATTAATATATTTTAGGCGTTTGATACATGACACAAGATTTGTATAAATTAGAATTCAACTCGTCTGTAACAACATTGGACTTATTTCTGGTATTGTAATTATGAAAATTATTACTCTGCAAATGGCAATGTTGCATCTTTTACTGGCTCGCAGCATCCCTTAGATGTAGCATTTAGCTTGATCTCCAGTGTACAAGGGACCGAAAAGTAATGAACGGTTTCCTCTCTAACCCTCTCTGACATTACTGTATTTATTGATAAAAGGAAAGAGATAGAGAAAAACTAACAAGCCTTACTACGATGAAATGTCCGTAGTGAGGAGAGACTTGATGGCACAGATAACACAAATATATTTACATGTTTTGACCAATATTTAATGTTGATGTGGTCTTTCTCAATCACAAGAAAACAATCTTTACTTGAAGAAGAACAAATTTTTCATATTAAAGGCATACAGGCCTCAAATTAAAAATTAGACAGTCACCAAGTGGGTTTAGAGTATGTAATCAACATTCGCATCATTTTTTTCCACGCGTGATGCATCCGTGCGAAGTCGCAGTTCAAAGTAAGAAATTTAGTCCTTGATGACATCATGAAGTCCTTGTCTACGTCACAACTCAATGTTAATCGGTGCTAGCTGTGAGTTGTGACGTCAGCAAGGACTTTCTTTACAGCGCGACTTCGCACAGTCGCACCGCGCGTAGGTAAAAATAATACAAATGTTGATTATAAACTCGAGCAACACTTATTGTCTGTCTAATTTGTAATTTGAGGCCTGTATACCTTTAATCAGTAGAGAATTTTTTGGTTATATTTTGCCGCCATCATAAAGAGACAGGGGGACCCTAAAAATAAGTTATTTTAATAAAATGTTTCATTCTAACTGAGTAAGACTGAGCAAATTGCATGGTGGCGAGAGTAATGGTTCCCTCTCTGACATTTGTAACTCTGGGTTCCTCCATCAGGTGGCTCCTGCAGAGTTGGAGGCGTTGCTGCTGACTCACCCTGGAGTGCAGGACGCTGCTGTGATTGGCGTGCCGGACGAAAAGGCTGGCGAGCTGCCCCTCGCCTTCGTGGTGCGCCAGGCGGGCTCCAAGGTCACAGAGAAAGAGGTCATAGAATTTGTGGCTGGTGAGTCAATAACGCAGAGTTGGGCACTTTCGCTCAATGTTTCCCACGGTAGGGATTGTTGTAGAAGGTTCAGTAGCCAGTCCAATGGAACCAGCTCATCGTCAGGAGTCTATTGAACTGGCTACTGAACCTTCTATGATGACTCCTTTCATGGATGTTGATGAAAGTAAATCCCCTTAAAATATCAAATTGACCGTCAAATCTAAAGTGGTTTTAAAGGCCAATTCTTTAAGCTTCAAATACAAGCTCTGAAAGCAAATCTAAAGTACATGGTACACTTTTTTAACTTTTACAAAGCCAGGGTCTAGAAAGTAGGGATGGAACACACCTTATTAGCCATTTAGAGTGCTGGATTGCCAGTTAATGTTTGTGCTAAAGGAAAAAGCTTATGTGGTTGAGTGGGATATTTTTGCAAGGCCTTTTCTGATTATGTCTAATTCTAAGTAGTTTTAATATAATTGCTAGGTGATTCATACCTATAAATATGGATACACTACAGTACTACAGTAGATGTAAAAGAATAGTACTTATTTTTAAAATAATCTGATATTGTTTTACATATTTACTAAAACCTACTGTTAAAATTTAAGTAGCCTAGGACCACACTAGCATATATATCCACTTTTCACTAAAGGTCAGTTTCCTATTTTTTGTTTTCGTGAAAAGAAGAACCTTGTTTTAATCTAAAGGGTTGAAAGCACAGACATGACAAAAACAAAACAAAAACAGAACAAAGAAATAAATAAAATCATGCATGGAAAACAGACAAAAGTCTGCATTTCCGTGAGCATAATTTGACCAAAATATGTCAATTGCTCCAAAATATCAATCAATCAATCAATCAATCAATCAATCAATCAATCAATTTTAATTTTTGACAATCTCTCGTTTTCCAGGCCAAGTGTCTCCTTCCAAGCGTCTCTACGGAGGAGTCAACTTTGTGACGGCAATTCCCAAGACGGCCAGCGGGAAGATTCTGAGGAGGGAACTGCGGGAACTCGTCAAGTCAAAGTCCAAGCTGTAAACTGTCCAAACGATTCCAACGTCTAAGTCAATATCAGTGGGCATTATTAATTTCTGTAGAGTCATTGCAGAAGGTTCCTTAGCAAAGTCTTCTACTCGCAATGGTTATAACAAACCATTGTTTATTATAAAGTCTGTCTGATGAAGCCTTTTTAATATAGTATCGACCTCAAAACTTTTTATTGCAGAAATGAATAGAGGGTGTAAGGTTATGCTACTCTGATTTTTTTCAGATTTTTTGGAGTCCGGGTACTATTTTTTAAAAAAAATTATTGAAGGAAAAGAGAAAGTAACACCTCTGGACGTAAAAAGGATAGAACCTAAAAGGGGATTGGGTTCAAACCCGACCTTGGCAAAACTTTTTAGTAATACTTCCCGAGCTTTAAAAAATCTGAAAGACATCAGAGTAGCATAGTTTTGCACCCTGTTTCCATTTTTACAATATAAAATTTTGAGGTCTACTGTTAAACTTTGGCAGATGTAGTGCCTAATGTCGCCACCAGAGCAGAGACATTGTTGGCGCTAGTCAGCACTCGATATTTTTATTTCCACACTCATTTCTTATAAGTTAACAAATCAACAACTGTCCCATGTTTTTTGCTTTACCCGACAGATATTACCATCAATACTATTACGTATTGTTGCACCGAGCAGAAGATTTTGTTATGTTTAATTTATATCTTAAATAAAGCATGGTCCATTGGATCATAGCTATTAATATAGTCAAAATCACATACGAGTTTTCCTTCCGTTTTCCTATGCTTTACATTACCCACCCACTTATACCAACCTTATAAAAAAACTACTAAGCTAAATATCCAAAGAAAGTGCATGATGAACTGTCACATAAACTATGAGAAAACATTAAACATGTTTTTCTTTTCAGATGAAAATTTGACAGTGAGATTTAAAAATAACTACATTTTTTTTTTATGTATGTTAAAATTTGGAAAATTAATTTTTTTGAGGTTGGCTTCCCTTGCGCAATGAGAACCAGAGCTACTAAATGATTCTCGTATGTGATTTTGCCTATATTTCCCTAAGAACCAATTGATTTAAATGTCCTAAAATAACCCCACTGTAACACCAAGTACTTATCCTTTCAATATTAATGTATTAATTATTTTGATATTTTAATTTTTAATTTCAATGCAATACTCTGTAATAATTTTTTGTTTCTTTTAAAATATTTTACAATTTTTTATGCAATACTTTTTAAAACCCATATTTTATATATAAATAATAATATTCAGTACAGTATAAACATTTTTTTTATATATGTGTACATGTGCATATATAGTTCTCGTAACTTATTTTTGGTTTGATGTCAAGCAACCCTCTCATAAGTATCATGTCAGCTAAGTTCAAGTCAGCTGATTTTACGATGTTCCCACCGTCCTATCTAAACTTACGTAAAAAAAACTCGAAATTGCTTTTTTTAGCATACAAGAAATTTTGTTAGAGAAAAATGAGTTCTTGATTCATTATCAGAAGATCCCTAAATGGGGGGTTTGGAGATGTTTTCAAATTGATTGCTTTAATAGTTATATTGAGACAAAAAAAAAATCAAATGTTCTAACAAAGAGGCTTATGGAGAAAATTTTCCCACTGGGGAACACTTGGAGGACAATGGAAAGTTTCATAATGTCAAACCAAAGACTTGAACTATATAAGCACACATTCCAGTTAAATATTCCAAATGTGTGTCAATAATAGTTAAAATAGCAAATACTATATGTACTTATTTATAACTGCATGACAATTAACTTAAAAAAAAAGAGTCCATATTATTTATGGATTCAACTATCCAATTTTGGATTTTATTTACAAAAATGTCTTTTGAGCTTTTTTTTTAAAAAAAAAGAAGACAAAATAAATTTAAACCGTGAAATAATGCCAGTATTTTTTACTCTCTGTAATAATGCAATATTATGTTTATATTAAATAAATGTGACTGATAAGCAACATAGAATTTTGTTATCATTTAATTTTTTTCTGGTGGGTTTTTCTTACTAAGATAATGTTTGATTGGAAATCAAAATAGAATTATAAATATTATGTTCTTATCTCAAGCTCAAAGTGTGGTTTGAATATCCTTGGGAATGATTAGAGATTTGAAAACTGATATTGTTATCTTTTGTGTAATTTAGATTTGCATAACTAATCTACTGTGTATTTATGACTATGTGGCAAGCTACCTAGAAATTGTGTAACAGAGCTCCAGTTTTTAGTTATTCATGGAAATAATTTAGAAATAGGACAAATAAATATTAAATTCTTCTAATCTTTTTGGACTTAAAAATGAAGATACAGTATAATATATATTTTTTTAAATGAATTCTTGCAATTTTATACAAAACTTTATAGTAATGAGAATATTTTGGTTATAAGTTGCCATAAAGATACAGAAAGAAAAGTATTTTATTTCTTGGGTCTAAATTAAAAATAGCGGGTAAGGTAACGCCACCAATGTTAAAAAAAATCCCTCACACAAAAATTCTGAAAAAAATTTAAAATGTTCTCCTCTACACCCCCTATCAGTAGCTAAAATATCAGGTTTACAAATACGATCTAGTTTTTGAGTTATAAATTTTTAAAGTTGACTACTTTAACATGGAGAAATGAAACTTCCATGTTAAATTAGTCAACTTTAAAAATTCATAACTCAAAAACTAGATCGTATTTGTACACCTGATATTTTAGCTACTGATAGGGGGTGTAGAGGAGAACATTTTAAATTTTTTTCAGAATTTTTGTGTGAGGGATTTTTTTTAACATTGGTGGCGTTAACCTTATCCTTAATTTTTTTTTTACATAATGATCAAAGTTTGTATATTTATTTAAAGGGAGATGTTTCCATTGGCTTTTAGTATCATAAAAATTTATCTTCTACAAATAGTTATATGCAGAGAAACAAAATAAAACTTGACATACACATGTAATTTTTTCAACTGAATACTACAGCTATACTGTATTTGAAATTATTTTCACTTAGACTTCCTAATGGGTAATAATAATTCATTAATTCAATCGTTAAAAATTTATTTTACTAAAAGGCCAGCTTTTATAACCCAGTATCATGTACTGAAAATCTAGTCTTTCAACTGCCAATATGCATAATTACAATTGTAGGAAAAGTTGATAGAAAATCAAGAATGAGACAAATAATTTCACCGCAGAGGAATGTTTATTTTTTAGTTGATAACAACGAGAACATCAACGTTTAGTCGTTTCATCATCATTTTGTGAAACATTAACATTTATTTTATAAAAAAAATAATTTTCAAACCTTTTTTGTCAGGTTTCCATTAAAAAACATTGCACATTTATTCTACAAGTTCCTTCACCTTTTTTTGTGTTTTTGGTCATTTGTTTAAAATTATAGCTACCAGTAAAAATATATCAAAATCTGTATCATGTATCTAACTATAATAAGTAATAATTTGTGCCATTTATTTGCTATAAAAAATGTCTCGAAGCACTGAGAAAAACAAACCTTGCAGAATATTTAATATTTTCTGCATTAATTACAAAAGTAATGCCTCAATTTATCTTCAAACTGAAGGCATGCAAACAGCACTGAACATATGCAATTTTATGATAAATTTTCCCAGTGTACAGTAATTTAAAAAGGTGTATTAGAAATTATTGGGTATAAATATAATATGAAGTATAATATCTGTGTTAATATGGGGTTAATGCTGATCAAATTTACAATGCAGTTAAATTTATAACAAATATTTCACTAGGAACAAATAAAATAATATCTAAAATAATTCCACACAGAATAAAAAGAAATACTTAACTGAGGACCTCTAAAAACCATCACTTACAAATAGTTGATATGTAAAAAAGAAAAGCTGCTCTATATTGAGCAAAAGATAGTACAGTAATAGCATTGGTGAAGTGTGCAGCAAATCAACATTTACCTTCATGTCACAAGTAAATGAAGAAAAAATATTGCATGTTTACCTACAGCAAAATGCTTTTAACTTTCCTTTTCTTACTTATGCGCTTGCTGCTTACTTCACCAATCGTACTTCTTAAAAACAAGTGACAATAAATACACATTTCAGCTGCGTCAAAACACAAAAAGCAACCCAGATTTTTCTCACGTTACTTTTTTTAAATCACCTCACTTTGGGTTAAAATTTCTTGTTGACACAGCAATACCTAGAGGGACATTAAATTTGTCCAAACACAGGTCTTATGGGTGATGTCATAAAAGACGTTTGGCATCAAGGTATTAATGATAAGAGGAGGTAGCATCAACTGACCTTCACTCCACAAATTCAATACACATTGTTGCTCAACAATACACTTTGTTGCTAAACAACAATGTAAACAACAAGAGAAATTCAAGCCTCATGATCGGAATAAGTTTCAAGAACTGCTTTTGAGCAAAACAAACAATATTTTGATTCACAAAAATTTAAAACATACGGTACATGAACAAAAACTACATTTTTCTTTACTGGATATACATTTTTCTGAGGTAACGAAGTGCTTAGATTTGTCAAAATAAGAATTATATCGTCCCTCGTCCTCAATAACGAGCTATCTGCTTACTATGATTTTGTTGCAATAATGAGCTACTGTATCTGATATTTTAGGTGAGCACAACAATGAACTTTATGTTAAATCTATTTACAGTTTATAAATTGTGCTCACCTGAAAAAGTAGATAGCTCAATGTAACAAGATTATGGTACACAGATAGCTCATTATTGCGGACAGACGTCAACTACAAGCACAACATTCTCAAAGACTTCGTTACTAGATAAAAATAATGTGGCACAAACTTCCCACTACTTCAAGTGGCAGTGTTGGCAAAATTTATAAAAAACTAATTGTAAGAGTTCCTTCTACGACCTTGAGGTATTGAGTCACCGAACTTTGTGACGTTCGTCTAAAAACTTCTGGAAGAGCTGCAACGACCCTGGCCCTCGAGTCAATGAGGTAGCTTCAAATTGAAAGACTACACAAGCTGTAAGCTAATCACCTTTCTTGTTATTTTTTAAATTTGACAATGGACAACCTGCATGAAATTTTTTTATTGCAGAAATGAACAGAGGGGGCAAAGTTATGCTGCTGTGATTTTTTTCAGATTTTTTAGAGCACAGGAACTATTTTTTAAAAAAATATTGAAAGTACAGAGAGAAGCGTCAGTCACTTCTTAATAAAAGGACAGGAACTAAAAGGGGCGTGGATTCAAACCCGACCTCCGCAAAACTTTTTAGCAATACTTCCTGGGCTCTAAGAAATCTGAAAAATTTATAGTAACTTGCAAACTCTATTCATTTCTGCAATGAAAAATTGTCATGCAGGTTGTCCAATGATAAAAATTTCACTTAAAAATGCACACATAAAAAACATTGTTTGAAACTGTCAACAAAAAACAGCTTAACTCAATTGATATATTGTCATGACTTGAACGGCAGAGAGGCAAGTTTTAGAGGGCCAGGTTCAAAATCTAACACATCTTAGACTCTGTCTGATAATTTCTTTCTCAACCAGCTGTTGAAACAGCTGATCTAAAAACAAATGACAGACTGATGGATATCACACCTAGGCGAGTGCTTGGCGAACATTCTCCGGCACTTTCTTCTGGTACCACTCATGGTCCTCGGCGCGCCCCGTGGCGAGCACTCCAGATGCGTTGAGCTGCTGAACGCCGGCGTGGTACTGGTATGAACGTCCCAGCATGTCCGTGAGTCGTCCGCCCATGGCGTGCAGGATCGCCTCCGGAGCACAAGTGTCCCACTTCTTGCAGCCGGCACTCGCGAACACGTAGGCGTGAGCCTTTCCCTCCATCAGCAGCAGAACCTGCGAGTGAAACCACCTTGTAGACTGAGCAGCAGTTTTAAGGGTAAGGTAACACGAACGAGCTGTTTTTTTAGTCCCATTTGATTAACATGTAATCCTTTGCAAATTCACAAAAATTCTGAAAAAAATTGAGAGACAGATTTTAGTACCTAAAAGCCATAGACAAAATTTCAAAAAAAAAAAAAAAAAAAAAAAAAAATTAACGAGCACATTTTTTTAAATTAAGTTTTTAGTTTGTCTCTCCATGGGAAAGCCCTATGCTGAAAATTAAAAAAAAATCAGCTCGTTAAATTGTTTTGAAATTTCTTGTATGGCTTTTAGGCACTAAAATCTGCCTCTCCAAAAATTTTCAAAATTTTTAAATTTGCTAAGGTTTGTAACATGTTAATCAAACACTACGTCAAACAGCTGATTTGTATTATCTCAACCTTAAATTTTGTGAATGACATTTTCTTTTTTACATTAGTACTGTAATTAAGTTCGTGAACTCTTTTTGTGTAACCAAAGTCCACAAACATCCATGATATTTTATCAACAAAGTAAGGTGTTAGAATACATAATACTGGATGAAAAGAAAACTGAAAGCCAGTTACATTTTTCTTGTTGTTAACTGTCTTTTCTTTTTCACCGGGTTTCCCAAATTATAATCTATTACGTAATTCATAATTGATAAGATATTTCTTCATATAAAACATTAATGAATTACATTAAAATTTTAGTCTGTTACTTAAGTAAACCCATATTGCAAGGTAGATTCTGATCCTATCTCTTTAAGTTTCTTGGGAAAAACCTGCACTTTGATAGCCATTGAGACAATCTCACAACCAGCAAAGAGTACAAATTTCAATACAGTACTGTATATATATATTTTCTGCTGTTAAATTTTGGTCACCAACTGATAAAATATATATAGCAAAGCAGATACAGAGGACATCACAAAAAGAAAAAGATTATAGGTTTAGAATTAGTGGTAAATAACAAGATTGAGGGAAAAAATCTACAGAGCGATAAAACAGATGCAGTGTGAGATGGAAACATGGAATTTTTGTTGATTGGACTGTCAAAATTACTGCATTTAGGATTTAAGAATATACTGTAATACATATAATGAAAGAGAATGAAATAACAAAAGCAAGTATAGTACTGTATTGATTGCCCTACAGTATCTCTCTCTTCCCGAATTGCCTGTTTTTTTTTCCCCCAAATGTCCAAGTACATATTGTCCCTCGTCTAAAGTAATGAGCTATCTGCATACCACGATTTTGTTGCAATAATGAGTTATCTGCTATTTTAGGTGAGCACAATTATGAGCTGTCTATCAGTATGAAATAGAGCTCATATTTGAACTCACTTGAAATAGCAGATAGCTCTTTATTGTAGACAAGGGACAAAATGTCTAAATGTCCACATAACAATTATTCTAGAAAACTAGTTATCATCCTGGTTTCATTATCTAAAATAGTACAAAATGACTCTGACACCCACCTTGTGTCCTGCTCCCCCCACTCTCAGCACGTTGTCTGGTTGGATGGCCTCTAACGCTGACTGCACCAGCTGGTTTGAGTGTGACCTCGTCGTGGTGACGATCCTCTTGCCCTCCTCGGCCTGTCTAGGCAGGAAGCCCCCGGTGCCCGCCCCACACAGACCCCAGATGGTGCGTCCCAGGATCGCCCCGGGCTCCGTGTTCTTGTAGTTGTAGTACGGCTGGTGGATCACGCCCCCCACCGCCTTGTCCCCCACCGCGATTCCGATGAGCACCGTCACGTGGTCAAGCAGGCCTGCGGACAGTCGTGTTGTTATAGAAGCTTCAAATATTCCCCGAAAATTTTCTCCATAAGCCAACATGTTGGAAATTTTGAATTTTTTCTTAAAGATTTTTTCAGTAGATTGATATCTCACAATCATAGCGCCTGAATGCAACAAAGCTTGGAAGGGACTTAGAATTCACCAACGATAGGTGGCATACAAATTTTGAAGCAAATCTGTCTTATCAGTTTTATGAAAACTGAGGTAAAAGTTTAACATTGGCCTTAATATGGACGAAAACCGGAAATGGAGCTGTTATAAGAAAACTGCAAGACTGAATTTGTTCAAACCATAAGCGATTAAGTTTTAGAACATTCTCGATTTTTAAAATTTAATTCATTCGATTCGTTTGCAGGGAAATATTCTTTGCCTCTGAAGTAACTGAGATTAATCGTTAATAACTATTAAAGATATTAATTTAAAACCATCTCCTATTTTCAAAATTTAGGGGGTCTTCTGATAATGAATCAAGAACTTATTTTCCTCTAAAGAGATTGAATGTGGCCACGATTCCCATTAGAAATCTTCTGAATAGAGGGCTTCAAGTCAGCTGATTTTGTGGTGTTCTCACCATCCTATACAAACCTATAATATTTGTGAAAATCAAACAAACTTGAAACTGCTTTTTATTTTTTGGCATAAAAGAATTTTTTTCAGAAGAAAATAAGTTCTTGATACTGTACAATATAAGAGGGTACAAGATGGTTCAAATTAAAAGCTATTACTGAGAAAAAAATCAAAATTTCAAGAAGGCGGCTAGAAAATTTTCCTACACTTGAAGCCTCTATATATTGGATGACTGCGATGAGCAATTTTATTTCCTACATCTACACTGTATACCCAAATCACTCGCCATGTAATTGTTTTATAGTTTGAGCTCTTTAAATTGCAGCACTAAAAACTGAGTCACATAATCTTTAAAAATAAATTTCTTTACAAAACTATGACTCATGCAAGGTACAAATTCAAAATATCATCCTACAACTACTGCAGTTCAAACTGCTTCTCTTTCTTTCAAGTTTTTTTTTATCAGTAAACAAAATGATTATAATCTTTATCAAAAATGAAAGACTGGAAGTTAGCTCAAAATACTGTATTTGAATTTATAAAAAATGTTTAGTGATAACCCCAAGAATGGAAGAAAATTCAGGTTATTTTGGTTAAGTCTCATTTGTATTATTTTTATTGCACTAATAAAGATCAGAGGATAACTTTGTAAGGATATTTCGATTATTTTTTGTCTTAATCAAGATATTACTTTGCACACTTTTTTTATTTTTTATTCTAGTAAAAAAAAAAAAAAAACAAAAAAAGTAACATTAGCTCTGTTTGTAACTGCTATGATTTTTTTCAGATTTTTTAGAGTGCGGGAACTATTTTCAAAAAATATATTGAAAGTACAGGGAAAGTGACACCTCTGGATGCCTCTCTTAATAAAAGGATAGGACCTAAAAGGGACGTGGGTTCAAATCCAACCTCGGCAAAACTTTTTAGCAATACTTCCTGGGCTCTAAAAAATCTGAAAAAAATCAGAGTGGCGTAACTTTGCACTTTTTATCCATTTTTGCAATAAAAAATTTTGAGATCAATATTCCATTGTTGTTACAATCATTGCAAAGTTTTAGTCAGGATATTATTTTGCTCACCTTGTGTATACTCGGCAGTTCCATCAAGAGGGTCCACCCACACTACCACCTGCAGACAGACGGCACATTGTATCAACTCGTTCATAGTCGTCAGTGCTCAAATCACAAAGCCATGCAACGCTGCTCAATGCTACAGTTGAAATTGCAAAATCATATCAATTTAGCTACATTATTGAGCCAATTTAATGTGTTTGTTGTCCTGTATGTTCGGGAGTTTGATCGACCAGTGAGAATGGGCGTTACAAACTGATCAACCAATGAGAATGGCTGTTACATACTGTTTACAAATGACTGACTATATTACAAACCTGACAGAAACACATTAAATGTGGTAGGTAGTGTAGAAAAGTGCTACCTAGATTTAACTAATGAAGAATACACACACACAATGATTATACTGAACAAAAAATGTAGTACGTAAAAATAGTCAAAGTTAATAATATGCACATAAAATATGTAGTGGATTATTTTTAGAGCATACTACTGTTACACATGGCAGTAATGTTAGTCTATGAACTACTACAGGATTAATTATTTCTAGTTTAGCAAAATCACAAAATACTGTCAAGCGATAAATAAAAATCAATTTTTTACGGTAAGCTATAGTACCAATGCATACCTCGAGACAGAAAAAAATTACAACAATTGTAACTAATATTTCTTGGGATCCTTGGAGGCAACATAACTTTGCAATGTCCTGATAACTTGAAGTGAAACATACAAATTAAATGTTCCACATTATAATGAAAGTGTTTCATTTAAATGGGGAATTCTCCTACATTTATTTTAATTTTTTTTCAGATGCTCTATGCCTTGAAACTAAATGTCCCAAAACAAAAAAGTTTCAATTTTCAAAATTGGAGACGTGGGAATTTTTTAAAAACCTTCCTTCTTTTGAATTTAGCGCCAAAACGTGACGTAGAAACTGCCTAGCATGCGAATTTTTCCTGCAATAAATTTATATTTTCGATTATCACTCTTAAAGTAAACTGATATTAGGAATAAAACTACTGATACTAGGGTAGAAAAACCGGCTGATTTCGATCGTGTTACTCAAATTTATAGCCAATGACTCCTTGACGCTCAAATTATGATATCAGGCAGTTGTTGTTTGTTAACTAGGGAGTTTCTACGTCACAGTTTTCAGGTTTGCGTGCGGGTTGCATACTTTGCCCCTATTCTAATAATCCCTTCACAGTCCCCAAATTTGAGTTAAAAAAGTTGAAACTTAAGTCAAACTTATTGTTAATATGCACCGTATCATGATATAGTAGTTAAATTAAAATTTGAGTTGTAAGAGAATTCCCCATTGAAAGTAGAGTTCTCTATCCAAACTCAACTGCAGTTACAGAGCCAACATCACCCAAGAATATTTTGAATTTTGACTGTCCCAAGGTACCATTTAAGCAATAGAAAGTCGTGGGGGATTGCAAGACATGCAGCATTATTTTGCAAGGGAAGAGTCATCATAGAAGGTTCAGTAGCCAGTTCAATAGACTCCTGACGACGAGCTGGTTTGATTGGACTGGCTACTGAACCTTCTATGACAATTCCTTCCATGGATAACACAGAGGCATCATAGAAGATTCAGTAGCCAGTTCAATAGACTCCTGACGACGAGCTGGTTCCATTGGACTGTCTACTGAACCTTCTATGACAATTCCTTCCATGAATAACAAGGAGTCATATCATAGAAGGTTCAGTAGCCAGTTCAATAGACTCCTGACGACAAGCTGCATGGTTCCATTGGATTGACTACTGAACCTCCTACCATGATATTTCTCCCCACCACTGCAAGTCGCATGCCTCAATATCTACGACAGTATCTGCAAGAAGCGCCACCACCCTTGTTTTTCCCGACCTCTTCCTCCTGAATGTTCTGCAGGTCAGCAGGGCAGGCGAGAGACAGAAGGCCGGGGTCACTGTCGGTGACCACCCAGTCCGAGGGCACCTCACAGTTGCCCTCCTGACCCTCCTCTCCGATGATGGTGATCGCGGGAAACTGTCGCGACAGAGAGCTGATGATGCAACGCTGGGCCGAACGATCAGCCTCTGTTTGTAGGTCGTTCTTGCCCTGGGGACAAATTTCAAAATCAGAACAGGCCTTTCAAGAATTACAGTGGGCTAATTGTAAGTTTTATGTTACAGTCGGCGGTGGGTTTGATTACAGTATGCATTGTGCGTTAGAGGGACCCTGACATGAAAGCATTGGTGCCAAATAAATCTTGCACTTGTTAATCGATAATGCTATGCAACTATATACATATATAATATATGCATATATGCATATATTATATTTTTATGCATACACTGTATCTATGTATACATAGATACAGTGTATGCATAAAAATATACATATTCAAAGTCCAGATTAATTAAATGTTGAACAGCGATCCAGGATGTAGCTCTGCATTGACATTCCATATTTAATACTATATTTCAATACTGAAGACATGATAAAGAACATTAATCTTACCTTGTCCACAATACCAAGTTCCCCTTGGCTCATAATGTCCCTAATTATTTTCCCTGCTCTGTTTGCGGCAGTCACAGACGAAGCCATCAGTCGCATAATTAAAGGAGGTGTTTGAGCCATGATGTCGAGAAGAGTAAAAAAATAAAACACGTAACACGACGACAACTAAATTGATATTAAAATTTTTGATTCATAGGCCCTTGAGCTTTTTATTCAGCGATAAGAAAAAAAAGATAGAAAAAGTCGTCTGCTTTAGAATGAGTCACCTGTTTACAGTGAAATTTACCTAAATTTACAGTTGACCAACAAAATTAAAATTTAATTTTGGAATTTTTCTAAAATAAGTTTATCAACAACTGCTATTATAGCTTTAAATATGTTTATTTTAAATTTTTTATAATTTTAAACTTTTGGTTGTGTTTTGAAGGCAGTTCAAAACTTTAAACTAAGTTGAAATGTTCTTATTCCTCAGGCGATAATAAGATTTAGGTACACTTTCGTTAGGTTGGTAATCTGCTCAGCTGTCAGAGTACAGACATTCTGGTCACAGAGAAGTGCTTTGCAAATTTCATCTTCAAATTTCACCTAATCAACGTCTTCGACGTCCTAATTGCTCCCAGAAACAGTCCAGTAAGTCACTAGGTAAGTAACTTTTAAGTTGTTATCATTAGATTCGTTCTATAAACTGTAAAAATGGATGAAATTTGCCGTACAAAATTAGGCCATGAGTGCCAATTTTTTCTCGCGTTGTTTTTGCAAGGGTTTATTTAGATAATTGGGGTAAACGTTGCGCTTATTAACAGTTGATGTTTACCTGTATTTACCAGATTATTATGCATTAGATCCTACGTAAAATCCTTTTAATACAGCTAATATGGTGATTCGCTTCTAAGGCGGGGGTGGCAAGCGGCGGCAAGCGGGTGGTTCGCTCAAAGGGGAGGGGCAGGGGCGTGAAACGCGCGAACCTTTTGCAAGCGCGCGCGAGAGAGAATCAAGATGGCGCGCCAGAGTGAGCAACGCCGACGTGACTCTCCGCTCAAATTGTCTGTCCTCTCCTGGTAACTATCCCTATCCTATTCTATATATTAATCGTCTTGATTTCTATACTCCTATCCCCAGTCAATTTGATTCATAATCATTATCTCGCCTCACCGCATCCACATAATCCTACTTTGACCCTGCTCTTCGGTCGGCCCACAGGAGTCGACACGTTGAGAATCTTTCAAATTCCTGCCATTCCTTGCATGTTGTCGCCTGCATCATCAACCTACATTATTGCACCCCACACCACACCGTCAACCCAATGTCCTAAAATCCAACCAATTCCTTGTGTGGTTTTGGTTCACCCACGGTAACACGTGGTGGGCATATAGGTACCACTTCCATCATCACCTTGCATCCCACATTCCATAATCATCCTATCCATTGTTCGTCCATTATCCTTTACAAGACCCTGCAAAAAACAGTTCAACTATACAATTGATCCAAGTTACTCAGTACGTGGAATTATAGCCGTTTAGGCTCCTTCCAACAATTGTAAGAAGAAGAAGAAGAAGCAAGCGCGCGCGTGTAGCCAATAAATGCCAAATTGACGCATTAGACGCATAGCACTTCGCGTTTTTATTCCTCTGTTTTTAATTTGTAATTTAGTTCTTTTAATTATATTTCGTGAAAGACATTCTTTAGTGAATATTAATTTTATTAATTTCTTGTATGTACTTCTAAAACTCACATGAGAATCATGATTCTTCATTTTTTTTTTTTTTTTTTTTTTTACAGTATAATATGCATTGCAATTTGCATGTTGGTTTTTAAAACTCTGTACTGAGATATTTATGAAGAACGAAAGACTTAGGATATGACATAATACATTATAAACCGTATGCCTACGTATTAAATTTCAGTCTTATCAATTTTTTATCTTTTCCTGCCGGATTTAATGGTTAGCCACGAACTATATAATAAAGTTTGCAATGTTATATGTTTATAACGGGTAACAAAATAAGTAAAAATATCATGATTTTATTAGTCATTTTTTTGGGAGGTCGAGGTCGGTGGAAAGAGGCGCCCCCTGCACACGAGGCGCCACTATCGATCTGAGGGCGGGGCTTAGCGCGCAATGAGCACCACTAGTACCAAAACTTGCGCTGCTGCTGCTGACTTTGCAGCTACAGCTTTGCATGTTAGATGTTAGCCCTTCACGCGTGTGAAGTTGTTGTAATTATACGCTCGCAAAATAGAAAGTAAAAATTACAGCATTCATACTGTTAAATTTAATTTACGATACCATTCAAATTGTTAAATAATATCGGGGGTATACATGACCAAAATGTGCCAATTGCCCCAAAATACCAACCAACCGTTAAATAATATCGCATTTTAAAACTACATAATAATTGATATAATAACTGTGAAAAAACCCATTCATATAAGAAGGAAATGAAAATGGAATTTTTATTTTGTAACTTCCTTATTTCTTTTATTTTTTATTCTATGCTTTGTAGCTTTATTGCAGCTAATTTACAGTAAAAGAATACTTGAAACACTACAAACTGTCTAAATGTATCATATTATAAACCAAATCTGTCGCTGTTTTCTATCAAAAACTGAATGGTGACCTACTATTTTTGAGAATAGATCGTAATTAAACAGCCATGCACCAAGTGACCGAGTTTTGTACGACGCAGCCATGCAGCAGCATGATGACCTTGGGTCCCCACCCCTGGTGCCTAGGGGTGCTGCCCCCGCTAGGACGGGGCGATCGATGCTTGGTCCGCCGCTCTACTGACACTACAGTAGCGCTTGCTTCCAGACTGTGACGTCACTAGTAAAAATATAAAGACGTTTTTCCATGGAGCGATGTCGCGCGAGGCTTGGCGGGGCGAGAAAGACGCACTTGCAGTAAAATCGGATGGCAGCCATATTTACGAGGAAAAATCGCTTTCTCGCAGCGATTTAATCGCGTCGCGATTTTTCCTTGCCAACATGGCTACCATACGAGATTGAAGCAAGTGCGCTTTTCTCGCCCCGCCAAGCCTCGCGCGACATCGCTCCATGGAAAAAAAAAAGCACCTTTAAGGTGCATTTCCATGGAGCGATGTCGAGCGGGGCTTGGCGGGGCGAGAAAAGCGCACTTGCTTCAATCTCGTATGGTAGCCATGTTGGCAAAAAAAACGCTCCCCGCAAGGCGAGGAAATTCCGAGCCTCTGATTGGCTATGTCACGCGATTTTCTCGCTTTCCACGCTCCATGGAAATCCGCCTTAACACCACTCAGCAGCAAAGATTGTGACCCTCTTTTTTTTTTACTTGCGTTTTCCTTCCATAATAATACATACAGATCGCGTTCTTCAAAAAGAGTGGAACAGAGCTAATATTTAGAGACTTTCAGTCAACTAAATATTGCGGTGTTCCCACCGTCCTAAAACTATTGAAATTGCTATTTTCACTTTTTTGCCATAATTTTTTTTTTTAGCTAGGAAAATAAGTTCGTGATTCATTTTTAGAAAACCCCAAAATGGGGGGTTATAGGACATGTTTTCAAATTGATTGCTTTAATAGTTATTGAGAAAAATAATCAAAATTTCTAGCATGGTGGCTTATGGAGAAAATTTTCCCGTCAAGCCTTTGTGTTTCAATAATTTTGACGATAACTGTACAAAGTAGTGTTTATTCAATTATAGAAATCGACTAAAAAAAATACAAATATTTCAAATAAAAAAAAAAGTTAAACAGAAAAACACGCACATGGGTACACCAGCTTCAACTTGCTATTTAACTGTTACTATTTTGTATTTTCTTTTGTTAAAAATAGCAAGTTTGTTTTTGCACTTCTTGTTTACCGACTGTTTGAGATTGTTTTCTGTGGTTTTGTTACGAAATAACTTGATTATTTTGACACTAATGAAATTATTTAAATACTAAATAATTACTTACTTTTAATTAAAATTGTTAATGTTAATATTTATGCGATAATATTTGCGGACGTGAAGTGAAAACATTAATTACTCGCTAAAGTTGATAGTGCGAAGTTTGCGATTTATGGCGCCGGCGTACTTTGGCTTAATTGGGCCGTCTCACGTCTTCATGCAGCTACCGTCGTGACCTCATATAACCCCTCCTTATATGATGATGTGCGAGTTATGAATACTCTCATATATGTATATGTGCAAGGTGTCGTATGAAACAACAATGCATTTCCATGCAAGGGCAGCTCCATGCAGCGCTTGTGGAGGGGGGTGGGGGGATATTAACACATAGAGGTCTACACTATATAGTCTGAATTTTTTGGCCCGTTCCTATTGTACTGTACCTGACCCGAGCCCGATGTAAAATCTGCTTCACAGTGCGGCCCGTCCGTGGTTTAAACTTGCTCGAAGTGCTTAATTACTTGTTATTTAGTGTTTCTCAACCCATTATAAAATTACCAACGAACCTGTTTTATGCTAATTTTTGCTTACCTCATCCCCATTTTCCCTTTCTTTCTTAGTTACTTAAAAAAAAAAAAAATGAAAATTCTGGAAATTCATTTAAGGAATAGCCATGCAGGCTCCGTTACAGACTGTCGATGCCCAGACCTCCAAGTCAATGTGTCTTGGGACCTTTTAGGGAAAACGATGGCTTGGCTTGGTTGAGTACCCTCGGTTGTTTCCGATAGTCTGATATTTGTCTTTCCAGAAATTGAAATTTTTGTAAAATTTACAATGCGTTGTATGTTTTTTGTATTAATTTTGTAGAATCGAAAAAACATTTTTTAATTTTAAAATCATATTTATACATGAATGTGAGGGCGTATTTAGCAGAAAATTAAGTCCTACAAGGGTGCTTCCCCCTCTTTCCCTGTCCTAAAGGGTTACTGCTACGAGCTAAGACCGACCCGAGCACTCCCGAATGCATGGTAAAATATACCCAATATCATTAATAAATGTTGCTTTGTTGCGATGAATGACTATATAAAATATCAATATAATATCACTGAATTATATAAATAAAAATTAAGGATAGTTTTTGTTATTTTTAAAGTCAGGTCTATAGAGTTTTTTTTTTTTTTTTTGGCAACGTTTGCAAACTTTTTCCTCCTTTTCATATTAAAGTCCTTAACTCATATCTGAAATAAAACTAACATTTATGTCGGTATTAACATCTGTGTATGTCTCCGAGATATTACTAAGATATTTTACCCCACATAAATTGTGTACTTTATATGAATGGTTTATGCCAGAAATCATGACCTCGTATAAAACATATGGATTTATTCGAGACAAGATTTTGCGCACTGCTACTTTCAGTACTTTTTTTTATATAAATATTTTTTTTTGTAATCTTGCAAAGTGAAATATATCTTGTAAATCCTATATTAAAAGATAAATACACATGCTGCTGTGAATTAAATTAAAATGCTTCGCGTCGGAATAAGATAAATTTACTAAATAACTTTAAACAATTTTCACCATGATAATTTTCTATAGTATTGTAATATACATATACGCAGTGGAATGTTTAACCCTAGCATTACCAGGGGGAAGGGGGGGGGGGAGTGGGTCGATATGACCCGTAAATCTTTAAACCGGGAAAAGAGTGTAAAATTTTACTTTAAAAATTCTTAAAAAATTGCAAACCTTTTTATAGCCACCGAACAATATATTTCTGCAAAAAAACAGTGAAGAAAAAACTAACTTTTTTTAACATGTGATTTAAATGGTGGGTCGTCTCGCCCCTCCCCCCCCCTAGCTTGGTAAAACGTGTGACAAAAAAGTACCTTGGTAATATACTAGGGTGTTAATACAATTAACATACACGTTCCATACTATCGTATGGAGGACAAAGATATGTGATGATTTTTTGCTAGAGCTGCAGCTTCAATAGACAGAGAGATGCAGATTTGTAATACAGGCTTCAAGTGTTCCCCGGCGGGAAAATTTTCTCCATAAGCCACCATGTTAGAAAATTTGAAATTTTTCTCAGTAACTATTAAAGCTATTAATTTGAAACCATCTCCTACCCCCCCCCCCCCCCCCCCCACCCACGATTCATTTAGCGATCATAGTGATAATGAATCAAGAACTCATTTTTCTCTAAAAAATTTCATTAATGCCAAAAAAACGATTTCGATTTTTTAACATAGGTTTGGATGGAACGGTGGGAACACTGCAAAATCAGCTGACTTGAAGACTTTATTTGGGGAGATGTAAAGGTGGATTTTCATGGGCGGCAACGGCGACGCGGCGCGATTTTAACTTAAAAGCTGTGAAATCCTATGCGGCGGCGAATTTGCAGGTAATCGCGTTAATTACGATGCTCTTTTTCTTTTAATTGCCCAATATGGCCGCCAATGGATGTTACAGCAAGTGCGCATTATTCGCGTCGCGTCGCATGGTAAAAATCGCCATCATGTGAATCCGCCTTAAGAACATTCAGTATATCAATATCAAAATAGTTTTGGTTCACCACGCCTCCATAGACTGCGTGGTAACGTCTACGTTGGAGTAACGTTCGTGGTGTCCAGAGATGTACTAGTACCATAATTGGAGAGTCTCGAGGGAGTCGTGTCCACCCTGTGACGTCACTGGGTCACGGTCAGCTGGAATTTTGCCAGCAGAGTCTCGACTAATTTATCGCTCGCGGCTTTTTGTTAGACTTATTTCTGGGTTGTGATTAATACTTCAGAGCAACTGTTGCTCAATAAACGTCACTTGCCCGCAATATCAATCAAACAGAAACCTCATTACGTTAAAGTACTTCGAGCATTATAAAAATTATTTTTTTGTTGTACCAATAAAGTGAACTGATGCCAACTTTATTTTTTAACAACTTGCAGCGCAAAAAGAAAAAAAAATGTCGTTCTCAAGTCTTGTTAGATTAACTTGCTGTCCTTGAGCGTATGTCAGGGTCAGGTCAAAGTCATGTCAAGGTTATTTCAGGGCCACTTTTGACCTTAAATTCGGGAATATGATGCAAGGAAGGGTGGTTTTGAGGCTAGAAAGTCAGGATTCGTTACTTGACACCCACCCCCAAGTTAATAAATTTTGGACAAATTACGTAATCATGATTTATGACATGATAGGATGTGATGTTGGACATAAATATGTACAAATGTACCCACCTATTTTTATACCTCACCCACTAATTCACATTTTCTGCTTAGAAAAACAAACTAGACTAAATTATTTGTACAGAAAGAAATATTTTGTTAAATTCTGAAATAACATAATTATGAATATTAAGACATCATGAACTTTACTTCTGCTTTGTTTGTAGGCGTTACCACGCAGTTTATGGAGGCGTGGTGTATGAAGACACTTTTGATATAATTAATTAGAATTGCCAGTGCTCTTTTTACATCCCCAAAATTGCAAATCTGCCTAGGACAAGCATTGAAACTGCATGCAGATCTAGCAAGTGAGACTGGAGTAAAGTTCGTGCTGTACAGAGGTGTACAAAGATGTATTTTCATAACTTGGTGATAGGCATTAATTTATCTTCAGTAAAATATTTTTAATACCAACTGGACTACGGCGGAATGTATATAGCAATAAGCACATCTTTTTTACCTCAACCTGAATTTACGCCACAAAAAAGTAAAGTATACGGACAATTTGCTCCACATCCGAGTGGGCGTGGCTCATCCCTGTGAAGGATTATGAGGATCGATGTCTGACCTCATCATCGTCTGATGTTTAGTAACTCGTCTTTTAATAAACAGATTCCAACTGCAGTTATGTTTGTAAAAATGGCAACGGATTGAGGTTATTTGCAGGCTATTTTCATATAGAAGACGTTTTAATTTGATGCAAAGCAAAGGGTAAGATAACGTCACCAATGTAAAAAAAAAAA
Source organism: Siphlonurus alternatus (assembly GCA_949825025.1). Lineage (NCBI taxonomy): Eukaryota > Metazoa > Arthropoda > Insecta > Ephemeroptera > Siphlonuridae > Siphlonurus > Siphlonurus alternatus. The sequence goes on from OX463780.1 coordinate 7,155,686, forward strand.
CCCTCACACAAAAATTATGAAAAAAAAAAAAATTAAAATGTTATCCTCTACATCCTCTACACCCCCTATCAGTACCTAAAGTATCAGGTATTATACAAAATAAATACGATCTAGTTTTTGAGTTATGAATTTTTAAAGTTAACTAATTTAACATGGGGAAGTTCCATTTCTCCATATGTTAAAGTAGTCAACTTTAAAAATTCATAACTCAAAATCTAGATCGTATTTGATACCTGATATTTTAGCTTCTGATAGGGGATGTAGAGGAGAACATTTTTAATTTTTTTTCATAATTTTTGTGTGAGGGATTTTTTTTTAACATTAATGGCGTTACCTTACCCTTAAAGCATATTAATATTTTTGTACCAAAGAGGGTTTCAAAAGTGTATATTACCCATGCATGCTTATATAATAAGCGACGTCCTAAAAGACGTTTGACATCAAGGTATGAGTGAATAAGAGAAGCAGCGTCGACTGACCTTCACTTCATAAATACAATACACATCGTTACCGATACCATGTAAACATATATTTTACTGTAACCCTTTAATTTCTTCCATACAGAGTTATACTGTACCTGTTTTGTTTACACATTCATAATTGGTATTTAACAGTCATAGTGGAAGAATTTTGGCCAACTCGCACACGGGATGTGGCGGTACACTGTCAGATTTTAGCTGGTGGTACTGATATTTTAGAAAGAAACAATAATAACAAATGTGTATGAGAATTGGAGTGCTTGATGTATATAAACTATATTGCAGGTAAAGGTTAGTTTCTTATCCCGTTTCATTGATTTATAAGGAGGGAATTTGATCGCCCTCAATTTATTTTTATTATTATTATTTACTTTCCTGACGTTGTATTCTAATTAACACCCGTTCCGTTTAAATAAAATTAAAAGTAAATAGTAGTTAAAATAGTAATATCAGATACATTGAACCTGATAATATCATAAATAGAATTAGAGAATCTTGAACTTGTAATTCATTTCCAGCTCCCTTTAGAATGTATACTTTTCATATTTAGTTTACTGAATTGGACATCCGTAAACTTTGTTGAAAAAACCTTGACCGAATACTTGCCGCAGTGGTATGAGCATCCCATTCTCCCATTCGTAATCGGATGGTCGTGAGTTCGATCCCAGGCACCGCCAAACTTTTTACAAATAATTTTAATGCATGAAGGTGATTGATGACAACCTCCATCAATTCAATGAACGACCACCCTGACTTAGGTTTCCATGGTTCCCCTAGTCAAATGCAAATAGATTGCTACGCCGTGACAGTTTGAAATGTACAAGAAAATCTTATAAGCAACGCTGGGGTGGGGTTACGAAGAAACGGGTTGTTCTAGTAAAAAACAGCCGCTTGCCCTACATCTGGGTTCAACAAAAAAAAAAGGGAGAAGGGATAGAACGTCCCCTAGAGTCAACCCTGCCAAGTTTTCTACCCCATTCGAATTCGGCCACAACTTTATAACAGCCGACTGTTCTGAGAGTTGGAATCATATACGACAGTGTAGAAATAGTAATAATTTTTATGTTACAAAAAATTTTCATATATTTCATACAGAATGTTTGATATTTTGTCATATTTTTTGCATGTATGAAAAGCAATAGAAAAACGGATATATACAACATTTAGAACTCGTACGTGTAAAAAAACTGTTGTGGGGAGAGATTTAAGTATGTAACTTTTCATTCAAGGCGACTTGCTTGCTGCAAATACAAAACATTCATTATAATAAATATCGAGGGAGCTTTGTTAGTTTATGTGCTTGAATAAATGAAGACGTTGTGGTTTGGTATATACAGATCCGCGCGTTGGTTGTATCATTGGCGTTTTCAAGCATGCTGTATGTTGCTGGTGAACTTATATTGGGCTATAGGAAAGTCTGATGGCTCTTTTTTACGTCTCCTAAAATTGCAAATTCTCATTTCTTTCGAGTTTATTGGAACTGCATGCAGTCTTAATATATATGCCATACATGCAGCAAATTAGGCGGTTTAATTTCAAGCCTTTTTTGAGTACCTTCTATATATAGTTATTTCATTTCATTTTAAAAAAACAATACCCAGAATTATATACACATAATAATGAATTGCACTCTTATAATACAAGAAATAAAGAAAAAATAGCTTTAGAAGTGCATAACTCAAGTTTTTTGGAAAAAAGTTCTGCTTATCAGACATCTAAAATTTATGACTTTTTACCATCGTGTCTGAGAGAGGTGGAAAATATTAATTTATTTAAAGAAAAATTAAAACAAATACTTATTAACAAAGAGTTTTATTCTGTAAAGATGTTTTTTAGCAATAAGTTGCCTGAAGATATATTGTCTAGTGTGATTTTCTAAATATTTTTGTATAAATAATTAATATTAATTATATTTGCCAGGTTATTAGTAACTGTTAGTATTATATTATGTTTGTTGTAAAGTGTTTTAGTGTTTGTTTGTTATATTTTGTAAAATGACGTAATCCATGTTGTACTTGTACATCCAGTGATTAAATAAATGAATTGAATTGCACGTTATAAAATAATGAACAGATAGTGCAGCGTTACTTTATCAATTGACGTGGTAGTGAAATAATATCATAACTCAATTGGTAAGCAAAATGGAGTTAGGATATTCTTTCTAGCTTATAACCAATGGAGTTGGGATATTTATCCGATACCATGTCGCTATGTTATTTCAAAAAAAGCCGAGTGATTAATTACGTCATCATCGAAGGGTAAACATTTTTAAACTAAAGAAAAATAAAACTGTATAGGATCAAGCGGAGCAATCATGCATTAGGTTATAATAGCGTCCATGCGCGCACTTGATTTCACGCGCGTCTTGTACTCTAATTATTGACGCTATTCTAGCCCTCTTTTTCCCCTTTGAAATATACTGTTCATCAGTATAATATTAAGGACGCATATGATTTTTCCACGTTTTGAAGGACATTGGACCGAAGACTCGAACCTCTCTGTTCTTGGTTATAGCACTCATAAAGTGTATCGTCATCATACAGTCATATATACTACAGTATTATATATGACTACACAACATATGACTATAATATATATGATCCAGCTGTACAGAGACGTGTATCATACAGTGCAGTATATAATATATATATACTGAATAAATTTTCATCCACCGTTATATAATGTATTTTTTTTTGCATAACTTTATATGCATGCAGAGAATGGGACATATTATCTATTCTCTGATGTTCTCTAAAGGTATGACTGGAAGCATCTCCGTGTACTATATAGTTCAACAAATGTAAGAATACCACTGAAAGTAGCCGGAATTGAAAAGATTTTGTCTGAACTATAAACATGAAAACTCTAAGATTTTGCAGATAGGTTGAAATCCCTATAATATTCAGGTTCAAAACTGAACTAGAAAGTCCAGAAACTCGCACTTCCGGCTACTTCCGGTGGTAATTTCACATTTGTTGTACTTTATCTGCATACTACAACAATGTAGAACGCAGATGTATATAAAAATATTACCTTTGTTTTGTGACGTTGATGTATTGTTGGATTATGCGGCTGGCTTGTGATCGAGAAGGAGCACGTGCTTCATTAGCATTCAGTCTTTGTGTTTATATAAATTTATTTTTTATCTGCAGGACTAAAGATATTACCATAATAAGGGGGAATATTAACTTTATCTTCTAGAATTTCTACTCTTGTTACAGTATTTACATTCCGATATCAGGACACTGCAGTATATAGCTACATCGCTCATAAAGCTGAGGTGAGATGATGATGGTCAGTGTTATTTGAATGCGCACCATTACGTCGTCATTTAGTACCTATAGTGTATTAAAAGTGCTTTTCCATGAAGCGATGTCGAGCGGAAAGAGAAAAGCGCACTTTCTTCAAAATCATATGGCAGCCATGTTGGCGAAAAAAAAAATCACTTTCCCGCAGTGATTGAATCCTACTGTGATTTTTTTATGCTAACATAGCCGCCGTATGACATTGATGCAAGTGCGCCTTTTTCGCTCCGCCAAGCCCTGTTTCTCATGGCTCCATGGAAATGCACCTTATAGGTGGATTTTCATCAGCGGCAACGTCGATGCGACGTTATATTTTGACGCACAAGCTGTGTGATCCTTTGCAAGCGAAATTGCTCACTGAATTTCGATGTTTTTTTTTTTTAATCGCCAAATATTACAGCAAGTGCGCATTATTCACGTCGCTTGTTGAAGATCGCTCATGTAAATTTACCTTCAACAGACAGCAAATAAGGTAGCATTCGTGCTGTCCCGAGGTGTATTTACTACTGCAGTAAAACATACTGGAGTCATTCCCTGCATGCAGCAGTGGCGGTCTCATGTTAAATTCATGGCAGGAGCTTCTCGGGTCAAGAAGTCTGCTCATGCAGCAAACTTTGTTTAAAGGGGAGCGCCAGTGAAATGAATTCATGAAGAAGTACAAACAATGACCTGGACTTATGACGAGTCTCAAACGCTGCATCATGCAGTTCTTCTAATTAAGTTCCTCCGACATTGGTGTATAGCCGTCATGTAGTATAGTTAGAAAATAAATTGACTAAGCAACAATAACATTTGAAGAAATAGAGAACTTTCATTCATTTTTTATATACTAAGGTCAGAGAAAAGTTAAGATGATGATCTTTTCTCTGTGATTGTATCATGTCTTACGAGCCCATGCAATTTTCTGTATTGTTTTGGTTTCATTTTCTCATGGTATAAGATGGCAGACCTCCTGATGTGTTTACTGCTGTTAGCCACCACCCACTTCCTTCTCACGACTGTGCCTCACCGACGATAGCGCCCCACCTATCCATAGTATACAACATCCTTGGCTTCAACGATAATTTTATACGGAAATTATCATCCTGCTCCTACGTAAATTATTTAGTCACTGGTTTGAATGACGTGGTCGTTCTCAGGTGATAACGTAAGGTGAGATGTAGATTACAAGAATGTTATCAGAGAGTTCATTGTAAGATCTGCTGCCTTATCTGTTCAGTTCGATACGTTTACATGATGATTTTTAATACGGATTCGTTGACGACCGGGGATAATGTTATTCTTATGAGGTGTCGTCAAAAAATCCATATTAAACACTATGTGAACGTATTTTTATTATTATAGTGACTGCATGCATACAAAGAACCTCAGTTTTGAAGCCGACGTTGTGTGCAGTATAAACTCGTGGCTGTGTTCGCATAATATTAAAAGTTTGCTAAATTGTAAGAAGCAGCCTTCACAGAGTTACCTTGTTTCTCCCGACCAAGAGAGTAAATATCAACGAATGGAAATTTATGTACCTAAAACACACACAACGCTGGTTATGAGATATGAATTAAACGAGCAAACGTTCTGCATACAGTCTGTGATCAAAATATAAACGTTTATCTGACGTGTTTGTCTTTTGTTGTACCTATACTTGAAATGGGATCACTTTTTTATCACAAATTTGTTATGTTTGTTGAATTTTTTCTCAGAGTTTGTTATAATAATATTTGTAGTTGTTAGAGTTTTAAATATAAATTACTTAAATTCATTTGCATATATAAATATATATAAAATATATATTAATTGTTACATGCAATATATAATGAATATAAGTATAATTATATTCTGTATAATGCGTGTGTTGTTACAAAGTGAATTCTGAATCCTGAAAAATGTAAGAAACAAACAAACAAAAAGTTATGTATTACAATTTATGTCCTGCAAAGAAAATGTCGTGTATAATAGCTGTCAATAATATCATGTTGAAATCAGAAACCGTTAAAATCAGAAATTTGATTTCATATTTCTTTCTGAAGTATCTCTTAAGTCTGTATATAATGCTTGCTTGAAAGGTTTGAAATATCATGGAGAGAGATCCAGCACTGAACTTTATTTACTTAATAGTAGTGTCAGAAAAGTTTAAAAAGTGAAGATGAGAATCTAGCTCTTACTTCGGTAATTTCAGATCAATTTTACACTTCCGGTAATTCTGTAAGTAAAAGGTACACTGGGGATCAAGCTAAACCTCCCATCAAACATGAGTACCGCCAGCCAATGAAAATAGTTAAAAATCACGTAAAAGAAAGCAACGTTGCCAAATAGTGCAGTGCCGCTATTGTTCGGATCCAGGTGTGCCACCAAAATGGCAACGTCGCATCTTTTCTATATATTGACTCGCGGCATCGTTTGATGAGAGGTTTAGCTTGTTTGGCCTCCAGTGTACAAGGTAACACAACGTGGGAGTAGTAGAACACGTGAGAACCTGTCATCATACCCATAGTATTTATTATTAAGTCATTACGCAATGCTCATGTGAACAATTTAGTAATTAACATTCATAGTATTGTCACATGTATGGGACTTTAATCTTGTTATGATTCGAGTGCAATTAGAGTCGAGTGTATAATTACATTTAAATATTAAATGTAAAATTAACATACAATTTATACTGCACTCTAATTTACATATAATAGTAGATTATGTAAATCGTAATCACTTAATATTATTACTGCACCGTTGTATGTACATTTTTGCAACGTTTCTCACCGTGTAATATAACTTGAAGTTATAATATTAAAATGTTTTCTCACCTGCATTTGCAGAGTGCACTTCAACAATATAATTTAATTAAACCTGCATGCTCTAATGTCGTTATCTCTTATGTATAGTCTATGGGTGAACTTCTTTAGGATGGCTGATGTACCGCATCATTGATATGCGCAATTTTTGGGAAAGGTAACTTAACCGTGCTGTGTAGCCATAGCCTAAAGGTGTATTTCTATGGAGCGATGTCGAGCGGGACTTGGCGAGACGGGAAAGGCGCACTTGCTTCAATTTCATATGGCGGCCATGTTGGCGTGAAAAAAAAAATCGCTTCCCGCGCGATGGGGAGCGATTTTTATCGCTAACATGGCCGCCATATGATATTGAAGCAAGTGCGCCTTTCTCGCCACGCCAAGTAGCGCTTGACATCGCTCCATGGAAAAGCATGCCTTAAAGTCAAGTTGACTACATATCCAATAAGCTGCATGCATGGTAACGAACATAAAAAGAACAAAGGTCAAAGTTCGTAGTGTCCCTTGGTGAACATTCATAATACAGACGGTACATGCTGGTAACACATTCAGGTGGCGGGACAAGTAATTAAGTCAATGCACTCGAGTGTAGTTGAGAGAACCACACATTTGCATGCCGCGTCTGCATGCTGGCGAGAATACTCTGTTGCAATATTGTGTTGTATAATGTACTGTATATGCAGATATCTGTATAAAATACGAAACTGTTGCAGTGGGTGTGGCAGATTGTATTTGTTGTGTATAAGCTTTTGTGTGGGACCAGAAGAAATTTAAGGGAGGTTCGTTCGGTGTCATAAATTAACAAATTTAATGACATCATCGAGCTATATGGTTTGTTATTATAATTTTGAAATTTCGCTAGGAAATAAAAAAATTATTAGACGTCTTGTGTCCAAAAATTTACCAGATTTCAGATTGTTAAAATGTAATATTATGTTTACCACACCGTGGAGCATAATGCTATACAGTCTCCTAACATCAAGTAAAAGTTGACAATGAATTTCCGGAAATGACGTATTTTCTACTGATTTCCGTTTCCGATTGGGGGCGGAACTATATACGTAATTTACGTTACTTCCGAAATTTTCAGGCGTAAATTCTCGCTCGTTTGACTACATAGCAACTTGTATAATATACAGTCCAAGATATGTAAAATTACCACCGGACATAGCCAGAAGTGGAAGGATTATGTTTGAACTGTTAAAAATGAAAAATCTAAATCTTTGTAGATAATGGACAATTTACATGACATTTTTTTATTACAGAAATGGATGAGGGTACCAAATTATGCTACTCTGAATTTTTTCAGATCTTTTTGAGAGCGGGAATTATTTTTAAAAAATTATTGAAAGTCAGTTTTATGACGTCACGGGCGTTTAGCGCCTATCCTTTTCTTAAGGATAGACTTCTCGTGACGTCATGAAATCGACTTTCAATAATTTTTTAAAAATAGTTCCCGGGTCTCTAAAAAATCTGAAAAAATTCAGAGTAGCATAACTTTGCACCCTCTATCCATTTCTGCAACAAAAAATAGTCATGCAAATTGTCCATTTAAAATTCTTCATGTAAATCACTCTACAAAGTTTCAGATTCAAAACTGAACTAGTATAAGTCTAGAAACCTTCCACTTCCGGCTACTTCCGGTGGTAATCCAACATATTTTGAACTGTACAGATTGACAGGTCACGGGGAGAGTTGTCGAATAAGATTGCATGACAAGAGTGTAAACAAAAGAAAGCTCCCTAGCGTGCTGTAGATATGCAAATATAATGCAAACAGCGACCTATAGGGACTTGGTGGTGGAATGATGCATCGTCCCAACATTTGCAACTTCGTGCCCTTTAATTTTCCCGACCATCAATCACCGCCGTTCAAACAAATCCGTGCAATTTGTTAGAATGAAGGCGATTTTTTAATAATAACTTGTCGGACAAAGGGCGCAGATTTGATTGAGAACAAGGAGGAAGGGAGAGATTAATACAGAGTTCGAAATTGATTTTAAAAAATGAACGCTTTATTATTAAATTGCATAAAGGTTTTGTTTCGTGTGTTTCTAGTTTAATTTTACTGCATGCATGTAGAGGTATCGTATGAGTATAACATTCATTTTTAAATTTCATGAAAAATGTACATATTTACAAAATTTAGTTCGATGATTGTGTTAAAGCAAAGCTTTATTTGTTTTGTAAAATTTCTTTACTTTAGCCGTTTAGTTTGTCGAAAGCCTGCATACTTCAAAGTTCTATAGGCTAGGTTTAATCCATAGTTATCGATACAACGCAATAAAATTGGTCTAAATGTCAGTATATTCTTGATGCTTAAATTAACATCTTCTAATCAGACGATTTTAACATCGTAAATCAAGATTTTTAGGTGTTTACTTACTTTCGGTAGTCATTATATCAGCCAAATTTTGTTAAGAGTAAATTCTGATGCAGTGTTTTTATTAATGTATAATGTCGCTTATATAATATGTTATGCCAGCAAAAGTATTACAGACCATTACACTACTCAGTCCGGCGTACTAACTTTAATTCGAATTAATTCCGTCTGAAATTTCCTCCTATTTGCACAATCACCCCAGTACACCCCGCGGGTGTTTAGTTGATCAATTAGCCCTCCCTGCTGTGACCTTTTCGTCCGTGCGCGTGGCTATCGACTGTCTGCTGTCATCAGCAAGGGCACACTCAAGCTGTGGTTACATGTCGTTATACAGGTTAATATTTTATTGAGAAATAATATTGAAATATATTTGGGAATTTTAATGTTTATATCAGTTAAAGATGGATGCTCTAACACATTTTCAACATTGAAAAACAATATATTAATAGGAGTGAAAATTGATCGAAAAACAATTTAGGAATAAAAATATATAAAATAATGTAGGATTAACTTCATGAAATGCAAATTCATTTGCGACTATAATAAAAGTTGAGAGAGGTCGTTATCGGTGAAACGAGATAACTGACCCCCACAATGCCATGGTTTTTATCCTCGTTTGATTTTGCTGGGCTCTCATTATATGTGAATAATAACGAAGACATTTCTGTTGTCTCTCTGAGAATGCGTTATTTTATCTGCGGGCATAATATATAGTATTTTTGTAATCAGAGTGATGTATTGTTACTTTGCTGATCTAAAACCCGTATGAAGTCCTCTTTGATCGTCTATTCACCCAATTACATCACGTTTGATTGGCGAGTAGATAGTCCATAATGCAGAACATGTGATGGTGCAACTGAACAAGGACTTGGGTACGTAGAGTACAATTCCGGTGTTTGTTTTAAAACTAATCCGAGTATATTGCCAGCAGTTTATTTAGTTTTACATTTTATCGCAATGTTAAATTTTCATTTAGAGCACGGCAGGATTAACACAAAAAAGCGGAGGGTTGAATGTAAAATCGACGAGTTATTAATTTAAATTTTAATCATCATGACAGGTGGAAAGCCACCCAAGGCTGCTAATGAATAATTCAGAGTTGCTGATGAGATGCAAAGAGAGTTTAATATATATAAAAAAAAGTGATAATTGCTATAGAATCAAGTTTAGTCGTCTCTTTATCTATATTATTTCTATAAATTAAATTGGTATTGATTTATATCTGTGATAATTATTTCTCTTGTAGACCTTCAAGGTTCTGTAACAAGTTATCTTATGCGAAATTCTCCGTGAGTCACCGCCCCCCCCCCCCCCCCCTTCAAACATCCCCAGTGTGAAATTACCCCGTACCGTACCATGTATACAAATGGTATTACCAAGTGTGGACCCTTTTCTGTGAATCACTGCAGATCACTACCCCTCCCCCCCCTCTCTCTCTCTCTCTCTCTCTCTCTCTCTCTCTCTCTCTCTCTCTCTCTCTCTCTCTCTCTCTCTCTCTCTCTCTCTCTCTCTCTCTCTCTCTCTCTCTCTCTCTCTCTCTCTCTCTCTCTCTCTCTCTCTCTCTCTCCGAACTCTTTTTGTGTCGCACTACAATGAAGTGGAGGTATTTCCAATGGTAGACTTCTTCGTGAATCACTACAGGTCACGACCCCCTCTACACCCATCCTCTGTGAATTCTCCCATCACAATGCTATTGTAGTGAATATACGACCAAACCATTGCCAAGGGTGGGTCCGACTTCTTCGTGAATCACAGATCACGTACCCCACTCACTTTTCAACACCCTATGTGAAAAACCACCACATTACCAATATAAAATATGTTATAGCAATGACATTAGCAAACCCAAGGGTGTTCTTCGTGAATCACAGATCACGAATTCCCCCTTCCCCCACCCCTACTCACCTTTAATCATCCTCTGTGAAATACCCCCACATCACAATATAAAATATGTTATAGCAATGACATTAGACTATTAGGTTCTGACTTCTCCGTGAATCATGCACATATATCACGTACCCCGTACTAGCACCATCCGTACCCTTGCATCAAATTTGAGCAGTCATTCATGCACTAATTCTAATTAAGCGACAGTGACTCACAGATCATACTATCCTAAAACTCCCCCCTGCATCACTGCATGAATGTACTGATAATTAGTTAATTACACTTATATTTGTCTCATTGTTCCTGCTCCAAAAACGCAGGAAAAACAGCAAACTCGTAAACAACATTTAAATTTGCCGCGCTGTCAACCCTCATCATGAGTGACAGTTAATTCATCACATCGTGTTGTAAGCATAGAGTTTGGTTACCCGGGATTTTCACATTAGATTTGGAGTTGGTTCTGCGTTGTCATCAAACTGTTTGCAAGGGTCGACACCCTCGTTCTCTGGAGTACGTAGGTCAATGTTTGCTCGTTTAAAGGGACGAGCTTGAGTGGTGGCTCGCTGAGTGATCATCGCAAAAAGTTTCCACGGGTCCTGTGAAATTTATGTCACGATGTTGTACAAAGTTGCTTTAGTCTACACACTATAAATTTTTAGATGCTGAATTGGTTTTCAGTACTTTTTGTCAGTACAAAATTGCTCCAGTCAGTACAAAATTTTCCAGTTTCGTCTTACATCCAGATAGTCAAAAAAAGTACAAAATATTGACTCTCTTTTTTTAGTACCAAATTTGTACTTGGATTAAGTGTTTTATAGGTCAAAAGTGCTGGATGTAAGACGAAATTGGAACAATTTTGTACTGACATTAAGTACTGAAACCAATTCAGCATCTAAAAATTTAGTGTGTATATAGATTAAGACTTTAATAACAGTAGGCTTAATTCAAAAATTCAAAAATCTTTTATTAATTCCATTTTTACCTAAATCATATACAATATTTTCATATACATGATATCTGTTGAGATTTATCATTCTATTATAAATAAAGTGAATATTAATTGAAGTCCATAGTTCTGTACACTATAGACTATAATAGACACACTTATTTACCAGTCCCTTTTTTACACTCACTTTAAAAATATTTAATATTTAACATACTTATTTACTTCATTTTCGATGTGTGCATGTTTTAAAGCCTTTATCATAAAAATTTCTTCGTTTTATATTACACTTAAATCCACTTTCATTTAATTCTTTCAAATTAAATTTCATTAGGCAGCTTATTGTACAAAGACGGGCAACTCTTGTAACTTCTAATACATATCCAATCTAAAATAAATTGAAGTAATTACATTTCTGCTAAATATTATATGATTGTGCTGCACTATACTTACATTAGCAAAAAAAACGTGGCGATTATGAGAGTGAATGTTTGAAATGAAAATTTTATGTTTAATAAAATCGTAATTTTTTTATAATTTTTATACTTAAAACTTATTGCTTGCTTTAATAGATGCTATTATTTTTTGTAATTATGCAGCTTTTTGCTTGCTGCATGCGTTGCTATTTTCCGCATCAAGCTTCAACTATCTCATATAATATAGATGGAGACACACATTTATGTTGCGCAGTATTAATTAGGTCTCTGACTAATTACTCCTGTGTATTGATGGCTGGGCGCTTCATTAGCAACAATGTAATCAATATTGTTGGCAGTCCTTGTTTCGCTTGTTTGCAGTTTTTTGTTTTACGGACTTTATTCAGGCTTTTGTTGAGCATGTCAATAATCGTGATCGTATTGTAACCCACAGTTTTGTATAATTAAAAATGGAAAAGTACTGAGCCTGAGTCAGCATGTGCTCAGGATGTTGAAGAGCGGTGTGTTCGTAGCTGCGATGCACTCAGCGGTATTTGCTGGCGCGAGTGCAGGGTAAAGTTCAATATAGCAGCTCGAGCATTACCTGCACAGCTAGCCCTCAGGCAGGAGTGACACGGCACAAGCCCGGTGCGTGTCACGTATAGAGAAATCGTGTAACGTAATTTTGAATAAATGTATATATTTGTAACATAGCAAATATATTCTTATTTGAGCCTGACCCCCATAAATAGTTGTCTACAGTATTACAAAATGATGTATATAGTTGGATCAATAATTTTTATAATATATAAACAATAATTCACGAAAGAGTTATATATCCACAAAGTTATCCACGTTTCTCATGCACTGCCCGCGGTTGGCACCACAGCCTAATTCAATGGCACTAATTAATAAATGAGAAGCATGGATAACTTCCTTCGTGAATCGCGCCCAAATATTAATTTGTAATTCTATTTATACTTTGAATCTCGTTGTCTGACAAAAGAAAAGTTGCCAATATTTACCATCGATCGTGAAGTCTCGTACCTAACAAATTGTTTCTCTAAGACCTCTAGAGAAGCGCTTTTGAAGTCCATTCCGTGTAACATGATCATTTAGTGTATTCGTTATACCAAGAAAGATTGATCTTGGGGGTTGGAGTCGATTTGACGATGTATATATGGATTTGAATAAAATAAATTTCACCGAGAAATCTCAAAATTTGATGACAAGAAGATGGTTTTCTCAGCATAACTCTTCTATTTCTGTTTTCATTTTTCTTAATAAATGAAGCCTATATTACACGATACAATTTTTCTACTTGTTGTATATACAATTTTTCCTTGCAAGAAAATATCATCTCCATACAAATAAATGGAGATTAAGTTTTCTTGTAAGGAAAAATTGTATATAATAATTAGAAAAATTGTATCGTGTAATACCGGCTTAATACGTTTTACAAAACTGGTAGATTAACTATTTACGAAATTTGAATCTTACATGCATGTCGATGTAAGTTATTAGACTCGTGTCACCCACTTGGTTACGTCAAGTTGTTATAAGGCTATATAACAATAACATATAGGATTCCTTTATAATGACGTCACAGGAATGGTCACGTGGTTCTAGATTCGTGCACCTCCTATCCTTGATACGTCACAAACATTACGGCCCTGTCTCATTGCTCTTTATCGTCTACTTATAGGGCCACATATTTAAAAAAATCTTCATACATTCAGAGATCTTTTAGTGTATAGATATAGAACGCTTATGGCCAAAATTCTGTTCAAACATCACAGATCTTGAAGGAAGTGCGAGTACGAAAAAATGTGTTATTCCATAGTTGCAGCGCAGGGGCGTTCAGATGGCGTTGCAGCTGCAAGTTATAAGCATTTGGGGGTGTGCCGGTCGCCATCTGGACGCCCAAATAATAAGTTCTCATTTTCACTTCATCTAGACTTTTTCTTTGGTTTATACGTTAAATGCTTGGAAAAATGTTTAACAATGCATGGGCGTTCGATCTCTTTACAATATAAGCTCTTTGCAATGTAAGCTCTTTGATGCATCCTTAAGATTATTACAGTAAAAATTTATATATAAATTTTATTTCAAATATCTAATAGTGACTGAGATCCAATTTTAAGTCTCATACAAAAAGAGTCAAACTTCATTTCAATGAAAATTATAAGCGATATTGAAGCATGTTAATCCCGATTTAATTAAATATGATACACATGGGCTGCATGGTGAATTGAAACCATCTGAACGAATTTGCAAGCCAGCAACATCGCATCAGCCTGATAATCTGCCAGCGTACAGTTAAATCGAAACGATATTCCCTCCGGAAATAGCCGGAAGTGCAGATATTCTGGTCTGTAATTTCAGTTTTTAAACTTTGCAAAGGAATTTGGGTTCTGTAGGGGGCTTAAAAATGCCTATTTTTTCACATGGTATCGACAACGATGTATATTGTATTTGTGAAGTGAAGTCAGGGGCGGATCCAGCCCGCGGCTCTAGGGGGGGTGGTGCCCTATCCCGCAATGTTAAATTTTGAGGTGGGAGGGGGAGCGACGGGTGGTTTTACTTTCAATGTATTTTGGGACCTTTGGGGGGGGGGGGAGGGCGATCGCCCCCCCCCCCCCCCCCCCCCCCTCTTGGATCCGCGCCTGAGTGAAGTTCAGTCGATGCTGCTTCTTATCACTCATAACTTGATGCCAAACGTCGTTTATGACGTCACCCATAAGGCGTGTGTGTAGACACTTTTCAGTCCCCCGTCAATACAAAGTATAGAAGTATATTATATAATATGTGTGATATTAATAGGAAGGTCAGAAATCTTACACTTCCGGAGGTTATATAAAGTAATTTGACAGTAGCCTATGAATAATATTTTGCCATCCTGTGTTTCTACCTGTGGAAACTCGATGACGTCAATCCCGGCTCAAGGACGACCGAAGTCGCGAGCTGAAGGTCGATTTTCGTACTGCAAAGCGTTGATTTTGGACCTTAATGCTTTATACTCTTGAAAGACGGTGAGGTTTCCGAGCTGAAGGTCGAGTTTCGTAGAACAAAGCTCTTATTTTGGACCTTATTGCTTGATATTATCGGGAGACGGCTCGGTGAATTTTCATCCTTTGTTCATACACAGTACTGTAAAGGAAATTTCAGCGTCACGTTTGACCTAGTGATTCTAAAGTATTGATTAAATCTCGAAAAAAGAAAGAACAGAAATGTTGATTCTAAGATATCTCCTTTTCCAAAACAAATGAAAATAATATAAAGACAATCATTGTATACATAAAATGTAGCCCATCAGTTTCAGAAATGCATGTCTCGGGTGCATGCAGGTATGGCATAGTATTAATATTTTCGTATAACACCATTTACTGGATACTTTTACAATATAAAAGTATAATATAATTATATTTTATTACATGGTGCTCAAGACCGCATTGAACGTATAGTAATCGACTTGCCACATTAGTCTGTTTGTATAACAACGATTACGCTTGTGGAAGAACCACTAAAGCAAGATTTGTTTTCCCATTGTCTGGTACAGCCGGGTGTCTCGCTTGCTATTTTATCAGATTACTTTGTAATCAAATAAAGTTGTTTGTCCTGCAACGATCGTTGTACGAAGTGCACATTTTTTTTTTTTTTTTTACAAAGATACACATCCATAAGCTTGAAGCTCGAGGCGGGGTAATGGGTTGGGTAAGAGAGGGAAAGGGTGATGGCTACGGCCTGTTACGCGTCCCAGCATTTGCTGAGGTGAGACTGAGGGAACTGTGGAAAACCTCAGTCAGACGGACACGTCTACTTTTTATCAGTGATATACGAGACAGTTTTAATACTCTATGGAATTTTGTCGTCTTCATGTAATATAAATGAGGGCTCCGCAGACTCTCAGACATTGTGATAGAAACTACTTTCTATACCTAGAAAAAAGCAAATATAAAATGTCTGCCATCTGGAATTATATAAATTTAGCTCTTCAGTCGAGGAAAACAATAAAAACAAAGTCTCGATGAGACAGGTGCCACGCCCCTTTTGCCAGCTGATTTGAAAAGGGCGGAATAAATGTGGTAATTTTTCCTTTATATGATCCAATATCCGTGCATTTTAGAGGCGTGATGTATTAACTTTTTTCTCTCTTCAGTTTTATCGCCACCCCGATTTATCCATCAATCCAATAATGCTGACGGTGCAATCAACATTTGATGACGTCATTTCAAGAAGGATCGACTTTGCTCACAAAAACCTGCTGTTACAAATATTGTGCCCAGCAAATACGTAATTTACTTGCGTTTGCATACAATTTACTTAAAGGCGGATTCAAATGGTGATTTTTATCAGGCGACGTGAAGCAAATAATGCGCATTTGCTGTAATATCCATTGGCGGCCATATTTGGCGATTAAAAAAAGTAGCATCGTAATTAAACGTGAAATTCGCCGCCGCAACCTGGTGAATTCGCTCGCCGCATAGGATTTCACAGCTTGTTCGTCAAAATCGCGTCACATGGCTGTTGTCGCCATGTGGATCCGCCTTTACATAGTAAAATAAATGCATATTTTTAACCTCGGGACAGCCCGAAAGTTACCACTACTTTATTTGTACATGGACTTTGCATTTCAGTCTATGGAGGCGTGATGCACTGAACATACACGCTCTCTTGTGGACCTCTCATCTCAAATCTTCATCTTATTAGTAATTTAATTTGCAGGCAATGTTTTTAAATAGTTAAACGCATATTTTTCAACATTCTGCTTGTACATGGGACACAACAAACTTTGCTTTTGAGCATTGCTACGCATTATAAAAATGCTTATTGAAATTGAATTTTTCGGAATGGATAGAGTGTGTGCTCTTCTAACCTCTCCCAAATTACAAATCTAAATCTTTTTGTGTCTTAGAGCTGCAGCTCCAGCAAACAAAGCAGGAGTATAAAAGTTCATGCTTTGTTTATAAATATGTGCCATGCATTACAGTGTGTAAAGACTTGAGACAATGAACGTACATATCTCTCTTGTTATGGGTGCATGGCTCTTCTTATATATAATACCCCTTCCATAATTTTAAAAATGCATCTCTTTGTTTAGCTCTTATTTGAGATAATTTGGGTTTTAACTTTAGTGAAACATTTTTATAGTTATTATACACATAATATAATGTATATGCTGTCTAGAGGTGTACACTTTATTCGAATGGAGTTTTTAATACATGCATGCATTCAAATAAAAATGACAGATTCGGCCATGTTAAAGTATTTAGCAGAGTCGGACATTTTTATTAAAATGTAATGCCTTTTCCTTAGAATGGCCACTGTTTGAGTATACACTCACCCGATATCTCATATACTGCCAAATTTTATTGGTTTTCCATCGCCTGGTTTAATGATGCGTCACAAAATTGTTATAGTGCGTCAAATTCTGCTCTGCCTGCAAAGATATGGTGCAGTGATAGATAGAAAATTACGACTTCTTTCTACCGAAACATGAACGAACTTTTACGTGCCGCAATAAAAAGTTTTAGGAAAGTTCCATCGACCAATCTGAGATAATGGTCGAAGTTTTTGTTCAAAACAATGTAACATGCGTTATATTGATTGTTGCACCGTCAATAACAACAACGATAAACGTTTTAGCCCCAATAATCACTACGTTTACATGACGGTGTTTAATGCGGACCCGTTGACGACGGATAATGTTATTCTTATGAGGCGTCGTCAACGGATCTGTTTTAAACATCGTTATGTGAACGTAGTGGTTGTTGAAATATAATGCATTTAAGGGTAAGATAACACGAACAATCGATTGTTGATAGTCCTATTTGATTAACATGTAAACCTTAGCAACCTCATAATAATTCTGATTTTATTTTTGAGAGACAGTTTTTAGCACCAAAAAAATGTAACAAAATGTGGAAGAAATTTCAAAACAATCGGACGATCCAATTTTTTTAAATGAATTTTTTAAATTTTCAGTATAGGGCTCTCCCATGGAGACCTAAACTAAGAAATTAATTTAAAAAAAATTGGATCGTCCGATTGTTTTGAAATTTTTTCCATATTTTTTTGGTGCCAAGAACTGCCTCTCAAAAAAAATTCAGAATCATTATGAGGTTGCTAAGGTTTACGTGTTAATCCACCAGATTAAATGGTTAATCAAATGGGACTACAACAAATTCAAAATTCAAATTGTTATTTATTCAGCAACAGTTACAGAACCAAGGCACTAAATATAATAAAACAGACAGTACACTACACAATCGATTGTTCGTGTTATCTTACCCTTAACGGCAAATTTAATTTAACTTATTGAAATTTCCTTCAGAAAATATAATGAATTAAATAAAGATTAATTTTATGATGAAAAGTATATATATTTTGTATTAAAAAAAAATTGTAGGCATTAATGCTTAAATACTTCGTATTTATATCATCAAAAGTTTTTATTTATCATGTACCGTAATAAATAAAATTGAACAAGAGCAAAGTTTTCATTAAAAAATATGTTGCTTTTAACAAAACTAATTCAAATTAACAACATAAGAGCTTAAAAATGTGTTTTTTCTCAACAAAGGAGGAATTATGGTGGTAATGAAGGGGGGGGGATTGCGAGGCCGTCACGGGACATTGTCTCACATAATAGTACCCCCCCCCCCCTCCCCAATTTATGTGACAAAGTCCCCGCTCGGCGCATGTTCCATTCTCTTCAGCTAGAATATACCGGGTACTTGACGCAGTGGTATGCGCATCAAATTCGTAAACAGAAAGTCATGAGTTCGATCCCAGGTACCGCCAAACTTTTCACAAGTGGTGGTTGCCAAAAAACACCCACTCGTGCATCTGGGAGGTGATTGATGGCATCCTCCATCAATTGCCGACCATCCTGACTGAGGTTTCCATGGTTCCCTTAGTCACAAGCATGTGAATGCTGAGATGGATTGCTAGCTCGTGATCATCCTTGTTTAAAATCCTACAAAATCCCAACTAAACACTCCTAGGTATAATTAATTTATGAATGTTTTGGTTTAGCTTTGTTTTATTAAACTTTTATTACTATATAAATATATACTGTGCGTCACATTTAATTGTTTTTTCGTCGTGTTTGTAAAGTCCTCGGTCATTGGTCGACCGTTTACAACGAAGAATCTAATTGGTCCAATACGAGCCGAATATTTCCGACCATAAACTAACGGCAAGTGTATGTCGGGTCCACGAAGAGCCGGGAAGATAAAATTGCACTTATGACGACGTAGTATCATACTAACACAGGGTTCTGTTGAATATTTATGTTTCATTTGCAGCGTGATACCTTGAGATGATGCTGCATGTAAGTCAGCAAATGCGCACATCGCTAGCCGGATCGAAATATCGATTTGCGTTTTATTTGATAAATGTTGAAATTTTCCTTTGCGACACATATATTGTTGGCATCAGCTGGGAATTGTGGGTTGATGTATTATACGATTAATAACGAACACAAAAACGACATTTTTCTATATACAAAATTCTGCAAAAAGTCATAATTGCAGCACCTGCTTTGATATACAATCAAACAAGCGAGAGTTGACCCCTAAAAATTTCCGGTGATACATTTTCTACTTATTTACCCTTCCAATGGAGGCTTCAAGTTTTTTCCGTTGGGAAATTTTCTCCATAAGCCACCATGTTAAAAAATTTGAATTTTTCTCAGCTATTAAATCTATAATTTAAGACCATCTCCTACCCCTATTTGGGGGTCTACTGATAATGAATCAAAAACTTATTTTTCTCTAAAAAATTTCTATAGTGCCAAAAAAGTAAATTCGATTTTTTTTTTACATAAGACGGTGGGAACACCGCAAAATCAGCTGACTTTTGAAGCCTTTATTGTAGGCTAAGTAAAAACGGAACTTTATACACACAATTCAAGGCACTTCCGGAAATTTTCAGGCATCAACTGTCGCTTGTTTGATTAAATTATCATTAAATACGTTATTACATGTTCACCAATCCGGGTTATTAATATTTGCGGATCTGGAGTAGCGTTTGTTGCCTGCTAAGCTGCTTAACAAGGGGATTATGAAAGTTCCGCACAAGTTGAGTAAACACGGGGGGAAAGTTACATGTTAAGTCGATAATCTCGGTTCAAACTTTTCCAAGTTGACAATCGAAGTCTTGATCCGTTTTTGAGAATAGGTCGAATTCAGCCATACACCCAGGTACGATGTCTGTCGAATTCGCCTTCAATTCGAACCATGTTATTATCTTCTACAGTCAAAATAATTTGATATTTCCTCCGCGGAAGTAACCGGAAGTGTGAAGTTTGCAGCTCTTCTTTTTATAATTCAGTTTTGAAACTGTACATAGTGGTTTGAAGTAGAAATACTGAGCTGTGTGTGAAATTGTAACGCTGAAATATCAATAGGAAGACCAGAAACCTTACACTTCCGGCTACTTCTGGAGGGAATATTATATAAATTTAATTAACTTTAGTTCACGTTATAATGAAATATCTGTAATCCTTTAAATCGTGCTGCAAAACGCTGTGACGTCACAGTCATGAAAATATTTAACAAGCAAGCATAGGGAAATACGTTGCATAATTATGACGTCACAGCGTCTTTCCCCTTGATTTTGACGGTGCTGTAATGTGATAAAAAAAGAAAAGTGACTACATAACTTCAGGTGCTCTCTATTTATAACATGCAGTAAATTGAGTAAAGTAATAATATTTTCCATGCAGGTTGTACATTGTACAAGTTTTTCTTAAGAAAAGTCAACAAATCTGCTGTTTTTTGTCGCCAAATGAAATAAATCCATGACTTTTGATTTTCTCTTGGGGTACCAAAGTGAATACTTTTTTTACATATTCGGGCAGCTAAGAATTATTCTAACATTCCTGTGGCTCAATATTTTCGTACAATGCCTAGTTATTTTACAATTAATTATTTAGTTTGAAAAATGAGTTCTATGGCCGTTGATTGATTCAAGCCGATGCGCTCCCGCAGCGGCCGGTGATACGACAAGAAAGAGGCGGGAGGAGGTTCCCATGATTCGCGGGAAATTCTCGTCGTATCAGCGGCTACTGCGGGCGCGCACCGACTTGAATCAACCAACGGCTTTTGAACTCACTTTTCAAACTAAATAATTAATTTTAAAATAACTAGGCATCGTACGAAAATATTGAGCCACAGGGATATCAGAATTCTTAGCTGCCCGAATATGTAAAAAAAGTATTCACTTTGGTACCCCTTTAAGGATGAATCTCAGTAGGTTGATATCTCGCAATCGTACCGCCTGAATGCAACAAGACTTGCAGGGGACTTAGAACTAATCTTCAATAGGTGGCATACAAATTTTGGAGCGAATCCGTCTTATCAGTTTTGTGAAAACTGAGGTAAAAGTTTAACATTGGCCTTAAGGGCATTGGGTGTAGCACCGGTAGTTGGCAACACTGACGTATCTTCACCATGTTAATTTTTGGTCATTGCTCCTCGGAGCAATTTTTATGCTAGAGCTAAGCTGATTGCTGTAGTATCAAGATAATTAGTAGCCCAAGTGCACAATTTGGCCAAATAAAGCCTGATTTAAAGAAAAGTATTTTTTTTATATTTTAGAAAAATGCATGTAAATTTAAAAAATTACTAAAAAAATACTTTTCTTTAAATCAGGCTTTATTTAGCCAAATTGTGCACTTGGGCTACTAATTATCTTGATACTACAGCAATCCGCTTAGCTCTAGCATAAAAATTGCTCCGAGGAGCAATGACCAAAAATTAACATGGTGAAGATACGTCAGTGTTGCCAACTACCGGTGCTACACCCAATGCCCTTAATATGGACGAAAACCAGAAATGGAGCTGTTGTAAAAAAACTGCAGGACTGAATTTGCTCAAACCATAAGCGATTAAGTTTTAGAACATTCTCGATTTTTTAAAATTTATTTCATTCGATTCGTTTGCAGGGAAGTATTCTTTGACTCCAGCAGTAACTGAGATTAATCCTTAATGCCATTTTCAATTAAGTTCTTACGGAAACTATTAAAAAAACTGGACTCATCTATCGCGAACGATTGCCTCTGAAAGACAAAAAGCATTTTGCGATAGAACAGATTACACCGGCAAAAACTGCAACCCTTAACTTGACGCAGTGGTAGGTTCATTTGATTTATAATCGGATGGTCGTAGTTCGATCCCAGGCACCGCCAAAATTTTCACAACTTCTTAATTTGTTTTATCATACGCTGCAAAATTATGCGATTGTATGTGAGACAGCTCTAAGATTCTGCTGTTTTTTGTCGTTAAAATGAGAAATAAATCAATTTTTATTTTTCTCTTAATACTATTTTCTATTTTCAATCTAGTTCTTATGATTAAAAAACTAGACTATTGGCATTCTGAAAGACAAAAAAGCATTTTGCGATGAGATCACGCTGGTAAAAACTGCAAGTGACGCCTGCAGCAGCCGCGGTGTCTGGTGTGTGCGCCGGCGATCAATGGGCGGGTCTGGGGGGGCGTGTCGCCTCGGTAGCCCGGCTCAGTCTCAGTTAGAGTCGGTGTTGCGAGGGTGCTTCGTTCTTCGGTCCGCTAACTCTCTGCTGTTCTCATCTTCTTCCTCTCCTTCTACAGAACACACGTGAGTAGGATACAAACAGATGCTGCATTATCTCACGTTTTATATCAGTGTTAGTTTATTATCACATTCCGAGTTGAAATAAATTTCATCTTTTATTCGTTATCGTCTAATTCCCTCCAATTTTGCAACATTTTAGAGAAAAAAAAAAGAGGAGATTACGTTTTCTTTCCTCTTATTGAGCATAAAATGTTACGAATATTGTCTTTATTTCATCCTCAATTTGAGCGAGGATTGAAAAGTATGTGTTTTTGAGGTAAAAAGATTAGGTTTAGACGTGTAAAGAATGAGTTGAAGACGTAATTTTTTAACTAGGGGTTAGATGAAATTCGTATTGTCTTTTATAATAATTATTAGACGTTCGCAAATATTTTCACTGTTAGGTTACGTGAATTCAGGAAAAATTGCATTATTTTATAATATTTTTATGATATATAGAGCTGAAAATTTCCCTTTGCGGCCTTGTTAATTATCATTCTCAGTAAGAATAATACAGGGTATGGTGGTTGGCAAGTCTGCAATTGGGAAACGTGGAAAATTTTCCAAGGGGGCGAGTATACATTTATATACTTATATCATTGCACGCTATGGTAACTAGGTCTAATAGTTTTAAATAATATGATGTACAGTACTGTACTATATAATTTATAATTACGTACTAAGTAAATTAATAATTAAAAATTCCTAATAAATTTTGAAATTAGGATCAGGAATTTAATTTATTATTTGTAAGCTATATAGTATATAGGTGCAAACTTCACACTCCCTGAATATTAAATTCTTGTTGTACCATAGCTGCATGTATGTTAACATTGTTAAGTGTATTTTTGCTGACACTCAATCGCTCTTGTTCAAGTGCATAGAAAAACTACGTATTTATACAATAGTTCAGGATTTACAAACAAAACTATATTTAAGTCAAAGATTGCTAAATTATTTTAATAACTGACGTGCATCACCATCTGATTTTGAATAGTATATATATATATATATATATATATATATATATATTATATTATATATACACATTATAGTGAAAAGGAAATATTAGTAGAAAAGATGGTGAAGCACGTTAGTTTTTTAAATAATTGAGCAATATTTTATTTAATAATTACGCCTCCGCATGTAAAGTAGTATACATTATTACAAAAAATCCTTCAAAGCTATATTAGATACAATCGTATCATGAATATGAATATCATATATATGAATTATGATTGTAATTCTGCCTCACCTTCTTGAATATTCGATTTTTTTTTACCTTTTCTTTGCTCTCATCTGTAATAATTTCATCAAGTTTGTAAATTTATATCAAAATCACAATCAATCAATGTAAAATCAACAAAATATATACGGTACTATATAGAACTGCTTCAAAATCGGCTCTTTTCGATAAGAGCTACATTCCTTATCACAACACCTGAAAGGTAGACTTTATCAGAAAGTCAAATAGCAGACGGTCTCAACTATACATACATATAGATATGACATGTTGGACCCCTCAATAAGGTACTCCGATTGCCTCATTACTTTAGCTTACCAAATACAACAATTACAGTTGACTAACACAGCGGGAGTAACTTCATTAGAGAATGTTGCTACTGCGGTTTGTTGCTGCGGCGAGAATTGATCGCGTGGTTACAACGTTTTGTCTCTCAGATCAATCTTCATGCAGCGAAAATGATGGCAAATTATCGCAACAAATGTGACAGGCCATCAATCAAAAGTCAGTGTCGTGTTCTTAACCCTGTGACTAAAATATTCAGATTTTTAGATGAACATCCTGTATGAAATTTCTTTCTTGCAGGGTGCAAAGTTATGCTATATACTCTGATTTTTTTGTAAGAGTTTTTTTGAGCCCAAGAACTATTTATAAAAAAATATTGAAAGTATATACTGGGAGAAGCGTTAATAGGCGTTACTTCTTAATAAAAGGATAGGGACTAAAAGAGGCGTGGGTTCAAACCCGACCTCGACAAAACT
This sequence comes from Siphlonurus alternatus, assembly GCA_949825025.1. Taxonomy (NCBI): domain Eukaryota; kingdom Metazoa; phylum Arthropoda; class Insecta; order Ephemeroptera; family Siphlonuridae; genus Siphlonurus; species Siphlonurus alternatus. Next base: position 7,180,484 of record OX463780.1, read on the forward strand.
TTTTAGCCTTTAAAAAATCTTTAAAAAAAAAAAAAAAATGAAAGTAATATAATTTGACGCCCTCTATTCAATTTCTGTAATAAAATTTTCATGCAGTGAGGTAAGAAAAGCACCCCGTCCTGCCATTCTGAGCTCACGTGACTATGGTCATATGTATAATAGGGGTAATGTTGAACCACCCTGGGGGGTACTGCAGGTCGTTGTGTTAAATATGTAATGTAAGAAACCTGGCAAAAATCGTGCTTAATAATACAAAACAGGACATGATTTTAACATCATAAAACAAAAATACTTAATACAAGCATATCGTCCCTCGTCGTATAATAATAACCTATCTGCTACTTCGATCTCGTTGCAATAATGAGCTATCTACTATATCAGGTGAACGCATGAGCTTCATGTAAATAAGCAATAAATGAAGCTCATTGTTTATACGCTTGCCTGAAATAGCAAGTCTCATTATTGTATTGTAACCGAGATTGTATTGTATTAGTAGCAGAAAACTCATTATTGCGGACGATAATTATATACTGTAAAGATGAAGCCCATGCAGACATGCAGTAAGCTCCCTAATAGACAGCGTTCACCATGCATGCAGGATCAATTTTTTTTGTTAGGGCTGTTTGTAAACCCTGCTCAGACTATTATAATTTCTGCACACCCGTTGCCATAGACAAGTTCCAAATTCAAATTAAAATGTTTTATCCATCAATTTTCCAAACATGCAAACACAAACATTTGCAGTCCGTTTGCAGTCTTGTTATTTATCATGTAAATGTAATATAATGGTGGATTTTCATGAACGACAACGGCGATGCGACGCAATTTTGACGTATTTACAAACTGTGATATCCTATGCGGCAAGCGAATTCGCCGAATGAAATCGTTCATTCACTACGTTTACATGACGGTGTTTAATGCGTATCCGTTGACGACGCCTCATAAGAATAACATTATCCGTCGGCAACGGATACGCATTAAACACCGTCATGTAAACGTAGTGATTGAATATCATTGCTCTTTTTAATTTGTAAATAAGGTCGCCAAAATGTATGTTACAGCAAGTGCGCATTTTCCGCGTCACTCGCTGAAAATCGCTCATGTAAATCCACCTTAATGGAAATAATAAATCTGGAAAAGAGATCGTTTCCATGGCCTTGGTGAGAAATCGTGTCCAGAAATCCAATACATTTTACGAACAGACCTTTTCTGTTTATACGCATTACAGTAACAAACTGCTTGTTTTATAATAATAAATTGTTATACTAAAACTTATGGAGCTTCCGCAGCCTACGATAATGAATATTGATGGTGTGCTTCCTAGCCCTGTGTGTACAGCATGCACGTACACAATATGGTCTCGATATTGTTACTGTGTATTGTATATAAAGAAGGTTTAGTATGGTGGGGAAATGAGAATTGATGAGGTAGATTCGAAACTCGCCAATAAACGGAATGTACACTTGTCGCCTTGGAAAATTTCCCTCTTTCAGTCTTGTTAATCACCATGTCCTGTGTTATTCTTACGAGGCATGGTGATTAACAAGGAAGATTTTCCGAGGTGATGACTGTGCAATCTGCATGCATGAATCTTTATTTATTGAATATTCGGATTAAGAAAGAGGCGCACACCACACACATGCAGTGTATGAATATATTTGACATTATACATTGCAGGTAAAATGTACATTTCGTTTATATAAAAATGTGCTTTAACATGACTTTGGACGTTTTTATTTTAATTGAGTAAACATAAAGTCCAGCTGATTGTAGAGAAAGTAATATTGAATATACTTGCGAACCTTCCGAACCTTCTTGTATACCGAAAAGGTGGATTTGTAAAATGACGTAATCCATGTTGTACTTGTACATCCAGTGATTAAATAAATGAATTGAATTGAATTGAATTTTAAAAAGTGTCGGTCGATACACAGGCCTTATGGGTGACGTCATATTAAAAGACGTTTGACATCAAGGTATTAGTGATAAGAGAAGCAACATCGACTGACCTTCACTTCACAAATTCAATACACATCGTTGCCGATACCATGTGATAAACAAGGCACTTTTTAAAGCCCCTTTGGTACATTTACATAGCAATATTGCTATAATCGTTCTACTGTTTCCTTCTATATATAATATTTGCTTACACGGACCAGCAGTTCTGTCACCTAATCTAAAAACAAGGACGCAGCAAAAAGCACGTCGCTCTATTGACTGAAATGAGTTATGACTTGCAGTTTGCTGCTACGTTAAGAACTTTAAGAAGACATTACGTCTAAACTGCAGCTTAGATGATGCTCTGAGCAACTAACCTTCTTATTTATCGACCTGAACTTCCTCACATATATATGGTGTGTGATCACTGGAGAGTAGTGCAGAATATCCAGCTGTTATCAACGTTATAATCACGCTGTGTATCTTCATTCGACTCTTTTCAATGGACTTCCTGCCTGTGATAACTTTTCATTGAATATTTAGATATATGGAAAACATCGAGTCATGTATTGTAAATTTTGTAAGATTCTCAAAATCGTTCTGCAAAACGCTGTGACGTCATAGACATTCAACGTTAATCCTTATGCTTGCATGTTAAAATATTTGCATAACTATGACGTCATAACGTTTTACGATACATTTTGAAGGGTAGAGAGATAAAAAATCTGAATTTGACAATATATATCTCGAGGTTCTTTATCCAAGAATGTAATAAAAAAAAAAAAATTCTAAGAGTTTCCTACCAGTCTTAAAACAATGCAAAATACATATTTCTTACTTTTTTTTTTCTATGGCATGACCTCCTTTATTTTATCATCAAATTTTATTTGTTTTCAACGATTATATTTCGTCGCTTGAGAATAGAAGTGCCCTAAGCACCACGAGGTTTTGATGCTCAGGCGACGAATTATGTTTTTTTGGCAAGTACTTTAAAATAATACGGGCTGTCTCACACAAAACCGAATGATCTCGCAGCGGACGATGAAAAAATTGAGAACATATTATTTATATATGCACGATCAGATATACGCGCGCACACATCAGCATATCGCATGCGATCGTACGTCGTACGTTTCCCATTTATAACCATGCCATTCAAAGTTTTTTTATCATACGATATACGATGCGATACGAAGGCAGTGTGCGATTCTTCTAAAGGTGCATTTACATGGAGCGGAGAAATCGAAGAAATTGCGTTCTGCAGTTAATCAGAGGCTCGGGATTTCCTCTCCTTGCGGAGAGCGATTATATCGCTAACGTGGCTGCCATACGATATTGAATTATTGAAACAAGTGCGCCTTTCTCGCCCGCCAAGCCCCGCTCGACATCGCTCCATGGACCTCTTCCCTCCCTCTCTGGCAACCTCCAGGTGACGTCACTCCTTGTCTACTTCAAACAAACGATCCGTTTACTCTGACAAAGTGGCCGCACTTCCACGTAATGGAAAGAGAAAATTCCTCGTCCATTCAAGAACAAACTTGAAGGTTCGCCTCAAATTTGATTCAGAGTGGCTCTCGAGTTGCACGTTTGAAACCTGAGAGAAATTATATATATAGCTGCTGTTTCTAGCACCTTTTCGCAATGATGCTCTTTTATCAAGGAACTTTAAAATTCTTTTGTATTGGAATTTCACAATAGTTATTTTTAGTTCATAGTTTTCAAAAATACAATCCTTTGTTATATAATTTATTGACGAATTGATGTGGTAGCGTAAAAAATATCGTAACTTCATTGGTAAGCTGGAAAAAAATATCCTACTATCGGAACCAAAAAGGTGTGCCCCTCTCCTTATGGGAGTTATATGCTGTTCAGGGGCACACCTTTTTGGTTCCGATGTAATTCCATTGGTGAGCTACAAAATATCCTAACTCAATTGGTAAGCAAAATGGAGTTAGAATATTTTGGAGTTAGGATATTTTTTTTTTCAGCTTACCAATGGAGTTAGGATATTTTTCCGATACCACTTCGATATATTACCAGGGAATACTACGCAGGGATGATATTTTCTCTGATATTACTGACGTTAGCTCTGTGCATGTGAAGCATTTATTAAATTCGTTTCTGTACCCGAGATATAATGGCGAACTTGATATTAAATATGGAATCACTTGGCTTCAGTATCACCTTCCGAGTTGATATAATATTAACCTCATATCTCAGCAGACCGAACGAGAATGAGATTACAAAGGAAAAGTTACGTAAGCAAAGCACTCGGCTGTATGGTTTATTTAATATATGATGCCTTTGTGTGTGGGGACTCTTTGCTTTGTAGATATGTAGGAGGATGTTATTTCCCGCTTTATTACGTTTTACATAACATATTACGAAATATTACACTTCAACTAATATACGAATACCACCGGAAGTAGCCGGAACTTAACGATTGACCTCAGTTACAACGCGAGTCAAAGAAAATTTCTATAAAATGGAATCGAATGAAATAAATTTTAAATTTTCGATAATGTTTTAAAACTTATTCGCTTATAGTTTGAGCAGATTCAAGGGGGTGGTTTCCTCGCAAAAGCTCCATTTCCGGTGTCCGTCCATAAGGCTAATGTTAAACTCCCACCTAGGTGTCCACTAAAGTGTCCGTCCACAAGGCCAATGTTAAACTACTACCTCAGTTTTCTTAGAACTGATAAGACGAATCCACTACAAAATTTGTATGCCATGCATCTACATATTGATGGCGCGTTCTAAGTTCTCTGCAAGTCTTGTTCAAAAATTCAAGGGGGCTTATTCCGAGATCTCAATAAACTGAGGTCAATCCTTAAAGGATTTTGACTGAACTATATAATATATGAACATGGCTGAGACTTTGCAGAGTGATTGATATTCCTAATCAAAGTCTTCTACTCGCACAATGGTTGTAACAAACCATTGTTTATAATGTCTGTCGCATGAAGCCTTTTTCATTGTTAAACATGGGACGACGTAGTGCCTAATTTTGCCACCAGAGCAGAGAACGTAATGGCATTGTTGATGGCGCTAGGCAACGGTGTCAAATTCATAATTAACGGTCATTTTCCATAAGTTAACATGAAAATCAACAACCGTCCCATGTTTTTCCTTTCACGCGACAGACATTATACAACAATACTTTGTTTACCAACAACGAGCAGAAGACTTTGTCCCTAAAGGTGCTTTCACATATTCGAAAATCGCTACGGAGTTCCGTAGCTATGCCGTAGGCCTTTCACATATTCTCGTTCATCTGCGGCAGCTGCGGCGGAAAATCATGTGAATGCCGTAGCAAAATCAAACTCATCTTGATTTTGCTACGGAGTTCCGTAGATCGATCGCGAGGTGCTACGGAACAGCTACGGTGCGCCGCAGCAAAATCAACACATTTGCTACGGAGTAGCTACGGAGTGTTTCCGTAGCGATTTTCGAATATGTGAAAGCACCTTAATATAAATCTCTGTGTATAATTTTAGGTTCAAAACTGAACTAGTATGTCCAAAAACCTCGAACTTCCCATGGTTATGTTAAATTTGTCGAACTGTACTATTTACATAAAAAGTCGGTCTCATTGAAATGTTAATTCATTCAAATTTAAAGGTCTTTTATTTAAAGGCCCTCATGTGTCTGACCTTGACTCACAAAGAAAGGTGTGAAGGTTAACGTTAACACGACCATGCGGGGACTGCTCTGAAATATTAGTGGATTATAAATTAATATCGATTTGGAAGCTGTAGCATCATCCATGTTGGTAGAGGTTTCCACGTTTCCCTCACTCACAGGCAAATGCCGGGATGGTTTGCAAGATCCCCGTTCCCGAGGATCCCGCGAAACGTTCGAGCTAAAGTTTCGAAAGGTTCGGGGTTTTAAACTTAATAGGTAATTTGTGAATTGTGCCATGGTTTGATAAAAAAATAATACTCGTCATAACGGTTTTTCTTTAGCGCCTGGCTTTGCTGCAACTTTCCTTTCACTGCGGTGGAGCGAGTTGCATACTCGCTGACAACAAGGGGCTTTATGCGCCGCTCTCCTCATTATCCGCTCGTTTCATTCGGGTCAAGTAATTTCATGTCTTAGCGTCAATAAAACGAACACCAATCAGAATGGAGGATATTTTTAAGTTCTGGCTGCAGATTTTACTGCAAAGTGGCAATTACATCGGGGTAGCTAATTTGGTTTACCAAAATTTAAAGGCCTTCTGAACCTTTTCACAGTATTAAGTGCACGGTTAGCTTTGCTTCAGGGTGATTCGGCTGCATAATTTTTTTGGTTTCAGTAGCACAAATATCAGAGATAATAGCCGATGAAGAAGCACCTGTGACGTCACTCACGCTCATTCAGCGGCGACAATATAGGGAAATCCCTGCAAAAGATAGGTTCACTCCCGCTGCAACCACGGCCATAATTTTACTTCTGGAATTTTGAAACTTTACCAGGGCAGTCTTGATAGTATTTGTCAAATAGACTGAAAGAATTTTTTTGGTGGCGTGTGTAGCAGATTGAGTTATTGCGGTTGCAAGATATGCTAAAAATTTAACATTGTTTTCCTATACAACATTTTTGCTCCTCTTTCTACCGCAATAACTTGGTTTGTATGAATGTCATCAAAAAAAATCTTTCAGGCTATTTGAAAAATACTATCAAGACTGTCCTGATAAAGTTTCAAAATTCCAGAAGTAAAATTATGGCCGTGGTTGCAGCGGGAGTGAACCTATCTTTTGCAGGGATTTCCCTATATTGTCGCCGCTGAATGAGCGTGAGTGACGTCACAAGTTCCTTTTCATCGGCTATTATCTCTGATATTTGTGCTGCTGAAACAAAAAAATTTATGCAGCCGAATCATACTAAAGCAAAGCTTACCGTGTACTTAATATATGTGCAAAGGTTCATAAGGCCTTTAAGGTAGAGATAATACCGTGTACTTAATATTGTGCAAAGGTTCATAAGGCCTTTAAGGTAGAGATAATACGGATCAGCTGGCCCAATGCTAAAAAAAACCCCATTCATAAAAATTATGAAAAAAATTTAAAATGTTCTCCTCTACATCCCCTATCAGTAGGTAAAATATCAGGTATACAAAAACGAGCTAGTTTTCGAGCTATGAATTTTTAAAGTTGACTAATTTAACATTTAACAGCACAAATTAAACCCCTGCTCTGCTTGTGGTTGTTGACGCACGCAGTCTATGGATGCTTTGTGAACTTGCAGAACATTAATTGGCTGCAATGGATGCATGTTAATTCTTTCATCCTCAAAAATTGCAAATCTGTTTTTCTTCGTCATATTTGGATCCTAATGCAGAGGTTATTTCGTGCTGTCGCGAGGTGCATGCACACTCCATTCGAATATAAATGTCCGATCTGGCTATGTTAAAGTATTGTCGGATCGAACATTTTTATTGAAAAGAAGGGTACGTATTTTCTTTTCTTCCATGCTAATATAAGGTTGTAGATAGTTAAACATGAATTAATAGAACAAAAAAAAGTAACAACAAAAAAACAGTAAAAACACGTGAAATTTCATGCTATATAAAACGTTTTTGTCACAAAAAATGCTGTTGACTTGTTTAATCAACGTTAAATATTTTTTGTTAATATTAACTTTCAACTGTTTATATTTTATTTTTACCTTCAATTCTACGAAGTGTTGATATAGATTTCCAAGAAAAACTGTGAAAATCGTTATTAAAGACGTCTATTTTAAGATATAAAATTAAAGGTGAAGCTCTTTATTTATGTTTCAGTATTGAAACTTTAATTCTATAAATACCTGAGTTTGATTGGAGTGACACGACACCTCAATAAATATTTAATGTTTATGTAACGAAGCAATTTAAAGAACGTCATCCGTGTCATTTTACAACATTTTCGATTGATCAGATCTCGCGTGTCTCATCGAAGCAACAGCCTCATATTTCAATTAACTGACTTGTTTTACATTGACGGCACGCGGGCCAGATTGATTTGCATAAGCTGACAGACCTCCGTCAATGAAATTAGCGAAAATCGGAAAATTTTGTCGGCTGTCTTCGGTAGTTTTCGTGATCACTCGGCTTATCCGGGTCAACGAAAAATAGTGTGATACTGTACCAACAGTTATATAATCTATAGAGCTGCAAAGTAATATTTGGATTGCATTCACAAGAAGCACTAACCTAATATTACTTGTTATATGTTGAAAATTTCTTGGTTTTCGTTTTCCATAAAGTGCTATTAAATTCCCTGAGCGTGACGTAAATGCTTCATTATAGTAATTTTTGCAGAAAAGAAATTTATTGACGATGTTAATTGTAATGTTAATGGATTGGAAAATCGTTCGCATTTGCTGTAACGTTCGCATCATGCATGGCACTGCAGGCTATATTTGGCGAATAAAAAAAGTCAGTATTTCGTTGCCGCTCGACGAATTCACTTGCAGCATTGGATTTCACAGCTTGCGCGTCAAAAGCGAGTCTCATCGAATCCACCTTTTATGCGCTGTCTCTCACTGGATCGCACACGTTCAGTGTAATAATAATAATAAAATCGTCTTTATTATAGAGGCGGGATTTAGGCCAAAAGGCCCACTCTTCCATCCAACCTCCAAACAAATACATTGAAGAGATTAAATGATAATTGAAACACGAAAAAAATAAAGCAAAAAAAAAAAACAAATAAAAAAATACAACACTATATAATACTCACACAATCAATAACCTTAAATGATTCTGTTGCACAGAGACAGGTTACATAGGTACATATAATTAACATAAGGTACACTAAAAAATATTAACATTTTGAACATTTCATATAGTGTACTATAATATATGATTTAAAAATTAAGAACCTATGCAATCAGGTGGTAGCCGTGTACACAGCTCCGTATATCGTATCGCCATAGAGTCTAATGTAAACTCTCAGGTATCGCATTCGATCGCGTAGCATGATTTATAACCGGCTCTCTTTATCATATACAATACGAAGGCATCAGTGTGCGATCCGCCTTATAATTAAAACTTAAAGACGTGTCGTCAGCAACACCGCAAGCCACACATTGCCTGCCTTCTCTACATTACCTAGCGGTCTTCGTGCTCGTAATTTAAGAACATCTGACGAGAATAAATTGTCAGAGATTATAATACTGCGGTGAACGTACGGTCGGGTGGAGGAGGGGGAAGGGTTACATAAGCCGCCACGAGTTGAGGCTTATCGTGCAGGAATCTTCGTGACGTTAGAAAAAGGCTTAATTATGGAAAAGTTAGCATGCAGCAGGCTCAAATCTGTATAGGAAATCCGTGAAGAGATGAGCTTTACTGTCCACGTCCGTATGATCGAGTTTTTATCATTACAAGTCACAACCTGAATGATTTTTTTTTTTTTATAATTATGTATTTGGATAGACCTCGAGGTAAGGTGCATTTTCATGGAGCGGGGAAAGCGAGAAAATCACGTGCCGCAGCCAATCAGAGGTTCGGGATTTCCTCACCTTGCCGCGGAAAACGATTTTATCGCCAACATGGCCGCCATACGAGATTGAATCAAATGCGCTTTTCTCACCCCGCCAAAGCCTCGCTTGACATCGCTCCATGGAAGAGCACCTTTGTGCATTCATCATTTTTTTCATATATCTTTTGAACCTCCTAGCATTTTCCGTAGTATCTTGCTGTAAAACGTTGTGACGTCATAGTCATGTAAATTTTTAACATACGCAGACATATATATAATAGAGAAATATGTTGTATGGCTATGACGTCTTCCCCCTCGATTTTGCGGCTTAAAAAAATATGAAAAAATTTGCTACATAAAAAGTATGTATTTCTTCATTCAGTAAAATTCATTCATTGAAGTAATTAAATTTAGTTGTTAAAGTCATGATCTAAAACGTGCATTGTAATGAGGATCTACTCACGAAAAGGAAATCAGAAAACACAATTAATTTCCCAACAAAGTTGTAAAGCTTTCTTATTTCGCCATCAAGCATCATGATCCTATACTGCATAAAATCTTATCGATCAATCGTGAATACAAGTTTTCTTAATTTCCTATGTACACTCGTCGCCTTAGAAAATTTCCCACTTGCAGCCTTATTAATCACCATGTCCTGTATTATTCTCACTGGTCATCGTGATTAACAAGGCTGCATAGGGACATTTTCCGAGGCTACGACTGTACATGCCACGTGAATTAAACCCTTTTCCTTAATTGCATAAATTTGTTCTCTTTAATGATAATTAAGACTCTCCTTCAACTTAAATATTTTATACGAGTCCTCGCGATGAAATATAGTAATGTAATTACACATTATAAAATTATATAAAGCTCTTTGGAAGAAGGTTTTATTTTTAGTTTCTTAGAATTGCTGAGCGAAGCAAATTTAATATAAAATTGTAACATTTTATTGGTTCATTTATAATTTTATCAAACGCATACAGTAAAAAATGACGACATAATATATTTTTTAATAATTTTCCACATGTCTATTTAAAGGTATATAGTTCTCAAATTACAAATTTATAGAAGACACCAAAAATGTTGCTCGAGTTTATAATCAACATTCGCATTATTTTCATCCGCGCGCGGTGCAACCATGCCTTTGTTGCACTGTAAAGTAGATCTTTGCTGACGTCACAACTCACAGCCAGCCCCGATTATCATTGAGTTGTGACTTACGCAAGGACTTTGTGACGTGTAGGCAAGGACTAAGTTTATTACTTTGCACCGCAACTTCACATGCCTGCATTGGGCGCGGATAAAAATAATATACGAATATTGATTATATATACTCTAACAAAACTAACAACACATGCATGGTGACTGTCTAATTTGTAATTCGAGTCCTGTATCCCTTTAAGAGTAGACTCTATAGACTTTTAAGACAGGGACGGAGGGTGGACAGGAAAGGTCGGAGCTCATACACCTTCAGGTACCCGACAATTGACCCTTAGGATGAAAATAATTAATGAAAATATACAGAAATACTATACTTTATCATATTATAAAAGTTTTTACGGTTGAATAAACTTGTTATTTCTGCCTGAAAGCCGCTTGCAATATTAACGTGATGTCGGCTTCGTTCTCTTTTCTCTCTGCTCGCTTGTTTTTATAAGTAAGGTTGGAAAATTTGTTGTCTCCCATCTTTTATTTATACAGAATGTTAATGGGAGGGAAACCTCATTTATTATCAAGTGGAAATGTAATTCACTTTTACAAAAATTTAACAAGATGTTGGTGATTTTTCAATTATTAAATTCATGAATTTTCCGATGCTAACATAAATAAATGAAATAATTAAATTTCGGTTTTGACGTTCGTTCCATTTAAGGTAGAGATAACACGGATCAGCTGTTCGATGTAGTCTCTTTTGATTAACATGTAAACCTTTGCAAATTCACAAATATTCAGAAATATTTTTGAGAGGCAGATTTTAGTGATGCCTATAAAGCCATAGAAAAAATTCAAATCAATGAACCTAGCCGATTTTTTTTAATTAAGTTTTTAGTCGGTTTCTCCATTGCATGTGAAAGCCCTGATGCTGAAAATTAAAAATATTATTTAATTGTTTTGAAATTTTTTTATATGGCACTAAAATCTGCCTCAAGAAAATTTCAGAATTTTTGTGAATTTGCTAAGATTTACATGTTAATCAAAGGGAACTACGTCGAACAGCTGATTCGTGTTATCTCTTCCTTAATAAGAATAATAAGTAAGTGGAAAAGCGTGGGAACTTTAAAAAATTCTATCATGTACAGTCACAGTCAAATTTAAAGGGACAACTGCACCAACAGCTGTGTCTAAAGTAATGTACACTCAAACGATCTGAAAGCGTCTCCGCACTTCCACAGAAAAAAAAACTACCAATTTCTAATTAATAATAATTCTTGTGTAATGAAATTTCATGCATGCAGATTGTTTTTGTCCAATCTATAGCTTTTTGAGGATTGGCACACAATAAAATTTATTCAGATATATGAATGGTCATTATTGCAGCGTAAGAAATTGGCCTTCATTGATAAAGATTCTCTTTGTGCACTTGTATATATAGAAAAACGCTCAACTTTTTCACTCGCCCTTCGTCATGCCACTCTTATAATTAATCACTGGCCGTCATATTCATTTATGATCGGAGATGCTCGGAAGTATTCGGCTCGTTTTAGGCCAATCGGATTCTTCGTTACAAACTTTCAACCAATGAAAGAGGACATTACAAACACGACGAAAAATTAATTAATGTGAAACACATTGCAGTGTTGTTTCCCCGCACTGTGTTGTGATTGAGTTTTTTTTAACGAAGGGTGAGGATTGTTGCTGCGGAAGGAAGCTCAAATCACATACCAATCTAAACCACATGAAACAACCAGCACTACAGTCAAATTAATTTGAAATTTCCACCGGAAGTAGCCGGAAGTAAGAGGTTTCTGTCCTTCCTATTCGTATTTACATTTTGGGGCGGTCCGAATCCCCCTGGCGCACATCAAATTTGTGAATTCAATGAATATGCATATTAAAAAAACGATACTATGAACTATGAAATTTTGTCGACAGGTTCTCAAAAAGAGCACTAACATGTTTCTCCAAATTTTCAAGACTCAGACATGAACAAGATGACCAGAAACTTTTTACTTCCGGCTACTTCCGGCGGGAATATGAAATAAATTTGACTGTAAATAACCCTCTCATAACAACATGAGTCAAAACGTTGATTAGATTGTGAAATTTACATCGAAATACTATAAATTTATTTCCCATCACGTGTTAAATTAGATTAAAACATTTCAACACGGCTCATATTTTATTCATGTACACGCTGTAATTCAGACTGACATACACTTGGTCCCCAGGCGGGACAACGTGTTGAGACTTGTAGTTTCATCGGTAAGGAGAAAGTGCGCAAACCACAGTATAAAGGGTAAAATGTAAACCGTGTCCAATTTACAAGGCCGATTTACAAGGCTGATGTTTTTGTGAAGTGTGTTCGGAATTGTCCCAACTGACTAACCAATCAGTGTGTCGTATTACTAACAATAAGCCGAACGCAAAAGCTTATATATTCAGGTTCTAAAGGTTAAAATATAAGCTTTTGATTTCGGCTCGAGACTTTAAATACGGCGCTTTGATAGGTCAGTCAATTGGGCTGGTTCCGTTCCCACTTTTTATACCCTGGGTTCACTGGGTTGTCCAGAATAAAAAAAAAAAAAAAAGTACTTTTAACTTTTAATTTGGGTTTAGTTCAAAACTTATTATAGTTATAATATACGGTATGTTCGTAAACCATGACCAGAGTATACTTTCTACTCCTAATCGACCTTATGACCATATGCTTAAGGTCGATTGGGTGCAGAACGTATACACCGGGCAGGGTTAACATACCTATGTTTTCACCTTTTACTGGTATTTTAATGTGTTATATTTTTGCTCTATGTTATGACTTTGTCCAGAGGTTTCGTAAAATGTCCTTGACATGGTCAACATTGTTTTAGATTGTCGATTATTGCTGAGAATTAATTTTTAAAAATTAAAAATCTATTATCTTCGCGATAGACACCCTGGCACATTGATCCGGGATCCAGGTTCCGCGAAAAACGTTCGCGGATCTGCATCCCGGATCCCGGTTCCGCGTAAAAGATCCGAGAGCTTGGATCCGGGATCCTGGTTCCGCGATAGACTCCCTGGCACATTGATCCGAGATCCAGGTTCCACGAAAAACGTTCGCGGATCTGGATCCCGGATCCCGGTTCCGCGTAAAAGATCCGAGAGCTTGGATCCGGGATCCTGGTTCCGCGAAAAACGTTCGCGGATCTGGATCCCGGATCCTGGTTCCGCGAAAAACGTTCGCGGATCTGGATCCCGGATCCTGGTTCCGCGAAAAACGTTCGCGGATCTGGATCCCGGATCCCGGATCCGCGAAAAACGTTCGCGGAACCGAGCCCTGAATAAAAAAAGATATTACCATAGTATATAGGACATGTTTGCTTCATCTCCCAACATCATGATACTGGCAACGACATCACACCTTAGAGCCTACATCAGTACTGATATACATCTTGGTCTGTCTTATCACAATTAGCCATCTGAGCGGTGAAACAAAGACTCTTTATCGCTTAACTTTCATGTTCTATTTTTAACGTGGGCAGGGTTATTTCATATCGGTACATATAGTCAAATGCAACCTACGATGCAAATTCCCAGAGTTAGAGTGTTTTTGCTTTGAGCGAGGCTTGGCGGGGTGAAAAAAAGCGCACTTGCCTCAATCTCATATGGCGGCCATATTGGCGATAAAATCGCTCCCTGCAAGACGAGGAAATCCCGAGCCTCTGATTGGCTGCGTTACTTGATTTTCTCGTTTTCTCCGCTCCATGGAAATGCACCTTATTGAATTATAATCTTACCAGCTATTATAATTGCACCTACATACATGTTGTATGCGCAGTTATATTTCAGTACCATCAAGTAAGTCAGACATCTTTCGTTAGTGGCTCTGTAACTCAACATTGATTTTAATGTCGCACTTGTCACGACTAATGCAATGAATTTCCTCTGCCGGCGAGAAAATGTAAGAAGTGTTTCAAGTGGAATAAAAGAATCTAATTGAAAAGTGTCGATGTGAGACGATGGCAGGATCAATAACACTTTACACTAATGTACAACGAAATGCAATACACAGTGGAGCAGCAGAAGCGTCTGGGGCTTTTCCATGGAGCGATGTCAAGCGGGGCTTGGCAGGGCGAGAAAAGCGCATTTGCTTCAATCTTGTATGGCGGCCATGTTGGCGATAAAATCCAGAGTCTCTGATTGACTGCGGCACGCGATTTTTTCGCTTTCCCCACTCCATGGAAATGCACCTTTAAAGTATCTTTAATCACACTTGCAACATAGCCGGAAATTGAATTTTCCAAGTTATGAAAGAGAAAAAAAGCTATTTTTACTTACAATATTCTATAACTGTTTCTTGACACAGCATGAACGTTACTTCTGCCTCACTTGCTGCAGCTCTAATTGATACACTGAGAGATGTAGTTTTGTGATTTTGGGAGATGTAAATTTAAGCAGGAATTACACTATACAATTTTTCTGATTGTATAATTTTTCTTTACAAGAAAACTTATCTCCATTTGTTTATATGGAGAGGAAATTTACTTGCAAGGAAAAATTGTATACAATAATCAGAAAAATTGTATCGTGTAATATAGGCTTAAGAAAAGTACCCAGTCTATATAAATATCAAAAGAGTTTTGGTTCACCACACTGCTATATTCTGCTTGGTAATGCCTATACAAACAAAGCAGGAGTAACGTTCGTGGTGTCCGGAGGTGTATAACGATATTATATCATGTACAATAGTGTCAGCCGTACTACAGACTACTGTGTTCACATATAGGTAAATTACACAATTAGATATAATGAAATATTATTGATGATCCTTATTTTCGATTCTTTCCCTTAGCCAAGAAGGATGAGATGAAAAAACGTGTGATCTGGACAGAACCGGCAACACTGTAAGCTTTCCGGGTTCTTCTGATTAAAAAGTCCCCCTTCCGAATTTTGCTTTCCGGTTTCTTCTGATTAAAAATTCAATTAAGTCCCCCTCCCGATTTTCGCTTTCCGGTTTCTTCTGATTAAAAGCCCCCCTTACGTTTCGCTTTCCGGTTTCTTCTGATTAAAATCTTCTATATCTATAGGGGTCATATAAACTTGGCAACGTTTTCACGTTTTTTCGCTCTCATTATTCTGGGCTGTAAGTCAGATTACTTATTTTCCATGTACTGAAAGTTCATCAATGTTAATCAATTATTTCTGCTTGTGTTTTTACGAACAGACCTATTTGAATTTTTTATCTTGTTTTACTGTTATGCTTATACATTAACTGCAAAGTGCATTATGGTGTAGATAGCATACTTGCATTTCTTACAATTCGTGTGATGTATAACGTACCCTAGTTGAAAAATTACGTCTTCAACTCATCCTTTACACGTCTAAACGTAATCTTTTTACCTCTAAAACACATCTTATTTCCTCTTCGCTCAAAGTGAGGATGAAATGGAAACAATATTTCTAACATTTTATGCTAAATAAGAGGAAAGAAGGCGTAATCTTGTCTCCTTCTCTTTTTTTCTTCTAAAACTGTTCAAAATGAGAGGAAATTAGACGAGAGGAGAGTTCATATTAGCGAATAAAAGATTAAATTTCAGTGCACTCGCACTCGTTCTGTCTGAAAGATCGATTTTTGCATGTATATCGATACCTCCGTGCGATGTCTCCAATATAGCGTGCTTATCCGTCCATTGTCCTCAGTTATCAATGAAATACGAATCAATGAACTCTTCAAATACAGCTTTATAAATAAACGTAACAAAAAATGAAAGAAGCAGTCTGTGAAAATAAAGATAGATTAATTGTTTGGAAGTTCGCCAAATAACTACTACTTTATTATAACACTTTGTGGTGTAATCATGATATTTGATTAATGGTGTTTTGGGTAAGTAGAATGATGGTAAACTCGCTACAATGGAGTTCCACAATAACAACTGTTTTCAGGCATCATGGAATTTTACGGAGTCAGATTTTGTCTAAATATTAATAAAAATTTCTAAATATCTATTGAGCTGAAGCAAATTCCTGAATAATTACTTTTGTAATTTTTATGTATGAAATGCATTATAGTATTTTTTAAATGAGTTATATTATTCAAATTCGAGAACAAATTCATTGAAATCCGTTTGCAATTAATGAGAGATTTTTTTTTTTAAATCTATTTGTTGAGAATATATCTAATCGTTTACTGCAACAATGAATTTTTAATAAATTGTTAAAATATAGTAATTTAACATGATTGTCGTAGGTCAGGGTTCAGTTTCCCGCTATTTAGCGAGTACCCATCCTTGTATACTTACCATAATGGTGCTAAAGCTGCATCTGATTAGTAACGTTAAATTACAATCTAAAATACATATGACATTACATGGTTATCATAGTTATATAATAATATATTATATCACAAATTACACGCCGTATGCCCCTGGTTATATTTTGGATCGATAGGTTGCTAGACAAAATCGTGTACTGTACACCAACTAATGATTAAACTTCATATGCTATTACATTCGTGTATCTACATAATATGCTGCTAGTGTATAGCTTATCGTTCTATCTATACCTTGCGTGTGTTATTACTGTAGAAATTGTCGTATATTTTATTCATAAGCAATTTAACAAAACAGAGCTTCGATCAAAAAGTAATAAAAGTGCTTTTCCATGGTGCGATGTCAAGCGGGGCGAGAAAGGCGCACTTGCTTTATTATCATATGTCAGCCATGTTGGCCATATAAAATTTCTTTCCCGCAGCGATTATATATCTCGCCGCGATTTCTTCACGCCAACATGGCCACCATATGATATTGAAGCAAGTGCGCCTTTCTCGCCCTGCTCGACATCGCTCCATGGAAAAGCACCTTAACAAAGTCATTTTCTATATAGCAATAGCGTTTAATAACCATTATAACAACAATATCGATTTAAGGGTTATCAAATGAGATAGAAAAGATATTATGTGGTCATACTCTGCATGCATGCAGTAGTCGTATATGTATAATTTCAATTCTGAGAAAAGCGATATGATATCATCAGGTAATATATATAAATTTTTAATGACAATAGACTTTTTTTCCTATATTTATATATATCTGGTTTATAATGTTATTTCATGAAATTAATATTTCGTGGTGTTGGGACAAATACCTTCTGTTCTTCTTGTAATATTGAAAGTGGTAATTTTGTCATTTTTATTCCAAGACTCAATTGTATTTTAAAACAAGGGCAAGCTTGTACAGTTGTTTAATGCCTAATTTTAATAAAATTTTCATTGAGGTCATGGTGGTTAAATGGTTTGTTATATAAAAATAAAAATATGTTAAAAATTGCATATTTAAACGTGATTAAACGGACCATTGCATCAGGTAAAGGTTATGTAAATAGTTTCTTATCTCGTTCCACTGCTGTGCAGTGACTTTGGCTTTTAGAACCTTCTGATCGCAGACCCTCATGTATACCATTGCAGTTCAAGCCAAGGACAGTTTACTGGGAGAATGAACGAATTGAAGAACTTCTTTACTCGACAATTTTCGTCAGTCTTCGGGAAATTCCATCAAAATAGTTGCACGCTCGAGCGGCTGGTGACGTCACAGATCTGACAGTGTAGCGCTGGTGGCTAAAGCGGCATCTTTGATAGTTAGTCTAGACAATCAAATACGCTTATCAGCGTCATGACGTACCAGGGATCTGACATAAAAGACCTGTTCGTAAACCCTGCTCGGTGTACACTTTTACACCGTTTTCTTACACCAGCGCAGATGGTCATGGTGTAGGGAGTGCAGTGCAAATGACGTCACGATTTTTGTTCGTAAACTTGCTCAGAGTACAACGAGCAGGGTTTACGAACAGGCCTAACGTTGGCGATAAAAGCAGTCGGTTTGAAAGTTAGGCCATCCTTTAGTAAACAATAATTGTGTTCGAGTTGATTTGCAATCTGTTTTAGACCGCCGACGATGGAACTATATAATACATTTTAGCTTACAGACGTCAAACATGGTAACCACAATGTTGGTTCAATCGCTGTACAAAAATATTGTTAGTTTGACATGCGAGTCAATATTGATCGACTGTGGTTGTTATTGTTTGACTTATCGCTAATATGTAAATTCTGTTGTTTATCGTAAATCCATAAACATTGGACTGTCATGCAGTACTTTTTATTTTAACAAATTACGGTGCTCATTGGTACACTCGTCGCCTCGGAAAATTTCCTCTTGCGGCCTTGTTAATCACCATGCCTTGTTAGAATAACATAGCGCATGGTGATTAAAGAGGCTGCAAGTGGGAAATTTCACTCCACCAAACGTATCACATTTGCAGTCGCTATTTCTACACAAAGAAAGAAGCGGGGGAGGGAGGGAGGGACAAGGAAAAATACACCCACTATTATGTCCCTTTTTTCCAGACATGCAGTCTGTTAATTACGCCTGAAAGTTCCCGGAAGTGATGTAATTCTGCTTTTATTTATAGCCTGCAATCGGATATGGAAATCAGTAGAAAATATGAAGTAATTTCCAGAATTTTTCATACGTTAACTCTCACTTAATTAGACTCTTTGAATTAATTTTATGAAAAAACATCCAACCCTCTTTGTCTTAATATTTAAATAAATTAATTATGTTACATATTTTTCATAATGACCATGTGATACCGTGATACCAGCATGTCAGTTTCATGGCACTTTAAGAATTTGATTCGTCGTTTTACCGGCCAGCTTGGCTATACTAAATTAAATTTTTTTCCCAAAAACAATGAAAGAATGCTACGCAAAAACTCTGCGGCAACGATGTGCACTGAATTTGTGGAGTGAAGAGATCTTGCTTAAAACCCTCTTTGGTACATATATAGGCAGCAGGGGCCACCTAAAATAGGGCATGAGGCTTCTTTTTATATTTTCTATGGGTTAAAAAATTGAGAGAACAGTCAGAGATTCCTAACCCAGCCCTATGGCCAGTCCGAGCATGGCAAAAAGTGATCTAGCTGGCTCCAAGTCTTATACGGTGTTAATTCTAAAATCCTCTTATACAAGCATGACTTCTTTGTTTTTTTTTTTTTGAGAAGAGACCTAAAATAGTCATGCACCTAAACACTAAATTCTAAAATCTCTTCTTATAAGCATAGCTTTCTCTTCTTATTATATCGTATTTTGAGAACATATACTGTAGACCTAAAATATTCATGCACCGAAAAGCACTAAATTCCAAAATCTCTTCATATTCCTATCTCTTCTTGTTTTGTTTTAAGAATAGGCCATAATTAGCTATGCACCCAAGAACTAAATTACAATCATGACAGGCAAAGCTGTTGTTATTGAAAGTGGTCGCGTGCAGCACTACGCTCCATTATTAATGCGGTTGTGACGCAATGTGGGAGTGTTGTGCCGGCCGCTCGATCGATCGTTCGCTGCGTGGGCGGTCAGGAGAACGGCCGCTGCAGTCCTTAGTAAGGCTGGTCGTACACAGGATCGCATGATTTCGAGTATATCATTTAAAAAGTAAGAACCCATGCGATGAGATGCAGCCGCGCACAATCGTTTCGTATCGCATGACATTGTAAATTTCTCATTTTGAACCGGTTCTAAATTTGTATCACACGAAATCATATCATGTGGTGCGCTGCGAATTCAATGTGCGATCCCCCTTATGGGACAAAACTCGTATTTATTTCTGCAAATGTAAATATGCGATCGTATGTTTCTCATTTGGAACCGGTTCTAATTTCTTATCATATACGAAGGCATTATACGATACGAAACTGTGTGCGCGCGGGCTACACCTGCATGATCACATAGGTTCTTAGACTTGTTACTTTTCAAATCATGTTCTGCGAAATCATGCGATCCGGTGTGAGACAGTCCTTATAGTAACTCATGGCACGGATGTTCGCCAGACTGCTTGCAGGAAAAAAACAGGAAATTTGTACACCGAACTGACTCTCTCGTTGTAATTTGGTTATAGTTTGACCTTGCTCAAGTCGATACCACTTTGACTTTCACGTCAGATCGGTCTTAAAGAAATAGTTGAAAGAGAGAAGAAAGAATAGAGTTACATACAGATAAAGAATGGAACGTCCTGATTAAATTTCCGTGGGTTCCTTTTGAACGCTTATCTATTACATCTTATAAAGCAAAGAACAAAACGATCCAATGTCTGTTCATTATGATCAATGATAAATATAATAATAGAAAGTTACTATAAGACTTCAACAAAAAATATAAAGAGGATTCGTAGTCGGATGGTCGTGAGTTCGATCCCAGGCATGCAGCACTGCCAAACTTTTTACAAGTGAAGGTTGCTATAAAGAACACCCACTTGTGCATCCAGGAGGTGATTGATGCCATGGCATACTCCATCAATTGCCGACCATCCTGACTTAGGTTTCCATAGTTTCCTCAGTCACAACTAGGCAAATGCTGTGGAATGGACTGTTATAGGTCATGGCTGGAAGAAGAAACCGGAAGCAATGTTATTAGTTTATTATTTATTACTGTATTTGTAGGGTTAAAATAATTTATTAAAATGACGTGATATATATGTTGTAATGTACAACCAATTTAGCAGAATAAAATTATTATTATTATTAGGTTGGGTCCACGAAGAGCAGGGAGGTTAAATTTCAGTCACTTTTGTCACCAGTACCCTACAACAGGGTTCAGTTGAAGGAAAAAAATATGTTATATACTGCATCCTATATATATATGATTATAACATAACGCATAAATGAGCATATCCATTTTCGCTTCTACAATATTATCCTGATACGAAACTGATAATAATAATGGCTCTCATACTTGGTCTACAGTCAAATTTATGTCACATTCTCTCCGGAAGTAACCGGAAGTGAGAGGGTTCTGGTCGTCTTGTTCATGTCTGAGTCTTGAAAATTTGAAAACATGTTAGTAATTTTCTTACGAACCTGTAGCCAAAATTTCAAGTTTTTACTATGAATAGGAAGGTCAGAAACCACTCACTTCTGGAGGGAATGTTAAATTGATTTGACTATACTTTATATCGATCACATGATAACCATGTACCAACATATTGTGTATGTTATGCTATTTAAAATTCAAACAGAAAGATATGACGATACTTTGTAAGACTACAACTCTGCATATAAATTCAGTATAGTTTTATAAGCATGCAATTCGTATTCAAGATCACGCTACTTGCTTATTTTTTTAAATTAATCGTAGAAGATGTTGCTTCAAGACGGTAAATTATTACTTGAATTATCTCGGTACCACCTGCTGGCTCTAGATTTATTGTTAATGTACTGCCAGCTTATCATGGCAAGATAGTGCAGGCTTGAAGCTGAATGGATTTCGTGATAAATTTTATTTAAATGTTAATATCAAACCCTATTGGGTTCTTCTACTTACTAATTACATACTACTTTGAAACCCCGAACCTTCCGAAACCCTAACTTGAGCGTTTCGCGGGTTCTTCCGGAACGGGGACGGCCACGGCCTTGCAATTCATCCCGGCATTTGCCTGCGACTGAGGGAAACGTGGAAACCTCAGCCAGGATGGACGCTAAAGTTTATGTCAATGAACCGGAAGTGATATGGTCCAAAGCCAGGGGAACCACATGGTTAAATCACGATGTAATTGCCATGATTATTAGTTTCTGATTGATTGTAGCTGTGATTTTCCTATAATACTTCACTCACTCCGTTTACTGAAAAAGTGTCTTGTTGTTTTCATGGTATCGGCAACAATGTGTATTGATTTTGTCGAGTGAAGGTCAGTCGCTGTGCTTCTTCTTATCACTCATACCTTGATGCTATACGTCGTTTATGACATCATCCTTATAAGGCCTGTGTAATATACAACAAATTTAAGTTCCCCGCGCGTCACCGAAGATGTATTTTTCCATGGAGCTATGTCAAGTAGGACTTGGAAGCATAAGAAAAGCGCGCGCAATTGCAGTCAAACCGTATGGCAGCCATGTTGGTTAAAAAAAAAAAAATGCTGTCATATTTCGTCGCTGCAGATGAACGAATTTTCAACATGACCGCTATACGGTTTTACTGCAAGTGCGCCTTTCTTGCACCGGTGCCATGAAAAAAAAAGAGGTGAATTTTACATTCATTGAGCAATATGTTTTGCATGGCGTACTTGGCATACGTTTCCATACTGCGAGCAAATTCGCTGCATATTAACGACGAAATTAAAGATGACTAGGTTTTCACGGCTAGTGCGCACTCTACCAATGTTAATTAAGTCGAGGTTATTTTGCCCGAGTCATTTATGTAAGCTGTGGAGAAACCCTACAATGTCCTCGTGCTTACACAACATATTTACCTTGTTATTAAACTTACGTAGGAAAAGGTGTGATGTTACTAAAGGTCAATTTCTTATCTTAGTTTACCATATATCCAACTTTATTTTAATCACTAATCCCTCTAATATCGGTACTAAAGGGAAGTAGTCCAATCTGAACGATAAAATTCATTCCAATGTGTTTACGCCGTTGACGGTCGTATTAGCATCATAATTTTTTTGCAAGTTCTACTAACATTGAGTTTAGTGTTGTGCTGAAATATCATCATTATTGCAATGACAGATAATATATCAAACAGTTGTTCAAACTGATGTGAGAAGTGAATTTTTCCCTCGATTCTTCTTGTAATTTGTCGTTGTTTGCATCGTACGATATGCGATATTGTGTATTATTTGTGGAGTGAGCGAAAGACGTACTGCATGCCTCCTCTTAATACTCATATCTTGATGCTAATCGACTTCACCCATAAGACATACGATCTGTATGTATAGATAAATTTTACTTTTATGCTTCGGTACTGCACTGCATAAATTAGCATAGCCTATATGCAAAGAATAAATTTGTAGGTAGCCGGCCATAAGGTAACAATAAAGTTACTTTTTGGGGTATGTCTGTATAAGTTTAAATGAGAAATTTCAAAAACAGAGAGAAGGAGATACACTCGTTTTATGTAAATGTAACTCAATTAGTTCATGCACACACTATAATAAACTGTATGGTTATTGCAGCATAGCGTTGTCATGATATGCAATTCAATTATAATTCCATCTGCACAGAATATATTGCAGTCTGTAGATGACATGAGCTGTGTCTCCCGGCGGTTTGTCTCGGCTTGCCGGCTGTCATTTCTGTAATTACAATTGAAACCTCCGTCTGCCTCACAAACTTTGTGAGTTTTGAAAGTCCTCTCAACTTTTGAATAAACTCTGAGGTCTGTGAAAAATACAACTTTGAATACAAGTTTTACAGAAAGAAATGTCGGTGAATATATGCGAAATATGTTGCAAAATGTTTCAAATATGTTCTTTTTTTTAATTGCATATGGCTTTAATCTCGTTCCTTTCACAACTTTTAAATAAACTGACGACTGCAAAAAATAGAGCTTTAAAGGTGAACTGAAGGGATTGCTTTTTTTTCCCTTGGAACCTTATATTACCTATTCCATCCATCTGCACTAATTTTTTCATGGCAGATACTTATTGTGCTGCTGTAGGACAATTAGTGAAAAAGTGAAGTTGTGACGTATCAGCGACGGTTGGTTGACTTAAAACTCGCCGCCGTGAAAAAACACACAAGCGACCGCGGAAACTGCCGAGAGAGTGGCGATCGCGAGCCGATCGCCGCTCCCTCGGCAGTTTCCGCGGTCGCTCGCGGTAGCTCGTGTGTTTTTTCACGGCGGCGAGTTTTAAGTCAACCAACCGTCGCTGATACGTCACAACTTCACTTTTTCACTAATTGTCCTACAGCAGCACAATAAGTATCTGCCATGAAAAAATTAGTGCAGATGGATGGGATAGGTAATATAAGGTTCCCTAAAGGGAAAAAAAAGCAATCCCTTCAGTTCACCTTTAACCAATTAATGTGCATAATACAAGTTTGAATAAAGAAAGTGTCAGTGTATATGCGAAATATGCATGTTGGAAAATATTACAAGTTCTTTTTTTAAAACGTGTTCGCATTTTCATAATATATTAATATTTTTTTTATTAAGTTCTGTGACATACATGTATATTTAGAACAAGTCAAAATACATAATACAATTACTGAAAAAAATGTAATAAAATAAAATTAAATAAGACAATATACACAATACAAAATCTAATTAATTTTTTTTTATGCTGAGTAAATTCCTTTGTAACATCATAATAGTTCATTTAAAAATACAAGCAAGATTTTTTTTAAATTGTTTATAATCTAATTTTTTTAAGCTATCAGGTAGTTTATTATAGAGTAGGGAGTATATATAGGGAAGCACTATATTATATGGACTCCTCTTAGCAAGAGAGAGACATGCACTCGAATATCATTTGCTCTTCTTGTATTATATGGGTGTACAGTATTATTCGTTTTAAATGTTTCTTGATACCTTTTGACAAATTTAACACTTTCAGAAATAAATACACATAGTATTCTCAACTGGCGTTATTGCTGTGTTAATGTAAATATTTTTTTTTAAAATTTTTCATGATGAGATAATTAAAAGATATGATTTAGTTAGAATAAATATAATGCACATGTATTAAGAATGGTTTGAAGGTTTGAATGAGATCCGGCTGCTGTCTTTAAAGGTGATTTCACATAAGCGCGCGTAAGTGACGTTTCAAGTCGCGTTGCAGGCTGGAAATTAATCATGTAAATTTACCTTTAATCATCGAATAACTTTTAGCCTGCATGTACTGAAGGGAAACTTGCAATGTCTATACACAGGTCTTATGGATGACCTGTGTATATAAAAAAAACGCTTTGTTACTGATAAAACGAGGTATATCGACTATATATAATTCTATATACATTATCATTGCCGATACGATGTAAAGAAAAATACACTTTCTTAGTTTTGTTTGGGTAAAACTTGGGATAGTTTCTCCTGCTGCTGCTGAACTGTTTTTGAGTGTTGATAGATGCAGATTTTTAATTAAATTTAGGTAAAGAATGTCGATCAACTGTTTTTTTTAGCTCCATTTGATTAACATGTAAACCTTAGGAAATTCACAAAAATTCTTAAATTTTTTTGAGAGGCAGGTATTAGTGCCTAAAAATCATGGAAAATAATTCAAAACAATTTAACGATTTTTTTTAATTAATTTATTTAATTTCCAGCATAGTGCTTTCCCATGGAGAGACAAACTAAACACTTAAGGGCATTAATGGGTGTAGCACCGGTAGTTGGCAACACTGACGTATCTTCACCATGTTAATTTTTTATCCTTGCTCCTCGGAGTAATTTTTATGCTAGAGCTAAGCTGATTACT
Source organism: Siphlonurus alternatus (assembly GCA_949825025.1). Taxonomy (NCBI): domain Eukaryota; kingdom Metazoa; phylum Arthropoda; class Insecta; order Ephemeroptera; family Siphlonuridae; genus Siphlonurus; species Siphlonurus alternatus. Next base: position 7,206,261 of record OX463780.1, read on the forward strand.
ATATAGGGTCCGGATTTTAAGTTTTCAAAAGTATGAATTTAAGCACTGGATTAAGTCCAAATTTTTCTCAAAATCAGTTTTTAAGTTTCACTCAATCAGTTCACTTTCAGTTCAAAAACGTAAAATAAGTTATTTCCAGTTTATATACTTTTTTATGATTTTTTTACTATTTTGACTCTTAAAACCTAGAAATAAAGGAAAAATTTAAAAACATTAATTCTCAAACTTTTTTTTGTTTAAGGTAGAGATAATACAGATCAGCTGGCCCAATGCTAAAAAAATCCCATTCATAAAAATTATGAAAAAAATTTAAAATGTTCTCCTCTACATCCCCTATCAGTAGGTAAAATATCAGGTATACAAAAACGAGCTAGTTTTTGAGTTATTAATTTTTAAAGTTGACTAATTTAACATGGAAGCTCCATTTCTCCATGTTAAATTAGTCAACTTTAAAAATTAATAACTCGAAAACTAGCTCGTTTTTGTATACCTGATATTTTACCTACTGATAGGGGATGTAGAGGAACATTTTAAATTTTTTTCATAATTTTTATGAATGGGATTTTTTTAGCATTGGGCCAGCTGATCCGTATTATCTCTACCTTAACGCATTTTATTGGTAACAATCTTAATGTGAGAAGTGTCAGTACAATGCAGATGTAAGATGGAGGGAAGAAATAAATTAATTCAAACATATATTTTCATTTTATTTTTTTTTAAATAATTCCACATTTTTTCTACACAAAACATCGATTTAAGTTTTACAAAACTGAAGAAAGTTTTAAAAACTTGAAAAAAACTCTAAAAAACTGAAACAGTTCTAGATTTTCAAAATCAGTTTTTTCTAAGTCCAACCTTTTTTGCATTTTTAGGCATGAAACTTCATGATTCGTGGACATTTGAAGTCAGATCCCATATTACATACGTATTTATAAAACTTGTTAAACTTGAGATCCGGGCCCTACTGATTACTGTAGTATCAAGATAATTAGTAGCCCAAGTGCACAATTTGGCTATATAAATAAAGCCTAATTTAAAGAAAAGTATTTTTTTATATTTTAGAAAAATGCATGTAAATTTAAAAAATTACTAAAAAATACTTTTCTTTAAATCAGGCTTTATTTAGCCAAATTGTGCACTTGGGCTACTAATTATCTTGATACTGCAGCAATCAGCTTAGCTCTAGCATAAAAATTACTCCGAGGAGCAAGGATAAAAAATTAACATGGTGAAGATACGTCAGTGTTGCCAACTACCGGTGCTACACCCAATGCACTTAATTTAAAAAAATCGGCTAGCTCGTTTAAGTTGTTTTGAAACTTTTTTTATGACTTTAAAGCACTAATATCTGCCTCTCAAAAAAATTCAGAATTTTTGTGAATTTGCTAAGGCTTACATGTTAATCAAATGAAGCTAAAAAAACAGCTGATCGACATTATCTCTACCTTAAAGGTAAAAAAATGCATTATATTCTGTTCATTTCTTAAAAAAAAAATCACCAAATCCATACTCATGTGTGACTAACAGGGCAGGGATAACGTTCGTACTGGTGTACTGTATATTATAATATGTATATATTACAATAAACAGAATCGTTCCGGCCACTTACACTTTACTTCGTATTTTCAAATGACTGCATGCATGTGAGCGTATGATTATATTTGTTGTGCAAATTACATGAGCTAGCAAGTGTATGAAATGATTAATCATACAGCTTTTGTTGATTTGTCGTGCATCGTGTGTGGATTATATAATGTAATTGCTACTAGAGCTTGTTTTTATTGTTCTGATACAAGTTCTGTTGAACATAAATTGTGTATGCAGATAAATGGGACAACAAATGCATCATCTGCATGCAACGGAACACATATCACTTGCATTAACGGGACATATCACATGCATTATTTAAACAAAAGCTGCACCATGCTTACGTAACAACATGCACTGTGCAGTTGTTGCTATGTCGTAGTGCAAGAGAGTGGTGCACTCTTTGTTGCTCATCGATCAGCTGTTCACCAATCAGCTGTTTGCTCGCGAGGGCGCTGCAGTGAGAAATCCGCGGGAGAAATGGAGCGACTTGATTGATCAGATACGCCTCATTAGATTCTGTCGTCAGTCAAAGTACAGTCGGCCTGGTTTAACTTTACCATGTTGTTGACATATATATCGTCGTTTTTACCTCGATCTGATCTGAGACTGCCAAAGTACAGTCAATACCACAAAATTTCTATACCAACAATGGTACTTTGTTGTCAAGGTACAAAGTTGAATTCCCTACTTTTAGTTTATTGCTTGTGTGCATGTTATCTCATCGATGCGGCCACTTTACTTGCTTGCGTGATTCTGATCATCGATGAGACAGCCCACAAGGTAGTGCTCTGTGATAAGTGAAGTTGGGAATGCAAATTTTTATCTTGTCAAAACCTGTACAATTGAACTGGTTCAACATCCCTGCCTTCTCCCCTGTTCTATTTGTGAGCATTGCAGGTAGGCCTGTTCGTAAACCCTGCTCGGAGTACTCTAAACAGGATCTTTCTGGGTTTACGAACAAAACCTGTTACGTCATTTGCACTGCCCCACTCTGAGCTGGCAAGGTGTTCTTTAAGCAGGAATTACGAACAGGTCTAGTGCTATTATACACAGGCATGCAATAGTAAACTCAAAAATGTTTTGAAAAATGGCTAGGTTGGGCCCTTTCAGTTGAAAAATTACCTCTTTAACTTATCCTTTACACGTCTAAACTTAATATTTTTTACCTCTAAAACACATCTTATTTCCCATTCGCTCAAAGTGAGGATGAAATGAAGAAGATAATTCTAACATTTTATGTTCAAGAAGAGGGAAAAATACGTAATCTCGTCTTCACCCCTCTTTTTTTCTCTAAAATGATGCAAAATAAGAGGAGAAAAGACGATAGGAGAGTTTAATAGTGAAGAAAAGATGAAATTTATTACAACTCGGGGGTGCTCTTTCTTTTCCTCTTCCCCCAAGAAGGATTATTAGAGTTGCGATGTCCTGAAGTGTGTATTAATTGTTTAATACCAGCACACGAAACGAAATTGTATACGCAAACAAATTTAGTAAAATGTACATTATTAAATATGATTATTAATGGGTATTTAGTTTTTTTAATCGTCATTACGCGAGGCAGTGCCATCTAGGAACTCAGCAGTTCAACTATTGTTACATAATTATGTAAATTTGAAGTATCAAGTAACAGTTGGAGCTTAATTTTCCTTGTTGCTTGCTGCAATCTTCGCTACTCCACGAAATGAACTTGAGCACTTAAACTTTTAACATGATATTAAAGGCGCCATGAATTTTTAATTAATTTTGCATTCTAAGCAAGAACTTCTGAGCAAGATTGCTGTGAATGAAAATTTTAAAAAATGAATAGGAAAAACATGGCCGTGTGATTTTTTTTAATTTATTTAAATACTGCTATAGGCGATCGTGTATTCTTTACACGTATAAATATATATAATTAAAGTAAAATGAGGTGTGACGTCAGAGTCAAGTGTGAATTTAACTTATTAAAAATGATTACATAATTTTTATTTTCCATTTTTTATGACTACTTGTCATCATTTGGGAATATAATACAATATATATAAGAATTATATTTTATGTATAATATTTGTATTCACATTGCAGTTCAAAAGTATTAAGGGGCATTTCCATGGAGCGATGTCAGTTAAGCAGGGCGAGACAAGCGCACTTGCTTCAATATCGTATGACGGCCATGTTGGTGATAAAATCACTCCCCGCAAGACGAGAAAATCCCGAGCATCTGATTGGCTGCGGCACTCGATTTTATCGCCTTCCCCGCTCTATGGAAATGCATCTTCAGTCCGGATAATTTTCTTGTTCGTTATCGTGTGTCGGCTTGCCCCTACTGCGTATGCAAACCGCTTCACTTGCCTGCTGGACAGGTTGCGTAACCTCGAGGCGACAATTCGAAAGTGTATACTTAGTTTCATGAATCTGTACTTGTTAGTTTCATGAATCTGTTAAAAAAAAAAAAAAAATAGTTTTGTGAATCTGTAAAATAAATCATGTGAATCTTCCATTAGAATGGACCTAATTGAGGGTTCACCGTCATCCCTCAGACACCCGCTTGTCCAAAACACGATGAACCATTGTGTCGCGACGAACCCTTTGTTCTGACGGCTTGTTGTTTTTGTTTCAGCTCCTCCACAATGCCCGCAGCAGCAGAACCCGCGGCCGCCGGGGCCGAGAATGGCGGAGTGCCCAAGACAGAGCTGCAGGAGCTGCAGATGAAGGCGGGCCAGGCCACCGATGAGGTGAGTACCTTGAGGTCACGTGACTCGGGAGAACGAGTCTCCGAATTAGATGTGTAATAACGAGCATCGCAGTGTTGCCATGGCTAGTATAATGAAGACGGCCGGTGAGATTATTGTATCATGTACAGTACGCCTTGGAAAATTTCCCACTTGCAGCTTTGTTAATCACCATGTCCTGCGTTATTCTTACGCGCGAAGCATGTTGATTATAACAAGGCCGCAGAGGGAAATTTTCTGAGGCAATGAGTGTACATTTCAATATTTGATTACAGTTTATTGTTGAAGAAACTGCAATTTATTTTACTGTTGGATTTGTTCCGTTCGCGAAATATGGGATTTCGTTATTATTTTCAGACAATGCTCTCCTATTTTTCATCTGAACACGTTTGTCATCATATCGTTCGCGATGTTACAGAGTTTCGCATTATAATATCGGGAAAAATATTAATTTTAAGTTCGTCCAGATATTATCAATTCTGAATCAATCTGAACATTAAATTTATTTTTGCTGTAATTGTGCAGTTTCTATGGAAATTTTTATCATATTTCTGTGTCTGATTTACTTACATGAGCTGCTGTGACTCATTCATTAAATTTATAACATAGTACTTGATAAAACTGACAATATTGTAGGTGCTTATCAGCGTCACTTAAAGTAAAGTGCGCGCTAGAAAAAAAAGTTGAGTTAGTATTTTCTAAAATTAGTTCAAGTAGTCCTCCATATCAAACCAAAATTCAAAAAATTCTATCTCAAATAGGTTTGCCAGAAAAAAATTCCAAAATCAGAGTGAACGCGTCGCTTAACATGGGGCCTTACCTGACAAAACCCCTCGAATATCTCGAAAAAATACACCGTTAGGTGGTATGAAAAAAATATAGTGATGTTCTATGACCCAAGCTTTAACCAAAAACCGATTAAAAATTTTTTCTCTCGAATCCATTTTTCCGTAAAAAAATAATAAAAAATCTTATGGGAATTAACATGGTAGATTTTCTTGATTTTTTTACGGAGAAATGGATTCGAGAGAAATTTTTTTAATCGGTTTTTGGTTAAAGCTTGGGTCATAGAACATCACTATATTTTTTTCATACCACCTAACGGTGTATTTTTTCGAGATATTCGAGGGTTTTTGTCAGGTAAGGCCCCATGTTAAGCGACGCGTTCACTCTGACTTTGAAATTTTTTTCTGGCAAACCTATTTGAGATAGAATTTTTTGAATTTTGGTTTGATATGGAGGACTACTTGAACTATTTTTAGAAAATACTAACTCAACTTTTTTTTTCTAGCGCGCACTTTACTTTATTAGTAAGAATGCGAGAGTGATGGATCGTCGTAGTTTTGCTCAGTGGAAGTGCTCAATTCGATTTATACTTGTTCTGTTTTCTGGTTAAAATTTCAAATCTTTTAATAAGTGTTAAAAATCGAAGATTGCGATATGCAACAGTGTATAATGCAGCTCCGTACGTAGCAGTGCTATTTTTTTTATTATTTATTTTTTTTAATAAAACATCCTAAAACAATTGCTGTTGTGATCTGTGAGTCTAAAATGCAACTAAAAACTTATCGTCGCGGTGAGTTAATTTTTGCTCTAGATTTTGTAATTCAATTCCATATTTTATTTGAATTTTATTGAAATGTTTTTATTTTACTTGTACTATTTCACACGACTTGTACTCAATATTATCATTGTTAAACATGAGGCACGAGGAAATTGTTTTTTAATTATATGATGTACGTACATTATTATTCTCCTAAGGCATGAGTGGCAAGTTAGCCATGTCAGGCTTCTTTTTGTTATTTTTTTTTATTTATTTTGCTACCATACAGGGTAATCTTGCCATCAATAATGCACATGCTTATTAATAAAAAAAGTCAACCTCACACATTGTTTGTATAGACATTCTCATGCATCTCGATCGGTACTAGTTCAATTAAAAATTTAGCAGTATAAAAAAATGGTTATTCAATATTTATAAGCTGCCTGGATACATGTCATGTATATTATAGTATATTATATGATATACTAAGTATAAATACTGGTGACTTTTAGGATTGACCTCAGTTGTTTGAGATCTCGGAATCGACCCCCTTAAATGCTACAAGATTTGCTCACCATCAATAAATAGGTGGCATGTAAATTTTGAAGTGGATCTCTCTTATCAATTTTGAGAAAACAGGTAGAATTTTAACATTGGCCTTATGGACGAAAACCGGAAATGGAGCTATTGTGAGGAAACCGTCCTCCTTGAATCTGCTCAAACTATAAGTTTTAGAGCATTCTCGAATTTCTAAAATTTATATCTTTCGATTTCCTTTGACTCGCGTAGTAACTGAGATCAATCTTAAATAGGGGCTGTCCCATTGGACCACTACTGCCCCATCTCGGTGGTTTGCAAGTTGGAACACGTTTAAATCAGGAGCGTTCCTGCGACTTGATTGTCACCGAACGTTCTCCGAATACTAATTGTCTCTGCGTCAAAGTTGGTGCGTATACAGTATATTATTCACCGGAGATAATTTCAACATTAATTAGTCTTCTACGTAATGAAGGCCTGTCTGTATGTAATTTTAGAAAAAAATATATCAATACAAACCTTAACATGAAAATTTTATGTCTTTATGTTACATAATAGTACGTAACTTTTATAAAAACGGTTGAAACAATATGAATTATGTCAAATTCTTTTATTCGACTAATTCCAAATATATTGTCCTAACATTTAAAAATAAAGAATTAAGAATGGCCTGATATGACGCGTCCAAAGAGCAAAAGATATTAATACACAGAAGAAGTTACTAATTTCACTGCTACAAAAAGGTTTTACCAGAGTAATATATATAGATATTGTTAAAAAGAAAATTTAAACTAATCGTCTAAAATCTTGATATCTTTGCAGTACATGTTTCAATGAAATTGGTAATTTGATTCTACATCATCTGGATGCAATTACGAATAGGGCCATTGTCAATAAACTTAATCAGAGGTTGGTATAATTTACATTTATTTCTAGTGCAGTATTATAAGTCTGTAACATGCATGCGTGTTAAAATCAACCAAGTGCACTGTTTAAATCCATTGTTTCAAATAGCGCAGTGAGTGCATACATTTCGGAACCAACTGTGTTCCTATGCTTGCTATCTGGCGGTGTATTATTTAATATTGTATATCCATAGATTTCGTGCCACGCTGATAGTGCTATTTATAACCTACTCAATACACTAATAACGTTACATCATTATATCTTGGCGTGTTCTCAGAATTTAACAGAATACAGTCGCTGATTACTGACAGTGAGTCTAATTATTGACATGGATGGAGACTTCATTTGAGCTCATTAATTTATCGTTGAACCAGTTGGCAAATATTCTGCGAGAAATAAATTTGTGAAATTTAATGTCATTCATGTTATGTGTGATTATGATAACAAAAGAAAAAAGTTTTAAAATAACAAATAAAGGCTGGATGCTTAATTAATGCACCTCGCGATTTTCATATGTTGTGGCGCAAAGGTCATGCAGCTTATTGAAAAATCGGATGGTGATGCACGTCATCAGTTATTTAAGTCTTTGATGAAGTATAGTAGTAGTTTTTTTTTTAATTTCTCGCGCGGATATGAATGATGTAAAAAACCTAACTCTTCAACTGTCTACTATATTTTTTTGGTTTTGACTAATTAAGTCCCGTAAAGAAATTAATATGTCCTTAAAAATGTTTTTCTGGGTTTTCTCACATAGATTTTAATTGGACGGTAGGAACACCGAAAAATCAGCTGACTTGAAACCTTTTTTCTCAGCCTATAATTTTAATTATACTGACGAATGTATGTATGTAGTAAATTCCGGAAATTTTCATGCGTAAACTCTCGCTGCATTAAATACACGATGTAAATGATCGTTTACTTAAAGGTGTTTGTAATTCTGGTGCGATTTGTGCGCCGTCTCAAGCGCTTGTTAATGCTCGCACAATGGACGTCAAGTGGCGACACTTCTCGTGCAGGAGGGTGCCGATTGTTCGTGCAATTATTACAGGCTTTGTTTTATCATGCCTTCAGGAAATCCGTGTTTTTAGTCAGATAGGCTTTTCTTTTTATCGCTGCTCTAATAATACTTTTTATTTTTCGGTTTTTATGGCTAGCCATATCTTAAAATATATTTGGAGCGTGCAAAGTCTGCAGAATGTTGATTAAAGCTGCTTAAAGGTGGATTTACGCATGGGCGATTTCCAGCCTGCGACGTGACGTGAATAATGCGCACTTGCTGTAACAATATAAACATGCATGCTTTATTTACTATTAATGGAATGGTCTTCTTTCCAAATTAAGTGCCGCTATAGACCGAGCTGGCTGAAGAATCATAATACACTTTCCTACCACTTTCCTACCCTAAAGCATGCTTTTCCTAAATATCCTATCCTATCCTATCCTATTTTTCCTTAATTTATATACAATTATGCACAAAAATAATGTCAAATAATCACAACAAACCTAGTTTACGGGCAATGACTGCTTGGTCCTTAGACCCGAAGTCAATACATCAATCAATTCAATTGCTGTAACATCCATTGGCGGCTATTTGGCGATCGTACTTGGCATCGTAATTAACGTAATGTCCGTCGAATTCGCTCGCCGCATAGAATTTCTCGGATTCACGTGGTGATTTTTATCATGCGACGCGAATAATACGCACTTGCTGTAACATCTATTGGTGGCCATATTTGGCGATTAAAAGAAAAAGAGCATCGCAATTAATTTGATTCCCGGTGAATTCACCGCTTATAGGATTTCACAGCGTTTACGTCAAAATCGCGTCGCATCGCCGTTGTTGCTCATGAAATCGCTCAATTTGTTTTAAGATGTGCATGTAAAGAATTAGCACAATATTTATAAAAAGTTCAATATTTTTCTATCGCTTTACTGTTTTATTACAATTTAAATTAGAATTTAAAGATAAGGCTATGTGATGGAACAATTATATGTATTATAGCTTTTCTTTCTAATAGTATAATATTGTCGTTGTTATGACCTAGTTTTGAATGTCTTTTATACAATTAAGAAGTTTCTCGAGTTCCTTCATTATATTATATATTATTTGTGTGTCCTTCAAAATAAAACAACAATCCTATTAACAATTTATATGGCCTTGCTCTCTTTATAATTGGTTATTAGTAAAGTAAAAATGTAATTCTTAGTTATTTTAATGGAGGCAGACCAACGTTATTTAAATGCGCTGTACATATTTTGTACACTCGTCGCCTCGGAAAATTTCCTTTTGCGGCTTGCTTTGTCTAGTAAGAATAACACAGGATTAACATGGCTGCAAGTGAGAAATTTTCCAAGGCAACGAGCGTACCAACGCCATCGTCGGAAATTAGAAAGAATGCTATTATATAATTTTCTTGTTATAAACTCTATAGTTCGTCGTCTTATATGGTTATGATACGTGATGTGATAATTAAATAAAGAACTGTATTATACATAAATAAATTTTTACATGCACAGTCAATAATAATTAACTCGTATTTTTACCATATTTAACATGACTTGGTGGAAGTTCATTTTTGGTTATATTTTGGAACATCATCACCTATATTAATATATATGAGTAAAGTGTATATAGAGTGAAGTTACGAAGTGAAAAGCCTTGCACGTTCGGGGGGAATTTCAAGTTAATAGAATATAAAATTGCTTTATTAATTAATTTCTCTCGTGTCCAGGAAAAGGATTGAAATTTTTAGAACTTACAGCGGCACTGTCACAACCTTTTTCTCCCCCTTATAAACAACATGCAGTGACGTTAACGTTGTAATAATTATATACCTCGTGAATCCGTTAAAATTGTTGTCAACTTTTATTTGGTTATGGGACATGGAGGTCTCTGATAATCTGTTATGGTGATTGTATCCATAGGTCTGTTCGTAAATCCTCTGCTCGGTGTACACTTTCTACACCTAATCGACCTTATGTTAATGTGCATAAGGTCGATTAGGTGTAGAAAGTGTACACCGAGCAGAGGATTTACGAACAGACTTCATGACTTCCGGGTACTTCCGGTGGGAAATTCAAATTAGTTTGACCGATTGCATCCAGGCGCGTTCAACACGAGTCCTACACGATATCTTTGGTCTCGCGTCGTTATTTATAAAATAAAAACGAAAGTATTGATTTTGTTGTAGACTTGTACATTACCAACACATATTAACGACTTGATGTTGTTGTGTTTGATGGTTGCAGGTTCGTCGTTCTAACTTGTTTATCGCTCGCAAACTACGTCAATTTTAAATCACCGCTCTCTATGATACAATGGACAACATACATGAAAAAATTTTATTGCAGAAATGAATAGAGGGTACCAAATTATGATACTCTGAATTTTTTCAGATTTTTTTGAGACCCGGAACTATTTTTAAATAATTATTGAAAGTCCTGTGATTTCAGTTGGCACCCCTGCAGCCTTAATAAAAAGGATAGAGACTGGACGCCTATTGACGCCTCCAGGGGGCGTGGCCACACTTTCAATAATTATTTAAAAATAGTTCTGGGTCTCAAAAAAATCAGAAAGAATTCAGAGTAGCATAATTTGGTACCCCCTATTCATTTCTGCAATAAAAAAATTTCATGTATGTTGTCCATTATATCTTGGTCGTCCGGAAGGCTGCAAAGTTGTGCTTTGAAGCGAGTCAAATTCACTGATAACGTGACCTTAAAGGTGCTTTTACATGGAGCGATGTCAAGCGGGGCGAGAAAGGCGCACTTGCTTCAATATCATAAGTCGGCCATCTTGGCGTAAAAAGATCGCGGCGGGATTTAATCGCTGCGGGAAAACGACTTTTCCACGCCAATATGGCCGCCATATGATATTGAAGCAAGTGCGCTTTTCTCGCTCCGCCAAGCCCCGCTCAACATCGCTCCATGTAAAAGCACCTTTATACTGCTGGATTCTTCGTTTGACATCGTAGTGCTTGATAGGTACATGACTAATTGCGGGCTATTCTTAAAAACGGAACAAGAAGAAAAAGCGACAACGATCATTAGAGTTTATTATACTGTGTTGGTACAGTTTAAAAATCTCTAGTTTGATACCGGAAGTAACCGGAAGTTTAAGCTTTTTTACTTTCTGATTATATTTTGAACTGAAACTGGTGTAGATAGATTTAGGAATATCAACCTCTCTGATGCAAAATATTAGAGTTTTCATGTTATAATACTAGTTTAACCAGAATTCTTCCACTTCCGGTTACTTCCGGTGGTAATCTTTTGTTTGTTAAACTGTTAGGGCAGATCAAATAAGACTGTAAAGTCAGGAGCGGAGAAATTGTCCTTGTCTATATTTCTCTTTAAAAAGGTATAGAGATAAATACGCCCAATGTTAATAAAAATCACATTCATGCATGAAAATTATGAAAAAAAAAATTAGAATGCTCTCCTTTACATACCTTATCAGTAGGTAAAATAATATCAGGTAAAAAAAGAGCTAGTTTTCGAGTTATTAATTTTTAAAGTTGACTAATTATATAACTCGAAAACTAGCTCGTTTTTGTTCACCTGCATGATATTTTAGCCACTGATAGGGGATATAAAGGAGATTTTTTTTTATATATATATTATACTAAGCAAGTTTTGAGATAGCGAATGGAAAATGGTGATTCTGGTTTCTGGTACAGCAAAATTCCTCACCATGTTATTATTTAAATTTGAGGTACGTTCGTATCTCTCAAATCGGAACACTAAAGTGGCGTTTTATTTGCAAATATCGTCTTAATTACAAATTATGGAGTTGCACCAAAAATGATGGAGACACAAACAAAATGTGGTGCATTTACATGCCTTTTTTTTTTTTTTTTTTTTTTGCTTCGTTAAAACTCCTCTTCTAAAATTTAAAATTTTTTTTCTATTTTTGACTTTATACTTTTTTTAAATTATATTTACAGACTAAACAGACCAAATCAATGCACGAATATGCCTCTGTATATTATTATATATTTTTATTTTATATAACAGTTGTGCCCCGCGGCAAGCATTTTCTAGTCACAATAACTGGCACAGCTCAGTTCGACTTACCACCAAGATAATGTAGAAGAGGTACGCGCATCTGAAGTCACGTGACCATCCTCGTGACGTCATGATAGAGAAATTCAATGTTATTCTTATGGCACTATCATGATGTCATCAAAAGGGTGGGGCTAAAACACTCTTCTACACTATCTTGAATTTGAGTGTTACCAGCACCATCATTCCTGCACGTTCCGTCAAATATATAAATATATATTTAATGACATATATATATATATACATATGTCATTATACTGTACAAATTGATGCGAGAGGACTTTGCAAATGACGCTGCCAATGCATGTTAACTGCAGTCATAAATATATACTTTGTCTAGAGACGTGCTAATAGGAAATCGTAAGTCGTCTGTACCCCGCAGCAGAAAATTACATGGTTTACATTATAGCGATAGCAACAATCACCTCTTTCACATGACCGCGGTTGACGACACCTCATAAGAATAAAAAGTTTAGTAGACAAGCAGGGGCCGATCCAGCGTGCATCTCGTAAGGGGGGGGGGGGCGTCAGGCGGGTGGTAGTATCACCTTTAATGTATTTTAGCAACTCTTTATAGAGGGCGGTGGGATCGCCACTGCTTGTCTCTTGGCTGGCGGCTTAGAAACGTGTGATGTAGTACCGCAAATACACAACAGTCTTGTTTTTTTCCTTTGGGTATATAAAGTTCATGCAGTATCTTGCACATGAACGTGTTGTAATTTCGAGTTAAATTATGAAACAGTTGGTCAGCACGTGTTTGCATGGATCTCTGTGCATGTCCCGGCCACGCCTCCTTCACAAACAACTGTCGAGGGAGGCATAAACAGCTCGTAGACCATACAAACACAAACCTAAAGTCACAAATTAATTTAATATTCCCGCAGGAAGTGGGAGGTTTCTGTCCTTCCTGTTTGCATTTGGAGTTTTATATTTTACAAATAGCTTTGCAATAAGAGGACTGACTTGTTTGCAAAAGTACAAAAATCTAGTGTGAACAGGAAGATAACCTCCCCCCCACTTATTTCCGGTTACTTCCGACGGGAATTTCAAATTAATTAGACTACAGAAGGGCCAGAAACCTCTCACTTCCGGCTACTTCCCGAAAAAAATGTTATTTAAATATAAATTTGACTGTAGCGGTAGACCGATGGATTCAAATTGACCAGGAAATGCAAGATTTTCGGTCTCCTTGTTGGTATTTTAAAATTTAAACTGCAAACCTCTGTGCTCACCCGAGTTGAAATAAATTTCATGTTTGTATTCGCTATAAAACTCCCTCCTCGTCTCATTCCCCCCTGTTTTGCACCATTTTAGAGGGAGAAAAGAGAAAAAAAGACGAGATTACTTCGTTTTTTTCCTTTTCTTGAGCATAAAGTGCTAGAAATATTATCTACATTTCATCCTTACTTTGAGCCAGGAGGAAGCAAGATGTGTTTTAGAGGTAAAAGTATTAGGTTTAACGTGTAGAGGATGAGTTGAAGACGTAATTTTTCAACTAGGGTATAGCTTCAAGTTTTAATTACTAACAGGAACGTTAAAAACCATGCACTTCCGCCGGGAATGTCATACTACAGACTGTGTTTTGTAACAGGCACGCTGAGTACCGTGCCTGGACGATATCGTCGTATGTTGCTGAGCTTATCATGTACACAAGTATCGAAAATCAATGATGTCATACCCCGAGTCGCATGCATTGACGTGTACCATTCCAATGATATTTTGACGTCTCAGATTTGAATATCACAATGAAAATTTTACCATTGACGTCATAAAGGCAGGTATGGACATGTGTTGGATTTTATCTGTGAGATTCTAAAAGTGGTATTGTTTTGGTATCAGAGCTTTGCTACTGGCTAAAGTACACGTGTTAGTTAAGTCATACTGATTCTATAAAGGAGGCTTTCAATGTCATCTCATCGTGTTTTATAATATAAATTATTATCTCATCTAGTAAAGATCCAATTATTTTTTGAATAGTTTATTGTTTTGTTTTTTTTTAAATGAATGAAAATGTTTACTTAATTTGGCGTTTATTTGTCAGTCTTTACGTAAACACATGAAGTTAATTCAGAAGAAAGTAAGAGAGAAAAAAACACATTGTACTGTATCTCATACTTAATCGAAGTGTTTGTAAATAATAATAGTTTGAATCAATGACTTACAGTTGGTGGAAAAAATCAACTATCTATACTTTTTGTAACCGAAGGATATAGCGTGATCTTTAATACTTTGTTAATCCATCTAGCTACCATGCAACAACGCTCACAGTTGTTTTTTTTATGTTTTTACTTAGTGAAATTGTACATTATTCAAATTGTATTAACAAAGCTCTAGCTTAAAACAAAACTGAAAACGAACTGCATGGTCAGCAATATATATAGAAACAAATCCACCGGAAAATTAGCATAAAACATCACAACTCCAAGTACATATGCTTAATTTCTCATGTTTACTACATGGTAATAGTTTTCAGGCCATATAGGTTTGCGTTTTAGTAGAATTAGGATTTAAAATGTAGATACTGACTTTTTTTTATTAAAAAAAGAAGTTAAAACATTTTTGTGAGGAGAAATAAGCAGCTTTTTTTCAATTTGCGAGCCCTCCATCCCGAACATTTTTACCGCAGTCATACGGTCCTTGGAGCATCAACCGCCACTAACAAGGCTGCGGTTCAATAAATATGAATGTGTCTCGGTAACCAGCTCTTTGTTATTACCTAAAAACCGTGGATTTACGTCATCAATTATAATTAAGACTGCTGCGGTTCTATAAATTGTATATATAGCGGGTTTGTTCTTGGGAGGCTGTTTAGTTTTCATTAAATCAACTCGATCATGTATAATTAGCAGAATGTTTATTGTGTCCGTTTAAAAAGTCGCGGGAAAAGTCGTTAGTCGAGTGATTTAAATTTTTTTTATTTGAGCCATCAGATGATTTTTTTTTATTTATATATATTATAGATATATATTTTCCTAAGTAAGAAATAATTGGAAGTTCGTGCGTTTTAATAACAAATTTGAATCAAAATAAAAAGTTTTCTCTATTTTTTACGTTTATATTATAGCGAATCGACAGTTAACAGATTTAAAACAATGCTGGCTTTTACCTTTGTATTTTTATTTATTTTTTTTTTACCTGAAATTAAATTTTATACAATCCTCATCTAAAAAGCACTGGAATTGCTTTTTAATTTATTTTAAAAACTCAAAGAAAATAATTATATAAACTCAAACTATATGACGTAAAAGCTCTTTTGATGCTAAATTCGTAATTATTTTAACGTTATTTCGTAGGAAACTTCGTGTAAAGTAATATTAGAGGCACTTCATTTTAGTATCATTTTTTGTGTAAATTGAAGCGTTAATATTTAACGTTGCTGCCTAATTAGATGAGATTTTCAAACCAACTTTTAACGTTAAGTAACGACTTGTTGTACATTACACTGCAATCTTTCTCTATACTTATCGCACTACACATGTGTCTCGTTGCATGTGCTCGAGGAAAAGTTATAAACAGGGGGTTGTAATTTTAGCTTTTAAGTGTAAGGCTATAAAGTTGAGGTGATATCGCAACAGTTTCTCATACCGAGAAATATGACTAATTGGGCGCTATAATTCACGAAGCGGATAGCCAGGTTTTTAACCACGTTTTAACGAAGGTGTTTCAACGCGTAAAACAGGTATAGTTAAACGTGGTTAAAAACCTGGTTAACTGCTTCGTAAATTGCACCCATTTTGTCTATACGAGTGTTTCCCACTCTGAAAATATTTGTACAAATGGCTTCAGGTGCAAGTACTTTACATTCTGTACATACTTGCTTATCTTTATATATGAACTTTGGCAAACTTTGCATACAGTACTTTAAACTTTGACTTCATAGATGCTTTCTCTTTAATATCGATACTGTGTGCTGCAGTTGCAGGCAATAGCTTTTAATATATGTGCAGTGGATATATAATATAGACTCGTATGTAGTATCATATATGTCATATTATTGACCTCATAAAGCTCCAAAAGATTACATTGAAAACCTCCTTGCTTGACTCAGTATGACTCAACTAAATGTGTACTTTGATCAACTATCACAACGATGTCAATTTTATAATATCTGGTAAATTCTACCTGTCTAACGACGTCAATATTTATAAATAATGTCAAGGATGCATGGCTAGAGGAACAATACTTGCCAGTGTTGACAGAGAGATCACTTATTGGACTGTCGTCATGATAGTATTTTATTTACAATATTTAATCCTATATAGATGTTATTTGAAGAAGACATGTCAAATTAAGTAAGCAATTTAAAAGAATTTTACGTGCAGTTATTGTAGCCAAACAATATTCTCCTACTTTCCTTCTACACTTCCCCTCGTTTGTCTTTTCGTATTCCCATGCCTGACTCTACTTGCACGAGCTGCTCTCGATTATCAGTGATAAGAGTTTACATTCGTCAGTTGGCTATAACGGGTATGCATGGTCAAATACCTATACTGTATGAAATCAAATGTTATGAATATGAAGTAGACTTACATCGTGATGATCATACAGGCGTGCATGATGGACGTTTGCTTCGTGGCAGTACTCGATTTGTTCGTGTCTTTATATATTTATATACCTTTAAAATATTTCATAAAAATCAGAGGTAGGTTGCATGTAATTAATCTGAGTTAAAAAGGCATCGTCGCGGTGAGTTACTTATTGTTTTTTTGTATTCATTTTTTTTTTTTTTTTTGAAACTTGCAGTTTTTACAAAATGTTCAAAACGATTTGTACCGTGTTTTGAATATAGAAAACATACGCAGTGGTGTAGAGTTACATAATTAATTAAATGACATGCATTTGAATAAATTTATTAATCAATTGCCCTGTAAATAATGGTTCAAAATTTACATGCATGATCAATTAAATCGAAATCGTTTTCATGTTATGCCTATATGGACACTACGATTTTTATTCTTACATTGTTTTTGGAATTTACCACGCAGTCTATAGAATCGTCATGGTAAATTGATAGACTGCATGATATTGATAGACTGAGTGCTCTTCTTACATCTCCCAAAATTACAAAATGTTGTATTGAAGCTGATGCAGCTCTAGCAAGCGAGGCAGGAGTAAAGTTGTGTCCACAGAGGTGTACTGCACGTTTAAGTGACGTGAGCTCCGAAGATCTGTATCGTACGACCTTCTATCGTCGTTTCTTGGCGTGAGGTACTCGGAAGTAAAGTTTGGCTAGGCGCCTCTTCTAGCACCGCTCTTAGCGCCTCCCCGCGACCAGCAGGGGGAATTTACCGCAGCCCAGCTGTGATTGGTTGGTCCACGCTGCAGTCACCAGAACAACCTTTTCTGATTGGCCCGCAAACTTTTATACGACTTTTAAAAAAAAAAAAATGTTAAAGATGCATAAAATTTTACGATGCTATTTCCCAAGGTTAAAAACTTAATTTAATTTATTGATTATAATCATTCTGTCTTTGTAATTATAGTCTGATTTCTAACTTTCTCTGTCTTGTGATATTAAAGTGCAAATATTTATTCCTAAACAGAGCTGTGACTTTCTTAATTGGCTCGATCGAATGAAATATTAGGTTATATTCATGCCATTGATTTGTTACTGGCAATGTAATGGAGCGAGAAAATGTTTTAAAAAATTAATTAACAGATCGAAAATTATCCACTTACAGTTCAACAAATTTAACATTTCCACCGGAAGCAGCCGGAAGTGTGATGTTTCTGGATTCTCTACAGTCAAATTAATTTAAAATTCCCGCTGGAAGTACCCGAAAGTGATTAGTTTCTGGCCTTCCTATTTGTATTTGCATTTTGAATTTTTGGTTACAGATTTCATAAAAACTAAAAAGAGTACTAACATGTTTGCAAATTTTCAAGACTCAGACATGAACAATATGACAAGAAACTTCACACTTCCGGCTACTTCCGGCAGGAATATTATATAAATTTGACTGTAGTTAAGTTTTAAACACTGAAATTTTGCAGAGAATGCAGAGATATCTATATTTTTAGGTGTTTCAAAATATCTTCAAAGTTTTAGCGTTGTCATGTTCATATATTAGTCCAAATTCTTCCACTTCCGGCTACTTCCGGTGGTATTCTTACATTTGTTTATCTATAACTTAATTACTTTTGTACTTTAATCATTGAGTGGCCCTTCGTTTGATTTATTTTTGTGCACCTTTTTGTACTTCGGACTATTCCTAGTGTGATTTTCATAGCAATTGCGATATCATCCCGGCACTCCACGACATTGATATTATTTTTAATTTTTCTTTGATAAATATTAAATCTCGTTTAATTTTTCAACGTTTAAACAGAATTTCAATATCATGCATCATAAAATAATAAAAAAAAATATATTATATATTTTATCTGAACGTTTCTTCTTTGATTAATGTTCGCTACGGCAAAGAAAAAGTGTAATTGAATCGACGTTGAAGTATCGATTGGTTAAAAGCTTCTGATTTATCGATCTGAAAAAATAAAAGAAAGTTTCGAGCAGACTTGCCATCTTGCTTCAATAAAAATGTATTACATCTTTAATCTTTATTATACTTATTAAGATTTAATATATCGTCCCTCTTCCGGAATAATGAGCTATCAGCTTACCATCTGCACGGTTTCGTTGCAATAATGAGTCATCTTCAAATGAGCACAATCGTGAGCTAGCTTATTGTTGCGTTCACCTGAAATATAAGATTGCTCATTATTTCAACGAAATCGTGGTATAAGTATAGATACAGTCTAAAAGATCTTAGAATAACTGTAGACAATATAGCGCCTAGCTTTCCAGACAGTCTCTATCGTATTCTGGCTGGGACAAAAAGCAAAAAACGATCACCGCGTTTAGTCGAATCCACATGTATACCAAGATTTGTAAAGGCGAATTCACATGACGATTTTTCTCATGCGACGCAATGCGAATAATGCGCACTTGCTGTAACATCCATTGGCGGTCATATTTGGCGATTAAAAACATTATAGCATCGTAATTAACGCGATTCCCGGCGCGCCGCCGCATAGCTTTTATGTCAAAATCGCGTCGCATAGCCGTTGTCGCCATCTGAATCCGCCTTAAAACTGTAGCTTATTATTCCTGACGAGGGACGAATTGTGCTTTAATTTTGACGTAACACAATGTAAAATGATACCACCATTATTGTTTATGCTTGAACATTTACGACCTAATGTAAATAGATGTGACGTCACTGGTGAACACTTGGCTCGTGTCCAGCTTTTTTATGTCAATCGATGTGTCCTCCACGGGGTTGTCTGTCCTCCGGGTGATAAACGTGGATAACTTCTCCTCGGACTACTCTCCCGCCGTATATCTCTCTAAGTGTGTAGTGGAAATATTTTCTCTACACTTTTCGTAGTTTCCTTAGAATCTTTCCCTAGTTGAAAAATTACGTCTTCAACTCATCCTTTACACGTCTAAACCTATTCTTTTTACCTCTAAAACACATCTTATTTCCATTTCCTTCAAAGTGAGGATGAAATGAAGACAATATTTCTAATATTTTATGCACATGAAAAGGAAAAAAATATGTAATCTCGTCTCTTCCTCTAAAATGGTGCAAAATAGGAGGACAAAAGACTAAAAGGGAGTTTAATAGTGAAGAAAATATGAAAATTATTTATTTTACTCGTGTTTGAGTCATTCAAGTTATATTATAAGCTGTTTGCACGGAATTTGTCATTTTTAGTAATAATTTTGATATTAAATATCGTTGAGTAAGTATAAAGCTAAAGCTGGTAATCATTTTTTCTAAGCAAAAATCGTAGTGAATGGCCTCTAATAAATTTCATTTATTTAATACCGTAGCTGAGGTGACTTAGCACTTCGTAAATTTAAGTCGAGATAAATAATGTTGCATGTCAATTTATTATAAAAATATGTGCCCCTGATGTTGGGCAAGTTGTTGAACAGCAAAACAAAGCAGGCTGCATACACTGCAGGGGCAGTGTCTGCAACTTTGTTTTGTTAAAATGTAGGTTAAATTGCCTTTGTAACAGTGCACAATTAACCTTATGATTTTTTTAATTACATATATATTTATATATAATTGTGTCTTGTCAATCTATTTATTTTTTAACCCTCTTCCACACTTAAAGTCGAGGGAAAGTAACGCTGTGACAACATAGTTATGTAATTCTCTATGTTTGTGTTAAATATTTGCAGTACTATTACATCACAGTGTTTTGCAGCACGATTTTAAGGGTGTTAGAGGGTTTACAAAATACAGACACAGAACTCGAGATCCTCTATCCAAGTATTTAAAATTTTATTTATGTAGTTTTTTTCATTAAAAACACTTAAAAACTTATTAAAAATGGCATGAACTTTATTTAAAATGCTAAATTAAATGCTACATTGCTACATATTATATGGCCTATAATTCATATGCACCGAAGTGGTTATGAAAAGTGTCTTGTTGTTTACATGATATCGGCAACGATGTGTATTGTATTTGTGAAGTGAAGTTCAGTCGATGCTGCTTCTCTTATCACTCATACCTTGATGTCAAACGTCTTTTATGACGTCAATCATAAGCTTGTGCATAATCAATTTTTAAACCCCTTTAGGTACCTAATATAAATTTTCATATTAAAGTAACAAGCCAAAGGTTTGTATACATTCTCTTTTGATCGTTTCAGTTTCATGTAGTTATTGCCTAAAGTGTTCCATTGTTATTTTCATTCTTTTTACACACATACACACACACGGTTCTAATTTTTCGACTCCGCACCAAGTGTGTGTTGCCCGCGGCGGCTAACCCAGCTCATGCTCACGTGATCACCACGATATCGACCGCCCTCTACGTGTCCTTCAACCCCCACCTCCAACCCCTCTGCCACGTGCTCTAGCACCCTTTAAATTTTAGTATCCTACTCTACCCTGTCTAGTTCGCAAAATCATCACTACGTAATTTTTTAATTAAACTGGTAGGAAAATATTATATATAAAAAAAATGGGATAATTTTTATATATAGTATCAAGTCTAGTTACCAGGTGGCTCTAGTGTTCACAATCAATCCTAATATTATTGTAGAGCTTCCAAAATACGCCACTAGATGGCAGCTGTGTTCAGTTCCACAGTAAAGTCAGGATCTGTAACTTTTTTGCTCTCATTATTACTGGATACGAATTGAGCGCTCGAGGGAGTACGAAATCATTTATAATGAATGAATGTTACTTACACACTTCTCTTATGCGAATGAATGGCAATACAGTATCGACCACAACTTTTTTACTGCAGAAATAAATAGAGGGTGTAAATTAATACCACTCTGATTTTTTTTTCACATTTTTTTAGAGGCCAAAAGAAGTAATGCTAAAATAATATTTTAACATTCATGTTTGAACCCACGCCCCTTTTAGGCTCATCCTTTTTACTGAAAAGTAACACAGCTTAATTCAAAAATTCAAATTTTATTTATTAATTCCATTTCTCCTAAAATCAAAATGTCATTATATATAATAACATTTGTTTAGGTTTATAGGACAAGTCAATACAATTGTACAAAAAAAAAATAATAATAATAATAAATAAAAATAAAACAAAAAATAAAAAAATATAATATATTATATTGTATATCTTTTAAATTCAAACTGAAATAGTTCTTGTCATAATTAAATATCATATTAACAATATGATTTTACACTTTTTTTTACTCTTTTCTCTGTATTTTTTTTTAAAAAATATTTCTCCGGGCTCTAAAATATACTAAAAAATATAAAAGTAGCTTAATTAGTCACCCTAGATCCATTTCTGCAATAAAACACTTACAGGTCAATACTTCATTTAAATGGACCCGACTCCGCGGAGCGTTAGCGCCTGCAAGAGATGAAGATATGCAACCAGTAGAGCATCTATGTCCCACTGGTTGCAGCTCCTGCCAGGGGCTAATGGAGGCTGCTAATGTTACAAGGGTCATCAATTTGGCAGATACGATAGAAAAATGAACTTAATGCACACTTGCGGTGTAACATTAAATGCAAGAGTGAGAGTTTATTAGAGGCTAAATTTATAAGCTTTTGCTTTCCGCTCATGCCTGTATTATAATACACGGTGCTCGGCTTAGCTAAGCAGTTGGGCCGATTTTGCCTTCACTTTTATAGCCTAGCTGTGTTATTGTTAAAATATCGAACTTTTAAATCGGGCTGAAACCAAAGCTTATATTTTAGCTGTAATTATATTCATTCTTCAAATCACACTGATTATCGAGCCAAACGTTTCACTTTTGAAATATACGTAACATCTACAGCCTAAAGAACTGAATAAATCTATAGTTGACGAAATATGATAATAATTTTTCCCTTTAATATCTTTATAGTTGTAACATGTTAATATGTACATATAATTGGTGAAATAAATAATTTAAATATATATGTATATATGTATTTACAGTTGGCAATGTACGATGGTAATTTGTCATTTATTGTTATTTTTTTTTATTCATCAAAGCTGCATTCAAATTTAAAGGAACATTGTGAACTCGTTGTATAAAAAACTCTACCACACTCAAAAAATATTTAAAGCAAATATCCTAAAAAGCAACACATTTACTGTGTTGTTTTTTTACCTCAAAGGAAAAATCCTTAAATCTTACACACACGGGAGTTTAGAGCTCAACACATCAAGATGTTTAAATTTTTACACATTTAGTGTGTTGGATTCTAAATTTTTGAGCGTAAGATCCAACACCCCTTGAGCGTAAAGTTCTACACAGAACTGCATAAAATGTTACACACTTGGTGTAAGATTCTACGCCCCAAGAGTGTAGGCTGCTAAGCTTTTTGTGTGTAGCTTTCTACGCACCTAGTGTTTAGTTTTCTAAGCTTTTGTGCGTAGCTTTCTACGCACCTGCAGTGTAGGATTTTAGCTTAACAGCTTAAAACATTTCGTGTGTTGCTGCTTAAGTTGCATGTGTAGGATTTTAAAAGAAGGTGTGTAAGATTTTAAGCACCAATGTGTTGATTCTAATACGTTTTATTCTTAAGTCCATCTTAACACATTTCGTGTGTTGTTGTTTAAGATGCATGTGTAGGAAGTTAACTAGCTTGGTGTGTAAAACAACTTTTTAAACAGTTTTGTTGCTTAACTTTTACTCACCAAAGGTGTTGAGTTTTAAGAACATAGTTTTACCTCTCTCGTTACACTCTTGTATACTGACTTTTTACACACTTTCATCTTAAAATCTTACACACTTTGGGCGTAGCCATACATCTTACACACTTAATGTGTAGACTACTACTCATTGAAATCTTAACTTTTAATACCTTTGTGTTAGCTCTTACACATTTTGAAAACGCAACACACAATGCGTAAATTCTAACACTTTTTGCTTAAGATCTAACACTTTTTTCGTTGGATTCTTAAGCAAAAAGTGTAGAACCCGTCTTTACACATGTAAGTGTGTTGGGACTTTTCTGCGTGCAGATTCTTTATGATTAAACTCTGAACATAATTATATATCGTACCATATCGTCCCTCGTCCGGAATAATGAGCTATCTACTTACCATGATTTCGTTGCAATGATAATTTAGTATAACGTCCCTCTTCTGCAATAATGAGCTATCTGCTCCACGATCTCATTGCAATAATGAGCTGTCTGTTCTTTCAGGTGAGCGCAATTTTGAGCCTTATTTTATACTGATGTATAGCTCAATATTGCGTTCATCGGGAAATATAGCAGACAGCCCATTATTGCAACGATATCGTGGAGCAGATAACTCATTATTGTGGACGAGGGACGATTATTAAAATAAAGCTCATTGTTGCGCTCACCTGAAATAGCAAATTATTGCAAGAAGATCATGGTAGTGAGATAGCTCATTCTGGTCGAGAGGATAAACAATAGAGGTGAATAGGCATAGACAAGGCAAGAATAGAACACAGAAAATCGGTTCTAAGAACAATCAATTAAAACATAAAGCCCGTAAACCACGTGTAATCCGTCATTTCTGCCCGCGATCACTTCGGTCAGGTTGACTTCGCGGGGTCACCGCGGGCTGACCGACTTTCCGAGACATCGATCCGACTGTTCGTGGGCGTGTTTGAACGTGCCACCACGAGCTGCCCAGACGTGATTCCTCTGCACAAATCAATACAGCTTGCAATTGTGGGCAGATTTATTAATTGTTAATGAACAATCTGCAAGGACTCTTTTTATTTGGATACAGGAGTTGTAGTGTTGCAAAATCCTGTGACGTCATAGTCATGCAAATATTTAACACGCAAGCACATGATCTGATGTTACTATGACGTCACAGTGCTCTTCTTCCCTTTTAAGGGTCTTCTAAAGTATTTGAAAAAATGTGCAATGTAAATAACTTGAGGTACTCTTTTCAAATATTCAGTAGAAAATTCATATAGGTAATTGATTTCGTAAATTATTTCTCAATAAAATACAATTTGCATGAATTTTTTAATGTATAATAATTGATAGAGAACTTCATATAGAGGGGGATTCAAAAAGACTTATCCGCGAGACTTGGCCGGCGGATAACTTGTCCACGTTCTAGTCTGGATAACCTAAATACTTAGCCGCGCGGACAAGTATAAGGCTGGGCAAGGGTTTGGATACGTCGGTCTGGACAAAAGTCATATGGCCAAGCCTGTTGGCTAAAGTCCCGCGGACAACTAACCGCGCGGCTAAGTCTCGTGGACAAATCTCCCACCTGGATAAGGTTTTTAATTACGCCGCCATCTTGGATTACGTGTTAAATATGGAGGTAATTGGACCGCCATATATCGTGATTTTATATTATATTACGTAAACATTGTGTTTAAAATTAATGTCATTTCAATCTTATTATTATTGGGGTGACATGGTTTAAAATTTTTGGCGCTTTTAACATTTTTTGTTATATTTCTCTAATTTCCCGTTCTGTGCGAGGCGCTGGTAGCATAATAATAAATTCATCGTTTCATCGAGCCTCGCTGAATAACCCACGTTTTTTTTCAATAAATTTATACCTTATACCCAATATTTGGATTAAATAATGGGTTTTTATTATCATATATGATAATACTCTATTACAATTAATGACGGTACGTGAAATATCCATTAGAAAATTGCTTATTTTGACGACATTTGAGGGCTTGATTTCAACCTCCTTGATTTTAGTTCATTTTCTGTTTGCCTCATTTACTTATTTTTAACATACAGGAGTTCATACTCCTTAATTAAATGCTACCAGACTAATTATTAACTTAAAAAGAGCTTTATTTTTAATAACTGTTCGTGTTTAAATGTAAAAGTATCAAAAATTCGCAGATGAAGTATCAGAAAATTACAGATGAATGGTATCATATCATAGAGCTATCATAACATTCATAACTCGTCAAATTAAGCAATTTAACGTTAGATATTTCACTTACCTTTATGAAATGTCATAGAGTAGTGTATTCTTGGGCTGGCCTTGTATAGACACAAATATCAGGTATTAATCATCTAATTATTGAAAAATGAGCATAACAAAATCTGTGCCAACAAAGAGGGCGGGACTTGCTGGTGATATAGAAAAGGGGGAGCGGGGGGAGGTATAAGCGCTAAATGTTTGAAACTAATTTTCCTATGTCTTATGCAAACTACACAAATTGACATTTGATCAAATTTGAACACAGTTGTTTAATAAATTAGCAATGAATCATCATATATGTAGATCCAATTACCTCCATATTTAACACGTAATCCAAGATGGCGGCGTAATTAAAAACCTTATCCAGGTGGGAGATTTGTCCACGAGACTTAGCCGCGCGGTTAGTTGTCCGCGGGACTTTAGCCAACAGGCTTGGCCAAATGACTTTTGTCCAGACCGACGTATCCAAACCCTTGTCCAGCCTTATACTTGTCCGCGCGGCTAAGTATTTAGGTTATCCAGACTAGAACGTGGACAAGTTATCCGCCGGCCAAGTCTCGCGGATAAGTCTTTTTGAATCCCCCTCATAAAGTTAGATATTGTTAATTTTTTTTAACAGAATGTTTGCGTATTAATTAATTGCATGACTATGACGTCACAGCGTTTTATAACACGATTTTAAGGGTGTTGGAAGTTTTAAAAATAAACTATTTGCACAGCTCGAGGTCCTCTATCCAAAAAGTATGCAGTTTTCCGTTAATTCTTGTACTTTAATTAAGAGTCGTAAATTTAGATTCTCATTAATGAAAATATTTCCAAAATAGTTTGTCTAAATTCGGAACGACCTTTATTTTTATCTCCATGAAGATATCTTCCACCTTGCTTGTCCAGTGAACACTTTGTATCTCACAGCCTGGAGTGTTATAAATTATACAGTCTGTTGAATTCAGACAGCTACCCTTGTCTAATTTTGTGACGTTGAAGACTCACAGCTTGAGTGACTAGTAATTAAATTTTCCACACACCTCCAAAGACTGGGAGGCGGAGAAGGACGTCAAATTGATACTCGACAATTTCCGTCAACCTTCGGAAAATTCCGCCACATAAGCCACGCGGTCTGTTTGGGGACGTCAAAGATTTGATATGATATAGCACTGGCATTTCAAGGTGCATTTCTATGGAGAGGGGAAAGCAAGAAAATCGCGTGCCAAATCGCGTGGAAATCAGAGGTTCGGGATTTCCTCACCTTGCGGGATGGTAATTTTATCAACCAACATGGCCGCCATACGAGATTGAAGCAAGTGCGCTTTTTTCGCCCCGTCAAGCCTCGCTTTACATCGCTTCATGGAAATGTACTTTAAAGCGGCACCTTTGTATTTAGGTTTTAGCCAATCAATTGCGCTTTTATGAAGGTCAGTACCGTGACATAACAGGGATCCGACATGGCGTCGTATTGGCGGCAAATGTGGTCGGTTAGAAAGTTAATCCGTCCTCCCAGTAAACAGTTTTCGTTGCACCTCCGTGTATTCCGTGTGCATCGTTAACGTGCTGGTGAGAATCTTGCAGTACAAGATCCCCACTCTGAGTATACATTTCTCACCAATATATGACGTTTTGTTTGGAAAATGCATTGACTACATCGTCATCTCTCGTCGAAGGAAATTTTCCCACGGATTTAAACCTTGGGGTAGCACGAACTTTACTCCTGCCTCACTTGCTAGAGCTACAGCTCCAATAGACAGAGAGATGCAGATTTGTAATATTGAGAGATGTAAGATGATGAAAAACACCCAGTCTATCAACATCAAAATAGTTTTGGTTCACCACTTCTCCATAGACTGCGTGGTAACGTCTACAAACAAAGCAGCAGTAACGTTCGTGGTGTCCAGAGGTGTACGTTGTGCAATATTAAATGTTTTTTTTTCTTGCCGTTGTCTGTCGCTAATTAATATTTCTTGCTATTATAAATTGAAAAACAAAAACTACCGCACGAAAATTTTGTTCAAAAGTAAAATAATAAAAAAAAAAATAAAAATGTCCTCGCTCAAATTCAATTCTATGAGGTTTAAAAAAATGCATTAATTCAAATTTTTATTCGTCAATTTTCCAAGCATACAATTTAATTAACCTGTATGAAAGAACCTTGAGCGCCAACAATGTTCCTTCATACAGGTTAAGACACGCACGCATTTCGTGCGTCAATTTCGGTAATTTTTTAGGCCCCATTGCACCCCGAAATTTCAAAAATAGCATTGCATAATGGTAACATTCAAAATTTCGCGGCACGATGTGGCCAAAAATACTTGAACGTGTGTATAAAGGAACGTTGAGCGCCAATAGCGACGGTGGCACGCGTCTTCGCTTAAAACTGTATTTCTTGAACTTTCAAATTCAAATTTTTATTTATTTTGCAACGGTTACATAACCAAGCACTATAAATACAATAAGTCAACAATACGAGCACAAGTTACTAATAAATACGTAAACATACATAAAAAAAAATTCAGAGCTGGAAAGACATCACTACATCAAATAATGAGATAAATGTCCTGAAAGTCGTGTTTTCAATTGTCCCTCGATTTTCTTTGTTTACGTTTCTCCACGTGTCTGAAGTGCAACGTAATGAACTTTGCCCCATTTAACGATGCTATAATTACGTTAGTTGCTCAATGAAAAGAATATTTGCATTCAGATGAACGCCTCCATTAACATTTATAAATCATCTCATCACCGTGCAATCGTTAAATTGCAATGAAATATGAATCTCTCCCAGCAATTAAAAAAAAAACACGACTAATTAGTAGCATTATACCTTTGTATGTATGGATTGTATGCACTTCGTAATTTTAACACGTTATTCAATTAATACACTCTCTCAACTTGCACATTTTCCCCAGTGTTTGCTCTCATGTAATGTATATTTCATCAAGGTGTGAGGGAGATAAAAAATCCAATTTATAAAGTAATTTAGAAGGGATCTTGAGGTTAAACCAATGTTATTTTTCAATTTGAGATTTTCTTTTGATGTGTCCTATACCTACAAAGTTTATATCGTTAATTACAATTCTACTACAGGTTGCTGAACCTTTCTTATTCATGATAGAGTTCACGTTCAGTAGGTTTATGTGAGAAGTCTGATCCGTATAAAGGTGCATTTCCATAGAGCGATGTCGAGCGGGGATTGGCGGGGCGCGAAAAGCGCACTTGCAAGTTGCAGTGAAACTCATATTAGCAAGGAAAAATCGTGACGCGATTAAATCGCTGCATAGGAAAGTGATTTTTCCTTGCTAATATGTCTGCCATACGATTTTACTGCAATTAAGTGCGCTTTTCTCTCCCCGCCAAGCCTCGCTCGACTTCGCTCCATGGAAATGCACCTTCACAGCTTATGCGTAAAAATCGCGTCGTATCGCCGCTATCGCTTATGTAAATATGCCTTTTGGCGGATCATATATGATGCAAACGTACTGATTATTGGTGCTTGTAAAGGCATCTGTCTCACTGGATCGCATGCGTTCGCAGCGAATTATAAACAAAAATTAAGAACAGATGCGATCAAGTGTACGCGCACTAGCTCATAGCTCCGTATCACATCACATACTCATTTAGAACAGGTTTTAATTTTTTATCATACGAAGTCATACGATACGAAGGTAGTGTGCGACCCTCCATCTTGTGATAAAACTCACGTAAGTGCACGCTGGCGGTTGATCGAACGTTGCAGCATACAGGTCAAGTGTTAGCCGCGGGCAGTTCTACAGATGTCGTATCATAACCTCGGAACGGTGATTTAGAACTGCAGTATTGCATGCACTGTAAATTACTATTTTAACACATAAAGAAATCGTTTAACACGTTTCTACCATGCATTAAGAGTTTATAGATACATTGCACTCTCCATATACCGTCATGTAATAGTCAATAAAAGATCATATCATGAAGCAAGCCATTAGCTTTTACCGTGGTTGCGACAGTTTCCTCAGTCAAGACTCTTAAAAACTGATGTATTCTGGTGATCATTAGTTTTTATCATCCATGTGAGAGATTTACCCCGCAGGACGATCGACAGCGGAAAGAATGGAGGCTTCAAGTGTTTCCCGGCGGAAAAATTTTCTGCATAAGCCACCATGCTAGAAAATTTAATTTTTTTTTCTTCATGATATGTAGATATTAAAGATATATATTAATTCGAAACCATCTCCTATCCCGCCTCTACCCCCCCCCCCATTTAGAAGTCTTCTGATAACGAATCAAGAACTTATTTGCTCTAAAAAATTCTTTAATGTCAAAAAACAAATTTCGTTTTTTTGTTTGTTTGTTTGTTTTTACATATGTTTGGATAGGACGGTGGAAGCACCGAAAAATCAGCTGACTTGAAGTCTCTTATTGCATTGCATGCTTGTTTTACGGGCAAGGACTGCTTCAACCCGAATTCAATACATTTTCAGTTCAATTGCACTGCATGCTAGAATTGCATAAATGCATGCAGAACATTGCATCATTATTTTGAAAAGCAGACACTTAATCAATGCAGAGAAAAGCATACTGTCTTTTCTCTGATCAAAGTGTACACTTCTGGAAAGCTCGAAAATTACCTCTGCTGTTTCGTTTGATGTACTAAAAGTTAACATGTATACATAATTAATACGTTTTAAAGAAAATTTCAATCTAAAAATGGGTTAACTCATTATCAATTTCTAAAAATAAGATAAACATTGACGTATATTATATACAAAGTATATAGCATACATAATTGACCCTCATATAAGTCAATATTTGAATAAAACCTTATACCACCGTGCGCTCAATCACATCAAATTTTCATTAATTTTTTGATGAAAGTATTTATTTGCTTTTATATACGATTATGATCCCTGTGGGTTTTTGTTAATTATATGTTATAAAATATTATTATTATTATTGAATTACGAGATAGTGTTGTGCTTTTATTAATGTTAATGAAATAAAGTTTGTTTATTTGTAAATTCGAGAAGGCGGTAGAAATTTAATTAATTTCTTTTGTGACTCAAGACATTTCCGAGAATGTTTCGCAGCTTGTTATTAGCATATCCTTCATTCATCAATTCTGCCTCTGGCATGACTATCGAATAAACAGAGGTAGATTACAGTCAAATTTACATGATATTCCCTCGGAAGTAGCCGGAAGTGCTAAAGTTTCCGGTCTTCTCACTAGCATTTCAGTGTTGCAATTTCACACATAGGTCAGTACTTATACTTCAAACCACTTTGTAAAGTTTCAAAACTGAATTAAAAACAGAAGAACTGCAAACTTGACAAATCCGGCTACTTCCGGAAGGAATATTATGTAAAATTTGTTAATCAAAAGACTCAACAGAAGAGGAAACGTCGTTTTCTTATTAATTCAATTACTTTAGTAATTATAATGTTCATTAAAATTGATATTATAAATATCTTTACTTGTATCTGACTGGTGTATATATTATAGTGGTTGGTTCACCCAATTTTTAATAAAATGATCGCGAGTTCGATCCCAAACAGATGCCCGATTTTTATGCAAAACCTTTTTAATAGAGTCCACGTCTGGTGCATCCAAGAGGAAGTTGATTGAATCTTTCATCAATTATACCGTCCATTTTGACTGAAGTTTCCATGGTTCCCTCAGTTACGACTAGACATTTTTTTTATTAATTCATAATTTTTACAAATATTATCCAGCAGAGATTAATATGAATAATCTCATTAGCTGGTGCAAAATTTTACAAGAATTCATTTTTCTTCAAGTAATATATACATTCAAAATAATATTTATTGAGATATTGAAATTTTTTGTTTAGTCAAAACTAATTTCTGCACAAAGAAAACAAATCGAGAGAAAAAAAAATACAATCTAATCATTGTTACAATACATAAAACTAATGAATTTAGTTGCAACAAATCAGATTTAAACTTATTTAAACAGATCTAAATGTTGGAACATATTGCAAATGATGGCTGCAATGGAGCCCCCCAAAAATAATCTTAAACAATAATGATAGATAGGTTAATTAGGTACACGAAGAATCTAGAAGTAATCAAAATCACCATGAAACAATATTATAACAATTTTCAGTTAAAAGCACAACAGAATTTTTCCAATGGATCGAAAATGTAACTGCTTTAGGAAACGTATATAGCACGGTTGAAAACCCCTTTACGTATATAGGATATTGTATTACAAGCAGGATGCAAATAATATCATGAAAATTTTCACTTCTAATTACAAATCTAAACATATGTATACAAAATTTGTACATATTTCAGTTGATATTTTAATGAGACCTTTAGTCAAATATACTCTGCAGTTACGTAATGCGTTGTTGCTTTTATCAAGTTGTAATTGGTCCTTGTGTGGTATAACTTACCTGTGTATGAGAAGTTCTTCTTACCTGAAAAGGACGATGGACGCTTGCGCGGTAGGTAACTATGGCAACGAACTTTTGCCGCCTCCGCGTGGGGATGGGCGATACTTATACGATAACATACTTCGTAGTATCGGCAAAATACTTGCAGGTGTCGAGTACTTTCCCCCAGTTTATGGGAATTTCTTGTTTGTGTTTTGGGTAGCACGGAGATGCCCGAAGATCTGTGCGTGTTAACGTAACTTAACTCAAAACATATATTTTTTAGTATTAATTTTGGCTGCCAAATATTTTTCTTCGCTAGCAATTCTATGGTAGAATCGAATGAAATAAATTTTAAAGAATCAAGAATGTTCTAAAACTTAATCGCTTATATGGTTTGAGCAAATTCAATCTGACAGTTTTCTTACAACAGCTCTATTTATAGTTTCCGTCCATAAGGTAAAACAAAACTGATACAAGACAGATTCGCTTCAAAATTTGTATGCTACCTATTGTTGGTGAGTTCCAAGTCCCCTGCAAGTCTTGTTGCATTCAGACGTAACGATTACGAGATCTCAATCAACTGAGATCTCAATCCTTGATATTCAAAATATACTGTTGAAATAAGTTCCATGACCGTATCGTCGATACTTCAGGTATCGTTGCCAAGTATCGCCCACCCCCAGCGTGTGGGAGAGTTAGAGGGCTCAGTTCGCCGCTGAGAGGCTACAGTGCCGGTGCAGCTGACTTAGACTAGCGAGATTGCAGCGTCGCGTGGCGGTGCGGCTGCGGAGGCCGGCGCCATGGTAGAAAGATGTAGTGTTAGCGCCACGGCGCCATCTGCGTCCATTGGAAAAACTGTTGAGGTAAGACTTGTTGATCTCGAAATGACAGAAATATAAAATCAATTTGGTTTGTACTTTTTTTTTAAGCAGACTCGGTGATTTTTTTTTAAATCGGATCATAAAAAATTACAGTACGCATTTTTATAACAGCTAGGGATTACATTTTTTTGTTTTTTAAATCCCCTGATAGTCGATGAAAATGATGTTGAAAATTCAAGCGTATTATAAGTTCTTTCATTATGAAGTAGAAAATTTAAAAATTGAAGCAACCATAATTGTTATTAAATTGAAAGTGATAAACGTCAAAATAGTGTACTTGTGAGTCTAAGGGGTATATAAGAGGTAACACGCCCAGTGTTAAAAATTCCCTCACATGAAAATTATGAAACATATCTTAAAATGTTCTCCTCTACATGATCCGCTATCAGTATATAGCTAAAATATCAGGTATACAAATTCGATCTAGTTTTTGAGTTGGCTAATTTAACAAGGGAGTTCCATTTTCCCATGTTAAAGTAGTCAACTTTAAAAATTAATAACTCAAAAACTAGATCGTATTTGTATACCTAATATTTTAGCTGCTATAATAGGGGATGTAGAGGAGAATATTTGATGATCTGTTTCATAATTTTCATGTGTGGGAATTTTTTTTACATTGGGCGTTTTACCTTACCCTTAAAATTAAATTAAATGCTGTGGATGTCAACTGGTGCTTGAAGACATGTTGCTATACAGGGCGAGCTAGTTCTATTATATTTTCTATATTAATTCTGGAGAAAGTTTCACTTAATTTTTATGAATTTCAAGCAACCCTGCAATTAAGCTGTTTTAGTATTTTTAATCATTGAACAATATACAAGTATGTGTATATAACATCAACTGGTATTCGGGCATATGTACAGGAATTCCGGAACTGAAATTGAGGTTTTTGAAGCCGTTTATTGACTTATTTGTGTATGAAATGTAGACGATATAAAGTGAAAGCAGTTGTTGATCTAACAAGCCGAATGTCCTCAATAAGCACCACGACGTACGTTTATTGTTACTATCCATTCTAATAAAAATGTCCTAAACATGGCCAAATCGGACATTTTTACTTTCAGAATGGAGTGTACATGGTGACTTGCATATTCATATTACTCTAAGCCGTTCTTTCTTAAGGTCGATTCACATGGCGATTTTTATCATGCGTCGCGAATAATGCGCACTAGCTGTAACATCCATTGACGGCCATATTTGGTGATTTAAGAAAAAAGAGCATCGTAAATTGAAAGCGATTCCTAGCGAATTCGCCGCCGCATAGGTTTTCATAGCTTGTACGTTAAAATCGCGTCGCATCGCCCTTGTCGTCATCCGAATCCGCCTTTACACAACACAAATTTCCTAATTGTTATATGATACAAGTTTTCCTTCTCAGAAAACTTTTAACTCTATACATATTTGGGTAGTTAAAATTTTCTTGTAAGTAAAAATTGTATCTTGTAATATAGCCTTTATACTAACCAAAAATTATCAAACAGTCCGTGGTAAAAATACAAATGAGTCAAATGACTATAATAATTAACCGATTTGTTTTATTACGAAGCCCGCACGCTGAAAAACCAGATCACATAATACGTAACAGTCCGCTTCTTATGTTGTTTCAATATCGTTTTTATCACCAAACATGAACCTCCACGTCCCCCTTTTATTGGCATGCCACAGACCTCATGCATAATGCACACATGTAGTTTTTGTGAACGTGGCCACGTAATTTCGCGGCAACAATAACCGCACAAAACAACAACGGCGGATATATTAAAGCTTAATAGAGCGGCGCCTGGAGCGGCCCGTGTAGCGCCGTGTGGCGCCACAGTTGGTTGTTAAGATTAATTTATGAAAGAGGAAATTGAAACGCTTTTACCGCAAAATTAATTCAATTTTTGATATAATTAATATAAGAAAAGAGTTAAGGGCATAAGGTATATATAGCATGCACGCTAAAAAAAATTCCCACATACGAATCATATCTTAAAATGTTCTTCTCTACATCTCCTATCAATATTATAGTCAAAATATCAGGTATACAAATTCGATTTAGTTTTAGAGTTATAAATTTTTAATGTTAACAAAATAAATGTAACATGGAATTTCAATTTCTCCATGTTAAAGTAGTCAACTTTAAGAATTAATAATTAAAAAACTGGATCGAATTTGTATACCTGATATTTTAGCTATAATTATACTGATAGGGGATGTAGAGGAGAACATTTTAAAACAGTTCAATAATTTTCATGTTTGGAAATATTTTTATATGACATTAAGCGTCTTACCTTACCCTTAAATTTTTATTATAATAGAATTATAACGTACAATATGCAATTATCTTTTTTGAGATTATTATAAAATTGTAAAAGGATTACTATCTTCTTTATAGTCTTAAGTTTAATCGACTTTTCTTCCTACTCAGAAATTTTATATTCGTAATTACGTTTTGTATTGAAGTATTATATCCACAGAATAAAGAATATTCTTTAATATTCAATTTTAATAAGATTTCTGACAATCAGAATTTTTATAACATTGAAAATGTTGTAATATGTAAGACAAAAACTATCGCTACGTTGATATGATTTCAATGGAAGAAAGATTGTCTTTTGGGAAAAGAACTCAAGTCTCTATCTCTTTAGGGGGGATCGCACACAAACTTTTATTTCTACGATCGTAAGCTTACGATCGTACGTTTTTCATTTAGAACCGGTTCTAAAATTTCTTATCATACGACAGCATACGATACGAAGCTGCATGCGATAAGGTGTGTATGTGTACACACTTCGTATCACATGCGATCGTATGTGTCTCTAAATTTGTATCATACAAAGGATGTGATACGATGGCAGCGTTCAACTTAACTCGGCCAAAGTTACAAATATTATTCCCACACATGAAAATTGTGAACGATAAAATAATTTCGCTACTATTAATAAATTAGTCAACTTTAAAAATTCATAACTTGAAAACTGATGATCGTAAGTTGCAGCCACCTATCCGAGAATAATCTTAGGATTATCCGTGGATTATTTACTAATTAATATTAAATTTCTAGGATAATTCTCCGAATTTTCTATAATAGGATAGGTTGGCTGCAACTTACGGCCATAAGATTGAATTATACACCTGATATTTTAGCTATAACTGATATAGAGGAGAACACTTTAAAGATAATATGTTTCATAATTTTCATGTGTGGTCATATTTTTAACATTGGGCGTGTTACCTTACCCTTAATTCTTACTGAGCTGTCGAATGGAGCAAAACCTGAGAAGAAGCGATCGGTTGACTTTTTACAAAAAACTGTTTGTTATTTTTATCCATTTTACTGCAGGTGATATTTAGATATCTTACATCTTGCCAGGGTTATGTAACAAGTTTGTGGTATTAAAGTAGCACTTGACAAAGAGTTTACATGAAATAAAGGCGGACGACCCTGCGCGCACGCCAACTCTTCACCTTTCTCGCTGAGATGTGTGCTCGGCGTGCCACAAACTTCCCCCGGCTCTGTGCTGAATCATTTACTACCGTAGTGACACTGTATCAAAATTAAACAATGTAGCGAAGGAGGTTTAACGATTGACCTCAGGTATGTACTACGCTAGTCAGACGAAATCGAATGAAGTAAATTTTAAATTTTTTGAAATTTAATCGCTTATGGTTTGAGCAGATTAAAAAGAAGGCGGTTTCCTCACAATAACTACATTTTCTGTTTCCGTCCATAAGGCCAATGTTAAACTTCTACCTCAGTTTTCTCAAAACTGATAAGACCGATCCACTTCAAAATTTACATGCTACATATTGATATGATGAGTTCTGAATTCTTTGCCAATCTTGTTATATCATTTAAGGTCCGATTTCTGAGGGGCAATTCTTAGAAAGTGTCTTTATATACACAGGTCTTATGGGTGACGTCATAAATGACGTTTGACATCAAGGTATTAGTGATAAGACGCAGCATCGACTGACCTTCACTTTACAAATACAATACACATCGTTACCGATATCATGTAAACTATAAATTTTTAAAACTCCCTTAAGTACACTGTCTCACTTCAGAGAGCTGCAGCTATATATATTGTAACATAAATGCTTATAAATTTAATACTATATTTGGTCATAATGCATATATCATGTCACTCAGTAAGATGCTCCATGACGTCATGATCACGCGTGGCGCATCTTTCCTAACCTACGCGAGATACAGTAGGTGTAAAGTTTAAAACTAGCGTTGGTGACATTACATTTTCTACGTGGGACAAGGGAACCCTCGCAGTAAACGTCACTGTCATGTGACTAAATTTTTACCTCTAGATTGACATGCATAAATAACCCGGGAACCAAACTCGAGACAAGCTTCAGTAGCAAAACTTCATCGTTGTCGGCTCTCTGCTAGCGTTCTCGCTCGCTATCTCACGGCTCGCCGCTGCTCTCTACACCTACGCTCTCGCTGAAAGTTACGCTGTCTCAGCTCGAGTTTGGTTCCGCCGCTCTCTTTACTATGTAAGTTTCACACTTCATTATAATATTTTGTTCAAGAGCTTTCTAGTTTACAATAAATATTTGGACTTTGATGTTTAAATGTTTGTCTTATCATTTCAATGATAATCATGGAGCAAAGAATTCCCGGAAGTAACGTAAGAGCTACCTAAAATTGAGCAGACCCCCATACTCAATTTTACCTTACAATATAATAGCTGGACTAGAGATGCAGATTTGTAATCTTGGGTAAGGAACGGCACTCACAGACAGTCAAAATAGTTTTGGTTCACCACGATAGACTGCGTGGTAACGTCTACATGAAACAAAGCAGGAGTAAAATTCGTGGTGTACAGAATTATACGTGTCAAGAACTGATGATCCATTTATATTATATCACATGCTCATATTATTGGGTTATCCCGTTTTGTGATATAGAATTATGTTCATTTTCAGCTTTAAAATTTGTGTTTCATCAATATCTAGAGCATAATTTTTATTTAGCCAAGTTTTATAATAAAAAGCAACATTGTAGACTTATCATAAAAACATCGCCATTTATTTAAAATTAAGAGGCTTTAATTTGGTGTGCAAAAAGAGATAAAACAATTAGAAAAACAAACTAATTTGCAATGTAGAATTACTGTGAATAATTTAGTACTACTATATACCTCTTATTTAAATAATAAGGGGGATTAGTGTTAATCTTTAATTGCTGTAATTATTTAAAGAGCTACATCTTTTGTAACCATGTTAAATTGAATTTTATAATTATCGCGATAATTGTCTTCTTTTTTGCACTGGAATACTGAAGAAGAAATTGCTTTTCTTTGTAATATTGCTCTAGTTTGCAGCACATTTTTCATTCTTGTAATATGCTTGTAGATAAAAATAAGGACATTTACATAATAAAATAATCAGAAAAAGAACAATATTCTAAACTTCCGGTTCGCCTATACATATTAAATTTGTAGTTTCAGGAAATGTATAATGTAAAATAT
Source organism: Siphlonurus alternatus (assembly GCA_949825025.1). Classification (NCBI taxonomy): domain Eukaryota; kingdom Metazoa; phylum Arthropoda; class Insecta; order Ephemeroptera; family Siphlonuridae; genus Siphlonurus; species Siphlonurus alternatus. Next base: position 7,244,711 of record OX463780.1, read on the forward strand.
TTCTGATCAGTCCATTACTTAAAGTGTTCATTCACCCAAAATGATATTGCTACCTCACTTATGAAAGTTGAAACCGCAAAGTGTTGGATTCATATTTTATATTATTTATAGATAGCACGAATTGAAATTAAATTGGAAAATGCACGTTTGATCAGTTTTAAGTTTTGTGAACTATATTATATTCATTTTTAAATCGTTAAGGGCATTGGGTGTAGCACCGGTAGTTGGCAACACTGACGTATCTTCACCATGTTAATTTTTGATCATTGCTCCTCGGAGTAATTTTTATGCTAGAGCTAAGCTGATTGCTGCAGTATCAAGATAATTAGTAGCCCAAGTGCACAATTTGGCTAAATAAAGTCTGATTTAAAGAAAAGTATTTTTTTTTATATTTTAGAAAAAGGCATGTATTAATTAAATTAAAAAAATTACTAAAAAATACTTTTCTTAAAATCAGGCTTTATTTAACCAAATTGTGCGCTTGGGCTACTAATTATCTTGATACTACAGCAATCAGCTTAGCTCTAGCATAAAAATTACTCCGAGGAGCAATGATCAAAAATTAACATGGTGAAGATACGTCAGTGTTGCCAACTACTGGTGCTACACCCAATGCCCTTGAGCTGCACTCAAGAGGCCCAGATATTGCATTCTGATTGGTCCTTGAAATCTGAGTTTTTGTTGTTATTTATTTATTATTTTTTTCACGTGGAAAGTTTGCTTGCTAAATCCTGTTTTTTAACACCAGCCGCAGATTTTTTTTTTTTACTCGTGCAAATATTTCGTTGAAAAGCTTTTTAGAGGAAGTGCTTCTGCCAAATATAAGCTCTTATTATTTGAGGCCAATCTCATTCGAGATACAAATTCTTATGTTTACAAAGGTATTACAAGTTTTTACTCGCCAGGTAAAACAACAACAAACTCTCCAGCAGCAGAGATTTTGACTGCAGCGAGCTGATGAATATTTAATCCACATCCTTCCGCCTCGGATAAGTTTTCCTGTATGTGGGCAGAAGAGATATTCAAATTTATGTATGACGTATCTCCGACTTTTGTTAGGACCTGAGTTCGAATCCCAGTGCTTATTTTTACATTCTGCCTTTTCGATTTCGGAGTATCCTCCCAATTTCATAAAAATAAAGGACATTTTTTAAAATGTCAGAACTATAAAGGAATTCCATCAACTAAACCCGAAAGCATGTAAAACTAAATATTTTCATGTCCTTACATGGAGGTTAGCTATCCTTTATAATTGCGATGTTGCCATGTTTCAAAATGACACAAACAGAAAGTCAGGCAAGAATATTTATAATATTAAGAAGGTTTTCTGACGAGGGTTCATTATAATAGAGGTATTTGAATCTTATACCGGACAGTTTCCACTCGTAGATTATGTTGTAGTACGTCGAGAAACTTGAGCACTGAATTATAATATCAATGTTATAATTTTTGAAATCATTTATAGTCTCGATTCATCCGAAGATGAGAACAAATGATTCCCGCTGTCTTATGAAGAAAACAGGTGCACCTTAAGTGTTATAGTGATAATAATAAAAACATTAACATTATAATTCAGTGCTCAAGTTTCTCGACGTACTATACAACACAACCGACGAGTGGAAACAGTCCGGTAAGATTCAAATACCTATATATTAAGAATATTTATGTCATTTTGGCCTGAACAATGTCTATTATATAACAATGTGTAAGAGTTCCGAGTGCCAGGCTGCTGTTTACCGCACGCGTGACATGATGTCTTAAAATGAAGCTTTTTTCAGCGTATTTAACGTTTAATACGGGTCTGAATGTCAATAGAAACGTATCCGTCCAATACTGATCAAAAACATCATGTTATAAACGTACTGATTTTCTTGTTATTGAAGCGATATCCAGTTAATCAAATCACCAATTTACAAAGCTATGTAGATCTGTGCACCTCTGGCCAGCACGAACGTTACTCCTGCCTCGCTTGCTAGAGCTGCAGCTCAAATAGACAGAGAGATGTAGATTTTCAATTTCGGGTGAGGTAAGAAGAGCACCCAGTCTATCAATACCAAAATAGCTTTGGTTCACCACTCCTCCATAGACTGCGTGGTAACGTCTACAAACAAAGCAGGAGTAACGTTCGTGGTGTCCAGAGGTTTATTTTTATAGCATTTATACCTATAAAAAAATTCTTCCAGACGTATGAAAAATTCGATTACATGACCTGATTTCTCAACCTGTAAGCAACATGTGCAACAATATAATTTGTGTACACCTTGTTTATGATCAGTGCATTACCTTGTGTACTTATGTCACAGAAAATTTATGTTCACAGAAAAACTCGTTTCTTTGTTCAGATACTTTAAAGTTTTAAAAGTAAAGCGATAAAAAGTTTTACTGTATATAGCTTATGTACCAAGCAAGCATTTTAAATCTTAACACATAAAAAAGTTCGTAAAAAGTGTGAAATATCAGCTGGTAATTTGTCTTATCAGAAATGAAGTTCACACTTTACAGTATCCAGGTGTGGCAGTAAAAATAACGTAACATCACGCTTCAACATTTCGATACAGTGAAAATATATTAAAAGTGGATTCACATGGCCGCGATGCGACGCGGTGATGACATAAGCTCGCCAGAGATATAGTGCATTTGAACGTCGATGCTCGATCTTTATAATGTCAGTGAATAAAACAGCAAATGTGCCAGATTTACTTCATCGTTGTAAAATCACTCGTATAAATACACCTTAAAGATGTATTTAACATGAGCAATGTATACGTACTTGTAGTGATCGAAGTCGACTGGTGGCAATATTTGGCGAATAAAATAAAATTCGATGCGATTTTTCGACCAGGCGAATTTGCTTGCGGCGTACGATTTCACAGTTTGCGCGTTAAAATTGCGGCCGTTGCTAATGTGAATTCACCTTAAAGGTGTCATGGATAATTTTCATCATAATCTATCACTAAATTATGCGAGTGAAACATTTGTACTTCTGTAATATTTTTAACTAGAGTGTTTCAAATATTTAATTTATAAAAAACAATATTTTATTATTCATTATTTCACTTCGCATAAATTCATGTTGTATTCATGATGCTAGAGTTGTTACTACTCTAATAGAATTACTTTACCTAACCTTCTGTAATGTAACAAAGTTCCCCCGCCACACACATGAATATTTCTTACATATTATACCATCATAATCCGAGTGGCAGTCTCCCATCAAGAATTGTGTCTACTGGGAGGATGGCCTAAATTTTAAACTGGTCCCTTTTGCCACCAACGCTACGTCATGACGGATCCCTGGTATACGTCACAACGCTACAATAACATTGATAAGCACATTTGATTGTCTAGCTCAACTATCAAAGATGTCGCTTTAAGGTGGATTTTCTTGAGCGTGAAATCCTATGCTGCGAGCGAATTCGCCGGATATCGCGTTAATTACGATGCTCTTTTTCTTTTAATCGCCAAATATGGTCGCCAATGGATTTTACAGCAAGTGCGCATTATTCGTGTCGCAGGCTGAAAATCGGTCATGAAAATCAACCTTTCAGATGCATTTCCATGGAGTAGGGAAAGCGAAAAAATCGCGTGCCGTAGCCAATCAGAGGCTCCTCGTCTTGAGGAAAGCGATTTTATCTTAAACATGGCCGCCATACGAGTTTGAAGCAATTGCGCTTTTCTCGTCCCGCCAAGCCCTGCTCGACATCGCTCCATGGAAATGCCACCTTTTAACCGCCAGCGCTACGCTGTCAAATCTGTGACACAGACCGCTCAAGCGCGTGACATTTGCCGGACTTTCACGAAGGTTAACAGAAATTAACGAGTATTGAGGTTCCTAGACCATCCTCTCAGTAAACTATAATCCTTGGAATTCTCCATCTGTGCTATTCTTACAGCGCTCGCGTGCCACATGAAAGTTGTACATGTAGTACCAGCTGATAGCTCGAACAGGTAAAAAAAAGTTCTATTTCGATCTGTTAAATACAATATTCTTCACGTTATGCGTGTTTCATGAAACCAATAATATCTTTGCAAAGAATTAAAGTTTTAAATAAATAGCATGGCATGTGTTATAAAAAGTTATTTCTTTTTGATATAGACTTGATATTAAATTTATAAGAATTGATTATACTGCTTGCTCGTATGAGATGAAATAACATGTATTTTGTAATTTTACTGAAATCTGCACGCGAGAACAATAAACGTAAACCCGGGAAAATAAACATTTTAAGTGATGAAAAACCTTTATTGTTTTTATTGCATATTATAGAGGACGTCGATGTATGTATTGTAAATTTTTTTCAAATTTTTTGACCCTCTAAAGCCAGTATTACACGATACAATTTTTCTAACTATTGAATACAACTTTTCCTTACCAGAAAATTTTATCTCCATACGAACAAATGGAGTTCAAGTTTTCTTGTAAGAAAAAAATTGTATGCAATAATCAGAAAAATTATATCGTGTAATACCGGCTTTACAGTCTCAAGGTCGAGAGGAAAGACGCTGTGACGTCATAGTCATGCAAATATTTCCCTATGCTTGCGTGAAATATTTGCATGACTGTGACGTCACAGCACGATTTTTTTTTTTTTTTTTTTTTTTTTTTTTTTTAAAGCGTTTAAAAACTCTGAAAAATACTGATGGCAATACATAACTCGAAAAACTTGATTTATCAAACAAAAATGTAATTATTATAAATTTTGTTCATGAATGTTGCCATTGTAAAGGTGGATTCACATGGCAATTTTTATCATGCGACGCGACGCGAATAATGCGCACTTGCTGTAACATATTAACGCGATTCCCAGCGAATTCGCCGCCGCATATTAGGATTTCACAGCTTTTACGTCAAAATCGCGTCGCATCGCCGTTGTCGCCATCTGAATCCGCCTTAATACTTAATTGTTCTGAATTTAAAATTATTTTGCTAATATTTGACCATCATCATACCTTGGCCATCGAAACTTATAAGATAAACAATAAACTTAAAAAAAATTAAACATAAAATGAAATGACTCTCCCAGCATTAATTAATTTTATAAATGCAGCTATTAAATGATATTTGAGACTCGATGAATTAATTGTTAATTTTTCAAATTTACCTTAAAATTAATTAAATAATTGTCATAGATATTTAACCTAGTATTTAGTGGGAAATTTTATCACTGAATAATAATAATACCGATACTGTTCGCTGATGACCAAGGTTTTACCCCCAAGACATAATTTTGTATGCAAACATAACTAACATAAAAGCTCCTAGAACCTTACTAATGTTTTAATGAAACTAACATAACAACTATAATGGGTTTAAGGTAGAGATAATACGGATCAGCTGGCCCAATGCTAAAAAAATCCCATTCATAAAAATTATGAAAAAAATTTAAAATGTTCTCCTCTACATCCCCTATCAGTAGGTAAAATATCAGGTATACAAAAACGAGCTAGTTTTCGAGTTATTAATTTTTTAAGTTGACTAATTTAACATGGAGAAATGGAGCTTCCATGTTAAATTAGTCAACTTTAAAAATTAATAACTCAAAAACTAGCTCGTTCTTGTATACCTGATATTTTACCTACTGATAGGGGATGTAGAGGAGAACATTTTAAATTTTTTTCATAATTTTTATGAATGGGATTTTTTTAGCATTGGGCCAGCTGATCCGTGTTATCTCTACCTTAATATAATTAAGAGACTTTCTAGGGTTGCCTACCCGTGCCATTATCAAACTTTATACGTAACTTTATGTTTATTAAATGCAGGTATATTCTAAATGTAATGTTCGGTAAATATATTGTATCAGAAATACAAGGTCACTGTTGTTGTAAGTTTTTACAACTTAACTTTATAAATATTGATATCAACCTAAAATTTATGATTCAATTAACATATTAATTATTATTATATTCACATCCAGTTATCTTACATATTATTAATTTGAACTTTCCTGGACAACATTCATGAAATTGTTTTGTTGCATATTTGGAAAGAGAACCTCGAGTATATATCTTTCAATTTTTTTTACAGATTTTTTTGAACGCTCTAACATCCTTAAGGGCATTACCGGTAGTTGGCAACACTGACGTATCTTCACCATGTTAATTTTTGATCATTGCTCCTCGGAGTAATTTTTATGCTAGAGCTAAGCTGATTCCTGTAGTATCAAGATAATTAGTAGCCCAAGTGCACAATTTGGCAAAATAAAGCCTGATTTAAAGAAAAGTATTTTTTTTTTTTATTTTAGAAAAATTCATGTAAATTTAAAAAATTACTAAAAAATACTTTTCTTTAAATCAGGCTTTATTTAGCCAAATTGTGCACTTGGGCTACTAATTATCTTGATACTACAGCAATCAGCTTAGCTCTAGCATAAAAATTACACCGAGGAGCAATGATGAAAAATTAACATGGTGAAGATACGTCAGTGCTGCCAACTACCGGTGCTACACCCAATGCCCTTAATCATGTTCCAAACGCTGTGACGTCATAGTCATGCAAATATTGAACACGCAAGCATAGGGAAAGACTATGCATGGCTATGACGTCGCAGAGCAATTTAAAAGTGTTAAGAGGATTAAAAAATTATACCTTATAAAATCAGCAATACACAAGATTCTCTACCCAGGTATCGATGTGGTAGCAGAAATATATCTTAAATCCATTGTTAAGCTGAAAAAAAAAATCCTAACTCCATTTTGCTTACCAATGGAGTTAATGTATTTTTTATGGAGTTAGTGTATTTCTCTCCCACCACATCGATATGCAATAACAAAAATATATAACACAAGATAATATTTAAATTTAAATATTGTCACCTGTTTGCTGCAAGTATTTGAATCTCGCTTGGACTCCGCACATTTTATCGTAAAATTAGCGACTCAAGAAGTCATTCCGAGAATATATAATTTCTCGTGCTGCGCTCGCCGCCATGTTTGATAAAGGTCAAAGGTCACCTCGGCGGCAGTTTGTTCGTGGTTATGTCGGTGAGTCCACTGGGATTATGACGAATGTGTGTGTAATATTGTGCAGCCAACATGAAATAAAAAAAAAGAGAATTTCACTTTCATCTCTTTGAAGTTACAGCTCTTTTTTTGTTGTCTACACCTGAAAATAGAGAGTACGGCAGAAAGAATCGTTTTGATATAGAATGTGTTAGCTAATATAACCGAAAGAAAACAGAATAATTTACCTCGCTCCTGTAATTTTAATGGAGTTCTTTTGTGTAAGCTTTATGGAATTGTCCGAGGTATTAAAAAAAAATGCTTGGTTGGTTATGTTTGCTTTTGCAAGAATTTGTAGTCTTGTACGAAAGGTAGATATTTTATGTACAAAATTACGAGATATTTTTATTGTTTACAGTTTATTGAAGATTATTGTTAAGGATTGACCTCAGTTGATTTGGATCTCGGAAACGGCACCTTTGTTTTCAATGAGACTTGCAGGAGTCTTAAAGCTCACCAAAATAAGGTTGCTTAAATTTTTTGAAGGGGATCTGTTCGAACAGTTTTGAGAAAATTGAGGCAGAAGTTTAGCCTTGGCCTTATGGACGGAAACCGGAAATGGAGGTATTGTGAGAAAACCGCCCCCTTAAATTTGCTCAAACCATCAGCAATTAAGTTTTAGAGCATCCTCGATTTTTTTAAAAATTATTTCATTCGATTCCGTTCGGCGGAAATTTCATACTTCCGGTTTCAACTGAGGTCAATCGTTAAAAAAAAATAATTTTTGTCATATTGCATGGACTTTTGTTCAATCGTAGATATAAAATTCAGTAAGGAACATATATTTTTTTAACTTCATATTTATTTTGAAATATAAAGACAAGCATACAGTATACGAGTAGATAACGTCTTATATTTAACTATAGCTAAAACTATTTAGACTTTCTCACAATAATAATTAAATATGTAATATACACATGGTCATGCAATATTGAAATAACACAAATATATTCTCATTATATTTTATTTAATTTATAAAAATGTTTTCACTATATATATTGCTATGAAAAGATTTCAATTATTTCAATATATAATTTTATTCTTGCCAAGATTTTTGTTTCACTAAAACACTGCATGAATGAAGTTTTGATTTCTCAATTTGGTGACTCATTCTCAAAAAACGCAAAAAGTGAACAGCTGAATCCAATCAGTCTGAGAAATATATGAATGGAGAGCAAACTCTCCCCTAGAAATCGCAACTACCCTTCAGCTCTCACCGTCGCGACCCTCCCAACTATAATATACTCATCCCTGCATGACTCAAAGGCACAGTTGGGCACAGTTAGCTACCCAGTTCAATATTCATGTCTTTTTCCAATGTTATTTGAACTTGGCAGCCTAGTTCATAATCTCCTTGTGGTTGGTCTCAAATGGGACGTACAGTTGAACCAAGTTAAATTAACATGTGAACTTTGAGAGTGAACTGTAATAGCTGTAACTATAAATGGGAGTCCTATTTAGTCCAACTGTTAAAGGTACTGTGCCCATGCAACTGCGCCCTACTGTGCCTTTTAGTCAGGGGTTGATACTCATCGGAGCTTTGCAGTGAGCAATAAATGATAATAAGCTGACTAAAACAAACAAAAATTGGCTGAATAAGCTGTATGATGCCTCGTTCATGTATCGGAAAATTTTGAATAGAATTTTGAATAAATTTTCCCCTTATATAATTACGTATTGTCTCACCTAGTTTTTTTTAATAACTTGGAAAGTAAAATTTGCAAAAGAAGTTTTATAACTGACGTAAAATAGAAGGACGAATTTGCCTGAGTATATAACGTCAGTGAGGTACTTGCAGAGTATGACGTCAGAGGTCAGTAACCTTGTGTGCAGCTGTTATTTATTGCAAGGTTGTCGCAATAATGACGTGCTACAACTGGGTTGAAGTCAATGGAAATAACAATCTTTGTCGTGACAATACGATCTTACTTGCATGCATATCAATTTTGTATCTACATGCAAATGACGTCACATCTCTTACTTGGGTGCGGTTGCAAGTATGTAGCTATTTATAATAGTCTTGGTTGTCATTCTTTTTCTTAAAGCGGATTCACATGCCGATTCTTATCATGCGACGTGAAGCGAATAATGCGCACTTGTTGTAGCATCCATTGGCGGCCATATTTGGCGATTAACAATAAAGCATCGTAATTGATATTCGCCTCCTGAACCTGGCGAATTTGCTCGTCGCATATAAAATTTCACAGCTTTTGCGTCAAAATCGCGTAGGTAAAATTAAATTAACTTCTAGATGTGAATCATTTTGATTTTCCAATAAGTGATTGCATTTTCGGTTCATTGACAAAACCTGTAGCGTCCATCGTGACTAACGTCTTCACGGTTCCCTCAGTGATAGTAAATGCTGGAATGGATTGCAAGACCGTGGTCGTCCCCGTTCACTATTTAATGAATTTCACTGTGTAACGCATGCAGATTGTTTGGGGGGTAATTAGAGAGTAATTAGTAAGTACAAGTACTTGATAAGAAAACGTCTTGCTCTCTCGGTTCTCGGTCGCAGGTCACCGACATTTCTGCTAATGTATTCGTGATGGGCCTCTCAATTACTAGCGAGTTATCGCTCCGAGCTCGCTGATTGAGCCCTCATAATCCTTCCGCTCACGAGAGAGATTTTGTGGCGAGGTAATCCTGCGGAGGCGCTCAACGTGAATTAATCAAGCTTTGCCTGTCACTGCTGTAACCACTTTAACATATAGAGCGCGGGTGGTAGGGATTCAAAATATGTGATTTATTCTGGAAAATATACAAGGAAAATATTACTATGATATCAACGGTGGCATAAGGAACTTTTAATTTTATTATTGTATTTTATATGTTTGGAAGAAATCGACAGCAGTGCGACCTGTTCAAAGATCTTTAGTGTACAAGATCTTTGGATCTATTGGGTGCGATTCACGAAGCAGTTAACCAGGTTTGTAACCACGTTTAGCTTAACCATGTTTAACTAAGAGTAAGGTGGTTAAACATGTAAAACAGGTATAGTTAAACGTGTTTAGAACCTTGGTTAACTGCTTCGTGAATCGCGCCCGTTGTGTCTGAGAGAGATAAGAGCCGGTCAGTTCTGCGAGGCGAAGTAGCATCATAAAGACAGGTACGGACACCTGGTGGATTTTATCTGAGTGATTCTATAAAAGTGGCATTGTTTACTTAACGGAGCTTTGCTATTGGCTAAAGTACACATGTACCTGAGTCACATTGATTCTATCGAGGCTGTTTTCAATGCCATCTATTGGTACTTTATGACGTCATATAGAAACATTGCAACATTTCTGTAAATAAATGTTTCAAGCTGCAGTATAATTATATTTATATAATATATGTAATTTAGAAATTCCTTATGCCCCCACATGGTATCGGCAATGATGTTGTGTATTTTATTAAATTTGTGGATTGGAGGTTATTCACTGCGTTTCTTCTTATATCAGATACCTTAATGTCAAACGTCGTTTATGATGTCACCCATATATACGACCTGATGTGTATAGACATTCCCCCGCCTGTACAATTACAGAAATAGATAATTTCTTTATATAAAAAATATATTGAAATGAAGCATATAATTCTGAATTTTTTCAGATTTTTTGGAGTGTGGGAACTATAATTAAAAAAAAAAATAAAATATCTGAATTAGGGTGTGGTACTACCTGATCGGAAAACCGTGAAGTCATACGTCATTTTTTTAGCGTGCTGTGAGTAGCTATTGATGACGTCACGGTTGTCCGATCATGTAGTACGTACCACCCTAATTCGTTTATTTTATATATTTTGTAAAATTAGTTCCCGCACTCCAAAAAATCTGAAAAAATTCAGAAAAACAGATTTTAATGTATTTTTTCTAATTATGAAATATAAAAATGCAACCATTATTATCTATACACAATGAATTGATTATAAACAACACCCAAAAACAAATAATAGTAATAATATACAAACAGTCTTATCGACACCTCCGGGATCATTCCTGGCTTGCTCTATTTCGAGCTCTCACGACGGCGGGGTCGATGTCCCCCAGATGTCCCTCGGGGGCACCAGCTGGCTCAAGACACGTGGCTGGCCCTGCGGTGGTAATTAACTCACAAATTGAGCCGCACTTTGTTACATTGTTATGTAAGTCAAGGCTGCTGTATTGTTGCAATGTTTACACTTGAGTTAACTCTCCGAGTCTTCAAAGTTTTCTTTGAGTGACGTCACAGTTTGATACACACTTTTCTCGAGACTGGACTAAAGTCAGCTGATTTTGCGGTCTATTTCCAAAACTATTTTTGAACTTGTGTTATTTTCTTTAGCATTATAGTGATTTTTTAAGGTATATAAAGAGAAGTTTCATTATTAGAAGATAGGAAATGGAAATGGAGATGAATTCAAATTAATAGCTTTAATATTTACTGAGAAAAAAAATCAAATGGTCTGACATGCATGGTGGCTGGCTAATGGAGAGACTTTTACCGCCCAGAAAAGCTATATATATATATATATATATATATACATATTATGGTGTTCCTCGTATTATATTCGTGAGTCTGGTTTAAATTTAGTAGACGTATTGTACAAAACTCACGTAAAAGACAACGATTATTTTCTTTTTTACAATTTGAAGTTTTCTTTTCACAATACAATAAATTAATGCATCTAATGCACAATGCATTTTATTTTTCCTTACAAGAAAATTTCATCTCCATATAAACAAATGGAGTTGAAGTTTTCTTGTATAAATCGTGTGCAATAGTTAGAAAAAATTGTATCAGGTAATACAGGCTTATATAAGAAAAGATTGCATGCAGTAAAAGAAAATTGTATCGTAGTCGCTGCAGTATAATTAACAGGTCCGCGGTCAGTAAGAAAGCTGGTGCATGGTTATACAATCATGGTTATCTCACGTACCCATTAATTAAATGTCCTTGGGTAGAGCAATACTAATTAAGGATAATTTATTGCAAAAATATATATATGTGATAACTTTATTTTACACTCCACGTCTTAACTAACAGGTGTATAACAGGTGTAAAACTAATTGAGAACATCAAGCTTGGAGGAATACCTAGTGGATGGAAAACCTGATATATGTTCCTTGGGTATTATATCACTGCATGGAAAATATGTTTTTATATATATTATGTTACCGTGTCTTTGTGTAAAGCCTCTATTACACCATACAATTTTGCATGCAATTTTTCCTTGCAAGAAAATTTCATCTCCACACAAACAAATGGAGTTCAAGTTTTCTTGTAAGAAAAAATTGTAGGCAATAGTTAGAAAATTTGTATCGTGTGATACCGGCTTAAGACGAATTTTAAGATTTTAAGCTGAAATTACACGATACAATTTTTATAACTATTGCATACAATTTTTCCTTACAAGAAAATTTGAACTTCATTAAAGCCGGTATTACACGATACAATTTTTCGGATTATTGCATACAATTTTTCCTTACAAGAAAATTTCATCTTCATACAAACAGAGTTCAAGTTTTCTTGCAAGGAAAAATTGTTTTCAATAGTTAGAAAAATTGTATCGTGTAATACCGGCTTAATTTGTACTGAGATGAAATTTTCTTAAAAGAAAAAATTGTAAGCAAAATGATATAGTGTACTACAGGCTTTAGGAGACGTTAGAAGTGTATTCGGTCTCCACTTCCCAAATAGTGGAAATTCACCATGCTTTTATCGACGTCATGAAGTTAGTATAGTAAACCTGGTGGTAAAAGCTGAACTACGTGCGCAAGGAAGATGGATTGGTTGATTAACATATTGTAAAATCATGTAAATGCTCTACTAGCACTAGCAGCTACAGCATAATTTTATAGAAATAACAACACCATAATTTGTTGTAACATGCCTTCAGAAAAATATTGAAAAATTAACTTTTTATGTGATGTCTTTCATACAAATTTTGTCATTTCTGTGATTCACCCAATGTTATAGATATTGCCGTATCCTTGGGGAAAAATGTCAATTTTTTTGCGCACAGAGCCATCTATGGTTCTTTATGTACTCAATAGACTGCGTGGCAGTGGGACAGAAAGGTAAAAAAAAACAGAGGTAAGGATGGTACACGGATCTGCTGCCACCACACGAACAGCGAAGTACTAGTTAAAGAGACAGGGGTCCTTAAAAATAAGTATTTCTTAATCAAACATTACTTATCACTTATCAACTGACAAGTATGAATACATGCCGCACGGTGGCAAGTGCCCCAGGGTAAGCGGGTCGCGAGTTAACTAAAGTGTGGATTGCTGACGTCATGAATCCTAACTGGCAACACAGCTGCCTCTTCTCCATGGAACTCACTCCCCCTTCCTCCCGCCCATGCAGCTGTACTCGGTGTAATGCTACCTGTGCAATTGACCTGCGGCTCTCTGTATTTAATTAATTTTTATAAATTCGGGAATGATCCGAAAGGGGAAATTTACTCATTTCTCGCTTTAACATAACTTACATTAACTTTTTGTGCATTCATGATTTCCTTGTTCCGTGTCCCTTTAAACCTAAACTATGAGCTTTTTCTAGAAGTCGCGAAACCAGTAACGCCCTCTCTGATTGGGCGTGACGTCACTGAGCCAAACCCCCTCCACTTTAGCCTGGCTCTGCCAGGGTTAAAAGTTGCGACTTTGGAGTTGCGACTTCTGTTTAGGCGCAAAACAGAAAGCTCGTAGTTTCAGCCTTAAGGCAGATCACGATCGCTCTTTTGGAGCCAGGAAGGTGTGTTCGTAAACCTGCTTGGAGTTACACTACGGTTTACGAACACACTTTTTTGGCTCCAAAAGAGCGATCGTCATTTGCATTTACTAATTCCTCGCTGCCCGTGTGGTGGCAGCAGATCCGTGTCTCATCCTTACCTCTAGCGTCCTTGAGAAAGGTAAAGTCATGCTGTTTCGCTCATTCAGCAAATTTGGGTAACGTTCCGCTCTCTGCACTACTTCAGTCAATATCCTTTTCGCATTGTTTATTAGATTTGTGATTTGTGAGCGCGGCAACAATGTGCACTACTTTGGTGTGGGCGGTAACCATGGCAACGCGATCAACAAGTGCCTAGCAACACGTTGTGATAAATTTCAGAAACTTTATATAAGGTCAGCAAATTTATGGTGCATTTTATTTGATAGCGATCCTATTTTATAGACTAAGACTGTGAGAGGCTGACATAAAATAACCATGGTTTAATATATAGTTAAATATTTTATATAGCTACTTAAATCTGCATGCATATAATATAATATCAAAGATTTAATGCATTTCTTTTTTATAGTTTTTTTTTTTTTTTACCTCAATGACAACAAAACCTTATATTATATTCACTCATGAATATAATAGTGCGTTAAGGGCATTGGGTGTAGCACCGGTAGTTGGCAACACTGACGTATCTTCACCATGTTAATTTTTGATCATTGCTCCACGGTGTAATTTTTATGCTAGAGCTAAGCTGATTGCTGTAGTATCAAGATAATTAGTAGCCCAAGTGCACAATTTGGCTAAATAAAGCCTGATTTAAAAAAAAAATATTTTTTAGTAATTTTTTAAATTTACATGCATTTTTCTAAAATATAAAAAAAAATACTTTTCTTTAAATCAGGCTTTATTTAGCCAAATTGTGCACTTGGGCTACTAATTATCTTGATACTACAGCAATCAGCTTAGCTCTAGCATAAAAATTACTCTGAGGAGCAAGGATAAAAAATTAACATGGTGAAGATACGTCAGTGTTGCCAACTACCGGTGCCCAATGCCCTTAGTGCATGAATTTTAGAGATTGAATTAAATTGAATTACAGGTAAATATGCAGAATATTAATTGTAATGAGATATTAGAATGTGAAAATTTTAGTGGCTTAATCGAAAGAAGGGGTAAAAATATGGTACTGTGAATTTTTTCAGATTTTTCTGGGACCAGGAATTAATTTTAACAAATTATTGAAAGTCTATTTTATGACGTCACGGGCGGCACTCCTTAAGAAAAAGGATAGGTCAGTGCCGCCCGTGACGTCATAAAATAGAATGTCAATAATTTTTTAAAAATAGTTCCCGGTCTCAGAAAAATCTGAAAAAATTCACAGTACCATATTTTTACCCCTTCTTTCGATTAAGCCACTAAAGTTTTCACATTCTAATATCTCATTATCTCATTAATGGTTTTAAACGAGAAATTGAAATTTTATTTCTTTAAAAGTCTCGAAACATATTTAATATATCGTAGTTCATGATTTAAAAAAATGCAAGGTTGCTGCCGGAAGTGTTTATGCAACCTTTCTGGAAAGTCTTAGATTTTTCATGTTCACATTTCAGTCAAAATCCTTCCACTTCCGGCTACTTCCGGTGGTAATCTTACATTTGTTGAACTAAAGTCAAATTAATTTGATATTCCATCCGGAAGTAGCCGGAAGTGTGAAGTTTGCAGCTCTTCTGTTTGTAATTCAGTTTGAAAATTTACAGAGTGGTTTTAAGTAGAAGTACTGACCTATGTCCTATAGTGAGAAATTGTAATATTGCAATGAAATGCGAATAGGAAGACCAGAAGCTTTACACTTCCGGCTACTTCCGGAGGGAATATCATGTAAATTTGACTGAATATAACAGTGGGGGCCAAGTTGGTAGAAAGTGTGGAAAGGTTGGAACATAATCTCTACGAAGAGATGAAAATATTTTACAACACTAAAACAATTGCTGGTAGATTTTCGATTAACGTATACATGAGGACTATGAAATATGAATTTAAATGGACTACTTGTCGGAACATGTATTGCGATGTCATTTTGTATAGCAATGAGGGGCATTCAATCTAAAATAAATGACAATACACACTCATTTTTATTAAATATTGAGGGGCATTCAAAAAGCACTTTTACCCTCACTTTAGCCTCAATTTTTATCCCTGCATGGTGCTAAACATGGTGCTAAACTATATGAGATTAACATGGTTATAGCCCCTGCTTTGTGAATGCCCCTCAATATTTAATAGAAATGAGTGTGGATTGTCATTTATTTTAGATTGTGTACACAGGTCAAGTACAGTTATATGTATGAAAGGAAATTCACAGACAATTTTGACATAGGAGCTGTGAAATCCCATGCCATAAGAGAATTATTTCGCATGGGTTTCTGCCGAGTTTCTGCAGAGTTGAATTTCAATGCCAATTTTATTCGTCAAATGTGTTCACCAATGGATTTTACAGCAAGTGCGCATTATAATCGTCGGAGGCTGAAAGTCACTCATGTAAATCTACCTTCACGACCTTCTCAAGTTTCTTGCCAGGCGTAAAAGATTCGTAATACGCAATACACCCACTATATTTCAGTTATTGATAGAAAAAGATCAAAATATATAATTTTCCCACAACTTCGTCATAAAAAAGATGTTGTTGATCGTGTTAACATTGCTGTATCGTCTCACTGTAGATTCCTCTTATAAATAGAGCAGCAACTGCGCAGTTGCCCGCCCACACTCGGCCTATATATAGCCAGGGAGGAGTTGTATGAACGTCCATTACCTTCCTTAGAGTGCAATTATTTCGGCGTACATTTCAACTTTGTGTAATTGACATAATCTAGTACTCATTTTATTTATACTCGTATTATTACAGTGGTTATATAAAGCGAAAGACATGTCAAGCCTGTATTACACGGTACAATTTTGCATACCATTTTTCCTTACAAGTAAACTTCCATCCAAATCCATTTGTTTGTATGGAGATGAAATTTTCTTGGGAGGAAAAGTGGTATGCAAAATTGTATCGTGTAATACCGGCTTAAGTTACACCTCTGGACAGCACGAACTTTACTCCTGCCTCACTTGCTAGAGCTCCAATAGACAGAGAGATACAGATTTTGCAATTTTGGGAGATGTAAGAAGAACACCCAGTCTATCAATATCAAAAGTTTTGGTTCACCTCCATAGACTGCGTGGTAACGTCTACAAACAAAGCAGGAGTAACGATCGTGGTGTCCAGAAATGTACGTCGAATACCCTCTAATTCTAATTTTGAAGAAAGATAGTTCTTATTCTTATTGACACCAAAATCAGCGTCTAAGATTGTATTTTTTTTTATTAATTTTACGTAAATCCAGTTGCATTATTAAATACTGCATGATAGCAGAACTTTGTTTTGTTTAAATTTCCGGCTCTTATATATGTACTTACATTAGTGTCAGACGGTGCATGACCTTTATAACAATATATCCCAGCATTTGCCTAGTTGTGACTGAGAGAACCATGGAAACCTCAAAAGGTCAGTCGGGCATTGAGGGAAGATTCAAATGATTTGAATATTTATATCATAATAAATTCATAAATATGTTGGGTAGTAAAACAAAAATAGCAATGTTATTTAATTCATTTTATAAATAGTTTCAACATAATATATTTTTATGAATCACAGTCAACGTATCCTGCATGCAATAAAACATAAAATATTCTCTATGATGTTAATTCCACATACCTTGCATAAAGTATGCTCTCTATAATTATGGTGTATACTTTTTTATTCGATACGTGATTTTTATAATTCTCTTTTGACCTGCATTTACATTTGCTCTAATTACTCCAGAGTGCTTTCCTGAACGTTTTTACACATAACTTTATCAACATAAAATGACAATCGAGCTCTCGACCAATCAGTTGCATACTTTCAGAGAGGCATAAATCAACGGATAGAACAGAAATATGTTGCTGCACTTTGGAATGATCTGCTGTAGTAAGCTCGTTATTTCACAATTTTGTAGCGGTTGGTAATATAACATAATTATTATAGAGCGCTCTGAGTTTTAGGCTGCATCATCATGCTGCACCAACGGTTGGTCTAGCTAGTTTGGGTAACTCTTACCTAATCTCCAAACGGGAGCTCGATCCAAACGTGACTTTTTTTTCCACAAAATATGGGTTTCGTCGTAATTGTAACGCCCTCAGTCATTAGAACACGTTCGTGTATAATATAATCTTATCGCGAGTTTCCTAGACAGAAACCTTTCACTTCCGGCGGGAATTTTAAATTAATTTGACTGTAATCATGCTCGTGGTGACTTGAGTGATCTAATTAGGCTCGGTCGCCACATCTCCCACAAATAAATTTATTTGCATATTGTATATAGTGAAACAAAATCCTCAAATATTACTGTTTTATATAATTTGTGACCAAATTCTAATTTGTATAATGCTATATGTAGCAGTTTTGTTTACATGGAATTAAATTTACATGCATGGTTATCAATTATTGAAACAACGTGCAAATCAATGACCCCATTGTACCTTGGGACAGCCCACACTGCCTTAATGTCAGAGGTTAAGTGGGGGGGGGGATTATTTTTCCTTCCGCCCAGTAGTGTAAAACCATTTTTGCTGAGAGCCCTTTGTCAGGATTTGCCTCCTCTTCCTACGCAAAAATTCATAAAATTTCCAAGAAATCTTTAAGCTTTTTTACACAATTTTCTCTTCTGTCAGTGTTATTTATAAATATTTCTACCCGGATGAAACTTGTTATATTATCTATTGTAATGTGAATTCGTGTTAAAATGTAAAATAAACTCATGGAAGTTCCATTTCTCCAAGTTAACTTTAAAATTTCATAACTAAAAAAACTAATTCGACTTTGTATAATTGATATTTTAGCTACTGATAAGGGATGTAGAGGAGAACATTTTAATTTTTTTAATAATTTTCATATGTGGGATTTTTTTTTTTTAACAATGGGCTTGTTAATTACCTTCCCTTTAAATTGGTTGTTGGGTGTTTCGTTACGTATTTTCTATATAGTCATATTTAATTAAAGGTGAATAAAGTTTGCAAAGAAACTACTTTACAAGCACTAATAAATAATATATATACTGATGAATATTAAGATCAATTTTACCAAAAACCCACTAACTGACAAGAATAAAGAAGCTTTGATTAGCTGAATTTCTCTTCTATTTTTCAGTATATTCTGTTAAAATTGTATTCACCAAAATTACTTACATAGATATTATCCCAGGAATTTTTAATACCATGTTTCTTACTGTATCTATAACTAGTAATCGATTTGGTATCACTTTTTTGGTACTAAAAATATCTGGATTAAAAGCTATGCTAAGTCCTTTTTGAATATCTTCTAGTGCGCATAAATACATCTGAAAAATAAAGAATTCCCTCTAATTATAGGCAAAACAGCCTATTTTCTATCCTGCAGTTTAGTATAAGGTTGACTTACCTAGCTGTTTCACACTTAATAGAGGCTTCAAGTCAGCTGATTTTTCGGTGATCCCACCCGCTATACCAAACCTATGTAAAAAAAAACGTGAATTCGTTTTTTCACCAAGAATAAGATTTTTCAGGGATAATTCCTTTACGGAACTTTGGTCCAAACTGAAAAATAAAGTAGATAATTCAAGATTTAGATTTTTTACTTGATTTATAACCGAGAAAAGTTAAAAAAACACTTTGCTTCATTTTCAAGTGCAAGATGGACCTTAGTGACAAACAGTTGCGCAGCGAAAGCGCATCACTTGAAGCCTCCATTCAGACCTGTTATTTAAAATTATACTGAAAATTATTTGAAACAAAACATACTCAAACAAAAAAATTTAAGCGTGTCTGCGTTGAGTGCTTCATTATATAATAAGTATATTATTTAATTGCAATGTGCATTTTCCGTCATTGGCACGTATCATATACATATCTAACAAGTAAGTATAAAAAATTCTTTATTCAATCCATTTCTCCTACAATCTACAATGAATATGTCAAAACAGATACTTGTTGAGGTTAATTGGACAGGTCATGTATTTGGCAAGTAAGCCAGAAGAGTAGTCAATATAGTTAATATAACGTTCGAAAGAAATGATTGTACTCGGCCATAGGATTTGAAAACGTGAGGTCCCAGGTTCAAATCCTGACCGAGTTCACTCGATCTTTTCATTCGAAAGTCTATATTTGGATTTATATGATACGTACCGTTGATGGAAATAGCCCATTGGAATTAATTAAAAACGTCATCTGATAGAGATAACATCTTGTCTACGGACTAAAAATAAATTTAAAATAATTATTATAACAATGTTTTTCGTCACTGTAAACAACAATAATTGAAGTCATAATAATAAGAAAGATAATCAGACTTCTTCTCATCAGCTGCAGAATTATAATAAGAAGGATGGTTTGAACTTTGACCTTTACAAGAGACCTGCCTGTGAAATACAATACGACAGCTCGGGGTATTTAATTATCAATAATTCTGGGAAGACATCGAGTTATTTGTGTAGTCACATTCCCAGAATGTTTCTCTTTTAATAAACTTAATTAAATGGAACTGTCAATCAATGATTAAACAGTCTGAAGTTATTGTTCACGTTGTATTACCATTACCCAGCCGCGAGCCATAAGCTCTTAGGAGTGTATGAAAAAAAAAAAACAAAAAACAAAAAAAAACATGGAAACTTTGCTTTTATGGTCATTCAATAAACTGCATAAACTAACTTGTTAAGCTGATCCTAAAAGCTAAAAGGGTCTTTCTTTAAATTATAGTGCAACCTATTGTACATTAATATTTTAAGGTCTAAAATGATTTTTAATAACAAACTAAAAAATTGCATTCTGACGTGAGACAGATAATCTTGTCCTAGGCATCGTCAAACTGTTATGCATGTTTATTTATTATATTTATTCAGAAAACAGACTACAGGTTAGGTAATCCGATTATAAAGAATACAATAGTTCATACAAATTCTTAGTTAAAATACACACGTACAAAAATTATTATATAACTAAAATCTTGGTAACATAATATAATACATTATATTTACAAATCCTTGCAATTTCTTGCGAAGATTGATGGAAAATGTCAAGCTCGTATTTACTGTACAGTTCATTGCAAAATGATTGAACTCTGGAAAGAACACCCAATCGTGCATCCGGGAGCTGATTGAGAGGTGATTCTGTATCAAATTGCTGACCATCCTGACTGAAATTTCCATGGTTCCCTCGGTCTCAACCAGGCAAATTATTGGATTTATTGTTATAAGCTATGGCTGCTCCTGTTCAGAAGGGACCCACAAAACCCTAATAAGCAATATCGACGCTTTAGAATAAGTGTTATATTAAACCACGAGGTTTTGAAGCAATTATGGACCTTAAGTACATGCAGATTAAGATCTATATTTGCAACAAAACATCGTGGTTTACACGACACTTATATTCTGATTCGTCGATATGCTAGGTCGGATCCACGAACAGCCTGGAATTTAAATGACCAATTTTGTTGTAGGACAACAAGATTTAGTATATAGAGAAGAAAATTTGTTTGTTAATATACGAGACCGACATCTAGCTCCCAAAGGGATTTCCAGATAGTTGAAAGACAAGTGCTCATAAAAAAAAAACTGAAGGCTGCTACAGTCAACTTCATTTGAAATTCCCTCCGGAAGTAGTCGGAAGTTTCTAGTTTCCTTATTCGTATTTCATCGTTATAATTTCACACATATAGGTCAGTACTTCTACTTCAAACCACTATGTAAAGTTTCAAAATTAAATTACAAACAGAAGAGCTGCAAACTTCACACTTCCGGCTACTTCCAGAAAGAAATTCAAATTAGTTTGACTGTATATATTGCATGAATATTCACAAATGTGGTCGCTTCACATTTTGTTCTGCAATTGGTATATAAGGTTGTGAATTTTTTTGAGGATTACTATCCCTATCTTAGGAGATGGTGAATCACTCTGAAAATTATACACCTTCTTTACATTACAACATAAATTTTCAGCGAAAAAAATGATGCCAAAAAAGTCCGTCTAAGTTTCAAGGTATTCAGGATATTAATAGTGCGAATATTATTGAAAATCTGGCGGTCATTAGTCAAATCAGCATATTTTTCAACTAAAAAAAGTAATATCTCAAAAAATGGACCAAAATAATTACTTTTTTACTTCAGAAAGTGAACAGTTATTTTGTTCTCTATGTTCTAATCTAAATTTTATAATTTTTTAACATAAAAAAATAATTACTATAGTGACAATAATCCTTAAAGGCATACAGGCCTCAAATTACAAATTAGATAGTCACCAAGTGGGTTTAGAGTATATAATCAACATTCGCATCATTTTTTTCCACGCGTGATGCATCCGTGCGAAGTCGCAGTTCATAGTAAGAAATTTAGTCTTTGATGACGTCATGAAGTCCTTGATGACGTCACAACTCAATGCTAATCGGTGCTAGCTGTGAGTTGTGACGTCAGCAAGGACTTTCTTTGTAGCGCGACTTCGCACAGACGCACCGCGCGCATGTAAAAATAATACGAATGTTTATTATAAACTCGAGCAACACTTAATGTCTGTCTAATTTGTAATTTGAGGCCTGTATCCCTTTAACTACTATCAGAACCAAAAAGGTGTACCCCTGAATAGCATACAAGTTCCATAAGGAGAGGGGTACAATTTTTTGGTTCGGATTATAGTAGAAAAGCAAATACTGAGTGGACTCGAACTCACGACCGCTAAGACCAGTGAGCTGTCTCGGAGGCTCCTCCTGGGAATGACGGCTGGAACATTCGAGCTGGGACTTCAAGTGGGCTCACGAAAAACGATTTTCTTGTTCCTGTCGGACTGAAGACACGGCAATATTAGTCACCGTTAAGGCGGATTTACATGTGGCTGCGATGCGATTTTGACACACAAACCATGAACTTGTATCTCGTAAGAAAATTCACAAAGTTTTGGCAGCAATCGCTAGAGGAAGTTTTTAAACAACGCAGGGGGAAAATCGCCGGTGTAAACATTGTAAACTCACTTTTATATTGTAAAATAGGTGTTACAATGACTATAATAGAAGAATTTTCTTTCGGCGCGGGCACTATATAATCCAGCACTTTGGTCGGACTGTACAGCGTGCAGTTTGCTCGCATAGCCCTGGTTCTTCGGTGCCGTGTACCTTTTTCGTGTTTTAATGTAAATAACCAAAGGTGGATTTACATGAGCGATTATTTCCAGCACGTGACGTAATTTTGAATTTTGCGTACTTGCAATGAAGTCCAGTGACGGCCATATTTGGTGAGTAAAAAAAATACGTCGCGATTTCGCCGCCGCAACTTAACAAATTTGCTTGCGAGACAGGATTTCAAAGTTTGTGCGTTAAAATTGTGTCACATCACCACTGCCACTCATGCGAATCTATTATACCTTTAGACAATGTTACTTACGAGGAACCAAATATAATAGCGAATGTCACTCGGTACCTCGCGGTAATTAGCCCGTCCTTGAATTACCTTCCGCTACCTGGTGAGACGTGTCCACGATTAGACACACATCATGGTCTTGATGTCGACCTACTCAGATCTCCAAGTAGGTGGGAAACAGCTGACTAAAAGTTTACCCTGAATAATACCGTGAATTGTAATTAAATTTAAAAATACTCTTCTTTTTCTAACTTTAATTGGAGCTAGTTTTTCATGATTGTAGGAAAACTCGGTGCAGGAAAACTCGGAGCAATTTCAACAAGCTAGGAAAACTCGGTGCACGGTAAACTCGGAGCACGGAAAACTGGGAGCACCGCTAGGAAAACTCGAAGCATCGCATATATTATAAAATATCGTATATATTATATATAACCAGCTATATTGTCGCCTCCAAACACAAAAGTTACAGGGGACTTAATTAAATATTATGAGGAGCATCACTATATCGTAATTTATCCTTAATAATTGTTCTCTAGGGCTTATAAATATTTATAAATTGTGTATTTGCCATGATAATTTTTTAAGAATTGTAATTATTTGTGTAATTATTTTTTGATGGTAAAAAATTATAAAATTTAGATCAGAACATAGATAACAAAATGACTGTTCACTTTCTGAAGTAAAGAAAGTAATTATTTAGTCCAGTTTTTGAGATGGTTTTTAGTTGAAAAAGATGCTGATTTGACTTGATTTGAAAATGGCCGCCAGATTTCCAATGATATTCTCATTATTTATATCCTGATATATCTCAAAAACTAGATTGACTTTTGCTTCATTTTTTTTTTCTTTTTGCTGAATATTTATGTTATAATGTAAGGAAGGTTTACTATAATTTTCAGAGTGATTCACCATCTCCTAAAATTAGTGACAATAAACCTTTTAAAACAACATACAGTTGAAATTTTTTGCTATATATTATATATATGTAATGTATCTCTTGAAACTTTACTTGATATCTTTCTATTTTTTATTTATTTATTTATATAATATGTATATTATACTGTATATATATTTTTATTTTTATTTTTTTTTTTAAATTTTTTTATATATAAAGCTGTGCATGCAATGAAGTAGAATAGTTGCATCTGTGATTATACAATTCTTATTCTTACCAATTCTTATTTAACTTTAACATAATATTTTGCTGCCTTGAGCCGTAATTCATCTATATAGATATTTTATTCTTTTATCTCATTTTTAATTAAAATAAATTTGCATTGCATATAAATTTATATGTAAATATATTAGGTTCAACAAAATGCATTTTCACATAAATTAAATACTTTTTTAAAAATGTTTACATATGATGTGCTGCTATAAATTTACTTTTAAATTCTTATATAACTAAATTCATGCATACTTTTCTAAATAATAAATTTTAAAACTGGTATAGGTATTGACTATTGTATTATATAATAATTAACGCAATAATACGGAAAAAAATTTCACTATAAAAGCGTTTTATTTTATATAAACACACTGTTATTTGCATTGATCATACATAAGCTAAAATATCACATTGGAAATAATGTTCGTCTACTTAAAAATTGATGCTTAAATTGTACAAAATAATACATAATTATCTTATTGGAATCTATATAATTAAATGCAAAGCTATAAATAGAAACAAAATCCACACCATAGCCGGAAATGAGGGGAGAGGGGAGGGGTCAGTACTAGGTGCCTAGTAGGAGATGTTGTGGGCCACATCCTCCACATAGTCATAGGCTGGGTGACCCTTAGCCCATGAAAGTTATTGGGCTGCGCCTCGCCCCATTGTTCAAGTGCTCGTGCACTAATTACCTCTTACCTGCTACCTGTTTTTTTCAATCCAGGTAGTAAAGAAACTTGTTGACAACGTTTGAACGCCATAAAATAATGTTCAGTTGAAAGTATTTCAATATTTTTACAATTTATTACCATTCCCTATTTTTTTTTCAGCATTGCATGTATATTATATAAAATATATATAATGATTAATCGTCATCATGTATAAAACATGATTAAGGTAGAGATAACGCCGAACAGCTGATCGACGTAATGCCCTTTGATTAACATGTAAACCTTAGCAAATTGACAAAAATTCTGAAATTTTTTTGAGAGGCAGATATTAGTGCCTTAAAGCCATAGAAAAAATTTCAAAACGATTTAACGAGCCGATTTTTTTTTAATTAATTCTTTTAATTTTCAGCATAGGGCTTTCCCATGGAGAGCCAAACTAAAAAATTAATTTAAAAAAATCGGCTCGTTAAATGTTTTTGAAACTTTTGCTATGGCTTTTAGGCACTAATATCTGCGTCTCAAAAAAATTTCAGAATTTTTGTCAATTTGCTAAGGTTTACATGTTAATCAAAGGGGATTACGTCGAACAGCTGTTCGACGTTATCTCTACCTTAAGAGGCATTCACAAAGTCCTAAGGCCACATTTAGGGCTCGATAATTTAAAGCCCGATTTTATGCATGCTTTTTAGACCCAAAATTTCTGGTCTTAAATTATCGAGCCCTAAATGTGGTCTTAAGACTTTGTGAATGCCCCGTATTTATTTCCCTTTCCCTTTAATTAAATAAAAATATATTTCTTCACATTTATGCAATATGTAATATTAGATTTTTTTTTTCAATGTGTTAATGATAATATATATAATGTCATATAACAAATAAAAATGAAAATTGATATAAGAATGTAATTGTTCTCATAAAGTTATATGGACATTATGGACAAAAAATTGCTGTACCGCTGTTCCTTCTATGAAAGCACTTAAATTTTTCCTTTATTTACAATAAATATTAATTAAATAATGAAATTATTTGAATTATTTATAAATTGTATTATATAATTTAATATAGAATTAGTGATATTCATAGTATTTAAGCCCTCCAATAATTTTTTTGTATGAAGGCAACAAGAAAATTACATGTGTTCGATTTTTGTTATATTTTATTATTTTTATGCTAATATACATATTCCAAAATCCATATACTAGTATAGGGATCTTGCAATATATGCGATGCTCCGAGTTTTCCTAGCGGTGCTCCCAGTTTTCCGTGCTCCGAGTTTACCGTGCACCGAGTTTTCCTAGCTTGTTGAAATTGCACCGAGTTTTCCTGCACCGAGTTTTCCGGATACCGTTTTTCATAATTATGTTAGTTGATTGGAATTATAGCATGTTATAAAATTTTTCCTCGTTTTTTTTTTTATTTTATATAGAAAAACTAAACAATAGATATTAAATGACCATAATTATGTAAAGTGCATCCAAGTATAATCCACCATGAATTATCTTCGATTTCAACTTAGAAAGAAATCCTTGTATTATTTTTTAATTGTATTCGCGGATAATGCAACTTCCGATAATTTTTAATGAATGACTTCCATCTGCTTGTTAACTTTTGATGGAAAACGTCGTGCAGCCATCTTGTTCTTGTGCAGGTCGATTACAGGTGTGCTGGGGTGAAGTAACCAAGAAAATATCACACTTCTCTTACGGACATGTTGAAACACGTTTCCATGGTTTCCTCTCGCTACGAGGAAATTTCACGTTAACTTCCGACGCCAAGTCGATTGCATTAAATCTGAACATTGACAAGTTGATACTTGAGTATCTTCAGTCAAGTTTGCATAATATTCCCTCCGGAAGTAGCCTAAAGTGTATGGTATCTGGTCTTCCTATTCGTATTTCAGCATTATAATTTCACACATAGGTCAGTACTTCTACTTCAAAATACTTTGTAAAGTTTCAAAACTGAATTACAAACAAAAATCACACTTCCAGCTACTTTCGGGGGGAATATAAAATTATTTTGACTGTATAAATCGCATTACATTAATTAAACTTCAAGATCTTCATAAAGTTAATATAAGTCTTGATTATTTTCCAATGATTGTTACGTAAGCTGAGAATGAAAAACATTGTTGTGAAATAGTTGAGTTTTCCAGGAATAGAAGAAAACTCTCGTGCAACGAAATGAGGCCGAGAGAGAACCTTGAGTGCACTTTATACTTCTGAGAGTTCTTGTATTCATATTCTCAACTCATTCAATTACTTGTTGAAAAAAATAAAAATCAACAATGGAAAAATATTTTAGTCAAATCAAATCCATTTTTCAATTTAATGTGAGATTGATGTTGTCGTCGTTTCACAATGGAAGGCACACGCAGCTGTCTCGGAAATTTAGGAGTCCATCTGCCAACCTACACGCACAGCCTCTTTATACGTTTTGTCGTAAAATAACCTTCACGCTACAGTAGGATTTGTGTGATATTCCCTCCGGGAGTGTTTTATTCGAATTGTATCGTTGTTATTTCATACATAGCTCAATCCTTCAACGTACTGCAAATCCAACTGTAAAGTTTCAAAACTGAATTACAAACAAAATAGCTACAAATTTCACACTTCCGGCTACTTCCGGAGGGAATGTCACATAATTTTGACTGTATCTTGACAGCAAATTTAGTGATACAGTCAAATTTAGTGTTGTGTTCGTTAAGAAGCAGTTCGTCGTGACAGCTTAATTTTGCGCAAAGTAATGGCCGTATTTCCACTTGTATCGAGATTGTAAAAGGACACAAGTCCACTGGTAGTAAGAATATAACATAACAACAGTTCACCATTCATTATTGGTATAGAGAGATGATTAAAGGACTTATGTTTACTGTTTCAAAACAATTTTGACCTTATAGCATTATACCAAGACTTTTTTGTCCCACGCTTTACCGGGGGGAGGGGGGATAAAGAGGAGGGAGGTTGAAACGACCCACCATTTAGCCATTTAAATCACATGTTACAAATATTAAAGCTTTCTTCTCAATAATTTTGTTGACGAAATAAAATTGGCTATAAAAAACTTCCGATTTTTTGGACAAGTGTTTCACACTTTTTTTCCGCTTTAAGGGAAAGAGAGCATCGATAAATTATTATTCTTTTTAGTTCCATTTGATTAACATGTAAACCTTAGCAGACACCCTTACCTTACTCTTAGTTTAAATGTAATCGCAAGACCAATTTTAGTGTCGTTACCATTTTTTTTTTCCATTCCACCTGCACATATAGGCAACCCGCACGTAACTTCTGCTCGCCGGGTTGCCGTCTTTTCAGGCGCTTTGTGCATTTTGCAGCGCTTGCAAGAAAAGTCAAAGCTCTTGTGTACAATATGAATTTGCCGCTCTGAAAGGCAAAGAGCAGTCGTCGCTCGCAGCATTGTTTTGAAGATTGATTCAAAGAACAAACAAATAATGGAGTCCCTTTGAACTCGACTTTACCGTTAAACTTCGTTCTCTGTCGTTTGTTATTTGTCGTAAAAAAAAGTTATTATTACTTATTACTGTAAAAAATTTGCATATTATATTTTTTACTTTTTTATTAATTAGCATTTTTATTATTGTGAAATAGAACACGTGTTCAATATACATATTGTAGCTGTAACTGTGTTGAAAAAAATATGGATTATTTCAACTTATATAGTTATTATTTCATGTAAAGTATAAATAAAGCACTTTGAGGACTGTACATATTTATTTAATTATTTCCCCATATTGCATGCAGTATATGCACTTGTGGGTTGATGAATATTTTTGAAATATATCATAATTTTTCGAACCTTTGAACCTAAATAATCAAAATGTTATGTCTCTTAATTGGAACTGTTACATACAATAACATAGAACCAAATCGTTATTATTATTTTTTATTTCATCGTGTGACTCAAATTTTCATCTACGATAACACAGATCTCATACACTATTTTCGTTTACCATGACAATATTATATCAATAAAAATCTCTATCTTGAATTCGCCTTGACTCATTTAAGGTTAAAATAGAGCTTTTTTTAAGTCGTAACTCGTGTAAGTTATAAGTCGTAAAAAGTCGGCTCACGGCGAGTCAAAATTTTAGGTTTAACAATCCAAGCAATGCATTTTTTTCAGCTTGCGCTGATTTATCTAGACCCTGGCAAAATTAAGGCAGGGTCTAGAAACTTCTGGGCGCAAATCGAGTTTTAGCCAATCAGACCGCTGTCTTCAAATTGTAAGCCAAAAATGAAAAGCTCGTATTTTAAGCCTTAAGAAGCCATTGTATTCGAGCTCGTATCCCCGACTGGTCAAACAACGTCCAGACTTCGCGTTGATTGGCCGAGCCTGAACTTTGTACGATAAACAATTAAGCAATGCTGCAACTTTGTGCAAAGTTCTGTAAAGTAGCCGCTGAGCTTCAGCTTGGCTCAAAGTTACAACAAGTATAGTTTAAGGCAAAGGAAACGGAGCAGCGAGTACAGTCTATTGCACAAAAAATATCACATTGTATTTACATGGCTCCTTTTGCTCCTACCATTTCGTTTTCTGTGGTAGGAAGAGAACAGAGACCTGAACACATTTTTTGTGCAACGATTGGACTTGGATACATCTTTAGGTGGGAGGTGGAGATGGCTGGGCAGGTATCGTACATTTGTCGCACTGGTTCTGGTTTTTGCCCAGCCTCTCCCTACCTACAGACGTACACGAGTACACTGGAGACCACGTAAGCTAAACCTCCCATCAAACATGAGTACCGCCAGCCAATGAAACAAGTAAAATAAAGCAACGTTGCCAAATAGTGCAGCACCGCTATTGTTCGGCTCCAGGTGTGCCACCGAAATGGCAGCGTCGCTTCTTTTCCATTGACTCGCGACATCGTTTGATGGCAGGCTTAACTTGGCCCCCATTGTACGATTGTTGCACAAAAAAGTCAGATTTTTGGACCTCCCACTCTTTTCTTCACTCTCTCATAACGAAAATGTAATGAGCAAAAATAGGAATTTTTTTGTGCAGAATAGTGTACACTTCGCTACATATATAATGATAGTTGTCCCCTTGACGTTGCCATGTTAAACTTTAACTTTCTTGTTAGACTTCTCCAAGAAGATAGTTCAAGCTCTCCACAGATATCTTCTCTCAAAGGCATCACTTTAAATCAGTCAATTAAGAGAATTGCATTGTTCCATTTGGTAGACCACATCAAAGCTAGTGCCGATCTTTGACAGTCTTACTGTCGTCTTCATGGTTCATTTTGTGTGAATTGAGATAGGAATCTGCTGAACCTTACTGCTGTGACAATCTTATCGAAGGAAGATAGAGAAATGAGCCTTAATGGCACAATCTTACCAAACGTCTTCATGGTCGATTATGTGTGACATATGATAATAAAAATAAACCTTAGTGACACAATCTTATATACCGTCGTCTTCATTTGTCGATATTGTGTTGTGGTACTTGAGATGGAAAAAAGAGCCTTAATGACACAATCTTACCACTTGATGGTCGATTTTGTGTGACTTTAAATAGGGAAATGAACCTTAATAATGTGACGTCATAATCTTACTAATCGTCTTCATGCACTATGCGTTCACATGGCGGTGTTTAATACTGATTCGTTTACAATGCCTCAAAAGAATAACATTATCCGTTGTCAACGAATATGTTAAAAACACCGTCATGTAAACGTCTTTATGGTCGATTTTGTGTGACTTGAGATAGGAATGTAATCCTTACGGTGACGTCACAACTTACCAACGTCGTCATAGTTGATTTTGTGTGACTTTAGGTGAGAAAATGAACCTTATATAATATTACAATCTAATCAAACGTCTTCATGGTCGATTTTGCGTGACTTGAGATAGGAATATTAACTTTACGGCGACGACAAAACTTATCAGACGTCTTCATGGTCAATTTTGTGTGATTTAAGATAGTAAAATGATCTTTACAACGTCACTAATGTGTGTGTTTTTGTTTCAGTCGCTGGAGAGCACTCGGCGCATGCTGGCACTATGCGAAGAGGTAAGTCTGCCTGCACGCTGCCTGACCACGTGACCCCTTGACCTCGTTAGACTGACCTGGATCATAACTACTACTTGTTGGAACATGTCGAGTTAGTGCATCATACACAGTCAAATTTAACAAGATATTCCCTCCGGAAGTAGCCGGAAATGTCAAGTTTGCGACTTTTCTATTGATATTTCAGTGTTACAATTTCACACATAAGTCAGTACTTTTACTTCAAACCACTCTGTAAAGTTTCAAAACTGAAATACAAACAAAATAGCCACAAACTTCACACTTCCGGCTACTTCCGGAAGGAATATTAAATTAATTTGACTTTAGTTTAGTTCAAGATTTCCACCGGAAGTAACCGGAAGTGAGAGATTTCTGGACTTACTAGCTCAGCTTTGAACCTGAAACTTTGCAAAGAGATTTATATTAATTAAGGGATTTTGCCCTATCTGCAAAATCTAATTTCATGATCATAGTTCAGCCAAAATTCTTACATTTCCGGTAATTTCGGTGGTTAATCTTTCATTTGCTGAACTATGCGCTCGAATTATTATTATAATTCAATCCGGAAGTTTGAAATTTTGAAGGTTTTTTCTTTGAATATCGAATCATTGCAAGCAGTTTCGTTCTAGCTTGTGCGAGAAATTTCAATAGTACGAACAGGAAGGCTTTCATTTCTCGAATTTCAAATTATTTTTCCACGTAAAATTAAATAAATTCTTAGAAGGATGTTACGAACTATCGAACTTGTTAGCTTCGATGAAAATAATTTCGCGTCGCAGGAAAGAAAATCCTTAACTCGGGGAAAGTTTGGACTAATTGAATACTTGTAAATTATTCAACGTAGAAAGATTAAAAGAGCTAAGATAGTTTTCAAATCTACAACTAATAAAGCTTTTATGTGAGATATAGTAAATATTTAATTACTAGCATGGAAATAATTTAATTTAGTAGAATATTCTTTTGAAAAATTATGATATCTTATATGAGGCGCGGATTCACAACTAAATTTCAAGGAAAGCCTCTCCATAACGCTTAATGTTAAACAAAATTTAGATTAGTGAAAATGCCATAGATATTATATTGCCCATGTTAAATTTAAAATTTAAAGGGAAGGGGGCTGCAGATTCTCTTTATCCACGCCTAGTTCTGACTGAAGTTTTCCATGGTTTCCTCAGTCTTACCTTGCAGCAAATATTGGGACTGACTGGCTTATATATAACATTTCTTTAGCTAACAAATGGCTGCATTGCTAGAAACTACGAGTATAATATCAGCGCTAAAGGCATGTGTTGGTAGAATAGCTTTTCCAGCATCTTAAAAACGACATTTTGACTCTTGCAGAAGAAAAGACTAAAATAAGTCCTCGGTTCTCCTTCATGCACCCCCTTCCCCCCTAAACGTCTCTCGAAGTCTCGACCTTTATCGAGTGGCCGATCAAAACGTTGACTTGACGACTTCTTGAAGGAGGTTGATAAAACAGAGCAGGGTAAATTTGCAGTCTGTGATTGTGGCAGAAAGATCAACAAGCCGCGGGCACAGTATGCAAACCTCGTCCTGCAAACACTCGGTCCGCTCTCGAGTAGTTCCCAGAGTTCGTAAGATCGATACCTCGTCCATATCAATGTATCGATTGTCAAAGATACTCTCGAACTAAGTAAATATTAAGATTGCTTTAATTATTCTAAACTCGGGAGTCATAATAACTAATAAAGTTGTTATTAAAAAAGAATAATAAAATTGTAAAAACTTTCAGAGCGCATTTTGATATTTTGATATATTTTTTTTTTTTCTTTGAAATTTTGCTAACATAAAATATAAAAATCAAACCTATACTCGACCGATTTTGCAAATCAGAATAAACGAGAGGGGGGTGGAGGGGCAATGATCATCTTAGAAAAAAAGACTAAAGTGCCTCAATAATTTTAAATTACTTGCGCAGAAAGTTAAATTTAAAAACTTATTTTCCATTAATAATGCTACATATTACATATGTTAAATAACCCAAGTACACTAATTTAGTTCAGTAAGGAGGGGGGGCACAAGTAGAAAACAGAAACAGAACTAATTTTAAACTCTATGTACGAGTATGTTGACAAACTACGTCTTCATCTCATCCTTTACACGTCTAAACTTAATCTTTTTTCCTCTAAAACACATCTTATTTCCTCCTCGTTCAAAGTGAGGATGAAATGAAGACAATATTTCTAACATTTTATGCTTGAGAAGAGGAAAAATATGTAATCTCATCTTTTGCCCCTTTTTTTCCGTCTAAAATGGTGCAAAAAGGAGAACAAAAAACGAGAGAAGATCTTAATATATAGCGAATAAATATGAAGGGTGCAGCCGACACTTCCGCTCACTTACATATAACCTTTTAAAAACAAAAATGCCTCACCAAAAAGTTTGAAGAGATGAGGTAACAATTTATTTAATACTCTTTCTCTCTGCAGCTTAAAACTTTTCTTCCTCCCTTGCAATATTAAGAAGCTTATTATAAAATAAATCTAAAACTTGTTTTTAACTGCTTGTATGATTTATTATATTTCAATTAATTTCTCTCTGTGTGACGTCACATTATGTCGTTATCTATTCCAGTCAGGCTCGCCAGCAAACAGACTTTGAGAACCCCTAAAGGTGTATTTACATGGAGCGATGTCCAGCGGGGCGAAAAAAGTGCACTTGCTTCAATATCGTTTGGCGGCCATATTGGCGATAAAATCGCTTCCCCCCCAAGGCGAGGAATTCCCGAGCCTGTGATTGGCTGCAGAACGCGATTTTCTCGCTTTTCCTGCTCCATGGAAATACACCTTATTAAAGCCGAGCGGTTTCGCTCAAAACTGAGAATTATCTGTTTATATAATTAACAAGTCAAATGTTTTTCAAATGCAACTAAAATTACGACGCACTCAGTGGAGCTAAAACAAAGCCCTATGATTAAAATTATAATACTCGCACTATTGTCCTTAAAATGTCAATAAGTTCGTTTCATTCTTCTATTACAATTTTGCGTATTTCATAGAATTATTATAATATATCAGACTGTAGTAACAAAGTTTATGATCACTCAATAATATATATATTATGTTTGATGCTGCTTCTACCTAATTGAGTCTCAGATTATGTAAAAGACTAATTAGGGGAAGGGTATAACCTGTATACGAAATCACACACGCGTATATTCTGGTAAGATTAGTGTATATTCTATATAACACAAGTATGATATAAATTATAATAAAGCACTGTATGAATAGCGGTAGAACTGTCAGGTTAGGTTGTCAGGCGGTGACTGGCGCTGGCTGGCGCGGATTCTAACTAGGAGGGGTAAGACAGGTGGGAGAATAGGTAAACCGTGGAGGGGCAGGCATCGTTATATGACCATATAAGGTAAGGTATTTGGTCACCGATGAAACATCAAAAATAGACCATTACAGACATGACAATATAGTAATTCATGCTAATTCTGGCGTATTATTATAATAAAATTATATATGAGGTCCCGGTGACACGCCCCTTTTAACTTGCTTCTAATTAATGGACAACTTAACAATGAAAGTTTTATTACATAAATGAAAAGTGGGCACCAAATATAATGCTACCCTGATCACAAATTTTTTAGAGCTCCCGGGAACTATTTTTAGAAATAATTAAAATTACAGAGGCGTCAATGAGCATCACTTTGAAATAAAAGGATTGGGAATACAAACTTTGCCCAACTTTTTATCAATACTTCCCGATTTCTAAAAATTCTGAGAAAAAATCGAAATATATTAATTTGGTACCCTCTAGCATTTCTCAATAAAAAAATATAAATAAATGAAGTACTGCAATATTATAAGGATTTTTTCGTTATATTGCGGGTATTTCCGTAACCCGACGCCCCCTCCTCCTCTACCCCGTGCTATGGTGTCAATGCCGAAGGTGGGCGGACCGTGGGCGACAGGCTATCGCAAGTCCCACGCATAAATGTATTTGAACAATCGCACGTCACGCTAATCCTGAGTTAATTGGTAGATCACTGTGGATTAAAATATTAATATTTTTTTTAATTTAATCACAATTTGGTACTTCTACTTATTAATTATTCACTTAGTTTGTAATTCCGAACCTTCCAAAATCCTAACTTGAGCATTTCGCGGGCCCATCGGGTAGGCGATATTATACCATGGCCACGGCAATCCATCCTGGCATTTGCCTGCATGTGATTGAGGGAAACGTGGAAACCTCAGCCAGGATAGACGCTACAGCTTTTGTCAATGAACAGAAAGTGCAATGGTCCAAACCCAGGGGAACCACATAATGGAAAAGCACAACGATTTACCCCTGGGTGGGAAACGTGATTTTTGTTGAAGTTGGTAATAAAAATGGATTGAAATATAACGTTCCATAAATGTTGTTAAAAAAAATGAAAATTTGTTTTAATAAGTACGATGATTTCTTTCAGTAGAGAAAATTAAAATACTAAAAACCATCTTCAAATTATTTTTCATATTAATATATTATTGAAAGTATTCGAATCAAATAAGTTTTCCCAACGTTTGAAAAGATTCTGTTTTTTTTTTTTTTTTTTTCAATTTCATCTCTTTGATGTTTCTTCCCATGCAGGTTTTTCGATTTCATTTTCATTTTGCTTACATAATATACGGAGGTAAATGTTCTATTTATTTTACAGAATCCTGTCTTGAGAAAATGGTGTGCAAATATTGAATCAATGTGATAATTAAATATAATGTTTGACGTTTAATTAAGTTGAAATTTATTTTAATATGTTTCAAATACGACGACACGTTTCTATGTGTAAATTTGAACAGTGACCATTATCGCGTGGGAGTATACTCACTTGGGAATTAAGGAGGAAAATTTTCGTAAAATATTGAAACAAGGAAAATATTAATTCATCAAAACAAATAAAGTTTATTAAAATCATGTAAAATCCCAAGTTAAAATAAATTTCATCTTTTATTCGCTATTAAGCACTCTCCTCGTCTAATTTCCTTTTATGTTGTACCATTTTAGAGGTAAAAGACGAGATTACGTCTTCTTTCCTCTTATGGAGCATAAAATGTTAGAAACATTGTCTCAATTTCACCCTCAATTTGAGCGAGGAGGAAATAAGATGTGCGTTTTAGAGGTAAAAAGATTGGGTTTAGACATGTAAAGGATGAGTTGAATACGTAATTTTTCAACTAGGAATGATAATAACAATAAGTGAAAAAATTACAAACTGAATTATTTACGCAGTTAATTTGTAGGTTTACATTGATATCAGTTCTGTTAAGTAGACACGGAAAATGAGCATGTCGTGACACTGACGTTTCCTCTCTTCGATCGTTCCCCCCCCCTCCCCCCTTCCGTCTGCTGTCGTCGCGGCTATTTCGGTCCCCAAGTGACGTAGTACGTTTAAAGGCGGATTCACATGGCGATTTATATGATGCGACGTGAAGTGAATAATGCGCAATTGCTTCAACATCCATTGGCGGACATATTTGGCGAATAAAAAAGGGCATCACGTGATATTTGTCGACGCAACCTGGCAAATTCACTTCCTCATAGGATTTCACAGCTTTTACGTCAAAATCGCGTCGCATCGCCGTTGTCGCCATCTGCA
The DNA here is from genome assembly GCA_949825025.1 of Siphlonurus alternatus. Taxonomy (NCBI): domain Eukaryota; kingdom Metazoa; phylum Arthropoda; class Insecta; order Ephemeroptera; family Siphlonuridae; genus Siphlonurus; species Siphlonurus alternatus. Next base: position 7,281,334 of record OX463780.1, read on the forward strand.
TCCGCCTTTTAAAGTGAATTCACATGACCGACGATTGCGATGCGACGCAACTTTCTCGATGCGACGTAATTTTTACACTTGCCGTGAATTCCGGTACTTCACCGAGTATTGCTACTCTTTTTAATCGCTAAATACGGCAGCAAGAGAAATTTATAGCAACTGCACATTATTCGCGCCGCGTCTTAAAAATTACCCATGTAAATCCACCTTTAACCGGCGTCGTGACAGGCAATATTCCACCTTTAGCCTCGTATATAAAATTGAGATGAATTTTGTATGTTGTGTTTAACTATACAATAGCTAGCTTCCAAAAGTTAAACAAAAGTGAAGTAACCACACGTTCAATATAGAGAGCTGCTTTATACGTCGTAAATAATTATATCTTCGTCTTATTTATAAATATAACACCATATTTACGGTTATGTAAATATGCTACTCATAATTATTATAAAACTATAAGAAATTTAATAAAAAAATTTGTGATGTAATCTTCGTTATTTACATTAATAGTGATCGATATTTTAATTAATGACGTCGTAAAGTTTGCGAGAAAACACTATAAAAATAGAAAAAAATACAATTTGGACTTTGCGATCGAATAAAAGTTCATCTTCGGTCAATATTGGGCTCGATTAACGAAGGAGTTATCAGGTTTCGCACTAACCGCGGTTAGTGTAATTTATTTAACCGAAAGCTGGATAACTTTCTTCGTGAATCGCAGCCATTATTAACATCATAAAGCACCAAAAGATGGCGTTGAAAACCTACTCGATAGTCAGTATGACTCAATTACACCTGTATGTATACTGGATACCAAGTTAAATCTGCCATCAAACGATGCCACGAGCCAATGGAAAAGGTGCGACGTTGTCATTTTGGTGGCACACCTCGAGTCGAACAATAGCGGTGCTGCACTATTTGGCAACGTTGCTTAATTTAACGTGATTTTATTATATTATACCTTATTTCATTGGCTGGCGGCACTCATGTTTAATGGTAGGTGTAGCTTGGCCTAGGCTTGTACTTTGGCCAGTAGCAATTCTCTTCTATATCAAAATATTTTTTAGAATGACTCAGGTAAAATCCACCTAATATCCATACGACGTAAATTAGTGAAATGATCCAGGTTAGTCTGCACCCCCTGCAACCCCCTAGTTTGTAAGTGACTGATACTATCTTATTATTACATCTTCGGTGGTGTACTGTCTGTCTATCTTTCTCTTTCTTTCTGTCTCTCTCTCTACTTCCTGTCTTGAGGCCGAACTATCCTGTGATTTTCTCATGTTTTGTCCTACCCCACCTGATTAGCTGATGGATAGATACGTAAATATCGCGGGGTAATATCGTATTTAATTAACTGAAATGACGATATGAAAATCCTCGATATATACGTATCTTCCTTCCTTGAGTAAACGAAAAGATTTTAACAACGTTCCTTCATACAGGTTAAGCCACCAATTTGACTAATGTTAAAAATCTAAGCCAATCACGTTCGAGGCTCCATTGAACCGCGGAAATTTGAATGTGCCTATCATGCAAAAGAGATTCTTAGAGACCTCCGTGATATATGGCCAGAAAATTGAGCAGCCTTGGCAGAGCTTCGCCGGAATTAAGAGTGGCAGCGCCACTGTCGCGACCAATCACCGTGGTTTCATCATCAATGACGTCATCGATGATTTCATGACCAGTGATTGGCCACCTCGGATGACGTCATTGATGATGAAACCACGGTGATTGGTCGCGACAGTGGCGCTGTCACTCTCCATTCCGGCGAAGCGCTGCCAAGGCTGCTCAATTTTCTGGACATATAACCGGTATGTCACAGAGGTCTCTGTAGGGTCTCTGAGTTTTTTTTAATTATTTATTTATTTATTTATTTACTTTTTTTAGTCTATTTTTGAAATTTCACGGTTCAAATTGGGATTAAAAAAATTGACACACGAAATTCAAGTGTGTCTTATCCTGTATAAAAGATCGTTGGGTTTCAGATGCGACGTCTTCAGAGCTTCTGGTAGCCGCTGTTTGCAGAAGTACTAAAAGCTAATATCCAAAATTTTATTACAGCAAAATCCCTAGATAGTTTAAAATGTTTTTGTCCTGATCCCCCCGTTTGTTATTTGTTGTATCCCTGACTAGTAGGTTAATGTTCCGCCAGAGGTCAGCACTGGAGGTAAGCTCCCTCCAAGGACGCTAGAGTTAAGGACGGGACACGAAGATGCTGCCATCACACGGGCAGCGGGGATCTAGTAAAGACAGATGACAATCGCCCTTTTGGAGCCAATGTCATTTGCGAAAGATTCAAACGGTGTAAATGAAATCCATTAACATCGGCCTGATTAACCATTAAAACTCTTTTAAAATAATCCTACCTGTGTTAAAAATCATCGCTGAATTCATTTCTGTCAATTTTAAACCCGAATTTAGCCGCTAAAAATTACTTTTAATGGTTTCTTCAGTTGTAACATTTGAATTTTTCGTGGATGAAATTGCCTTAAAAAGAGTGATCATCATCTGCCGCTATACGTTCCTGGCTAGTCCGTGTGAGGGCAGCAGCTTCATGTCTCCTCCTAACACCTCTAGCCTCCCTGGCTCCCTCAATGTGGTGCATGGCTCAACTCAATTCTCCTCGCTCTCTATCAATCAACCACTCGCTCTGTCGGTGTCTCCTCCAACTACCACATATTTTCTATCTCTATCTGTTTCCTCCAACCTATCAGAAAAACTACAAATTAATAATAATTGCCATATTATATTACATAAGATACACTCGAAACCACATAAAGAACGATAAGTTAATGTTGTTGTTCCAAAGAAAGTTTATAATGCAATTTCTAGTTCATTTCAGACAAATGAACTAGAAATTCATTAACCCTTTCGTTAATGAATTTCGTTAACCCTTTACAATTTCTGGACTCTAATAGGAAGCATTTCTCCATTATTAGCATTCTCTTCTCTTATCTCCGCTAAAATTTAAAATCGATCCCCTTACCGTACTGCATTTGCACTACTGCAGCGTCCATAAATAAATTATTCAGGGGTAACGAAAGTTTTGTCTACCGGTATACATAATTAAGAAAACAATAACGTTTTTCTTCAAAATCCGTTTAGCGGGGAAAAGGGGTGGGGGTAATATAGTTGTAACAGCCTCAGTATAAAAAGTTCAAGGGTGGATTTAATCGAATTCCTTAGAGGCACAAATATGGATGGCGTCCATTCATTCCTCCTCTGAAATCCCAAAATCTCATCTCAATGACTCCGCGATATCGCTGTCAATTTAAATGTATTTCCATGCATAAAGCAATGTAAAGCAGGGCTTAGCAAAGCAAGAAACGCGCACTTCCTTCAATATCGTATGGCATCCATCTTGGTAAGATAAAATCGTCTTTGCGATTCAGGGAGTGATTTTATCGCCAAGATGGCTGCCGTACGATACTGAAGCAATTGCGCCCTTCGCATGACATCGCTCTATAGAAAACCACCTTATAGATATAATTTAATAGGTGTATTTCCATGAAATGACTTGATATCCAACATAGTTGCCATATAATTTTGAGGCAGTAAGTAATTTCTCGAGCAACCTACTAGATATTGCTTCATGCCATGGAAAACTACCTAAACGATGTAAACTCGCTTGGAAATAGCGTCAAAACAGTTTTTCATGGAGCGGGGCGAGAAAAGCGCATTTGCAGTAAAACCGTATGGTAGCCATATTGTCAAGAAAAATAGCGGCGCTATGAAGTCACTGCGGCAAAGTGATTTTTTTTTGTAGCCAACATGGCCGCCATACGGTTTTACTGCAAGTGCGCCTTTCTCGCCCCGTTCGACCTCGCTCCATGGAAAACCGCCTTTACTCATGTGAACCCGCCATTAATAATTGCATCAGGTTATCTTCGATCGATTGAAATGTGATCACTATACTCGCTGCTAACTATTTTGCCATGCCACATTTTTTATTTAGTTTTCTCTACTTCCCACAGTTGACCATATCACAATTAATATACACGAATATATATTATATATAACAATGGAAAGGTTATTTTAAAACCTATTGTATTCAAATTATATTCCGAGTAGTCCCAGTACTACTTTAAATTGCTTGAATCAATTATAAGTTATAAAAGGTAAAATACGTCCTCGTTAGCGTGGGTTATTGTAACGTAAAAATATCGTTTATAAATACATAACGAGGTAGATATAATCGATTGTGAATCGGAGTGGAGTCTATCAAATTTGTTCACTATAATTACCGACTATTGAAATTGTTGAAACATTAAATTTTTGTCTCGCACCTCCTCATTTTATCATTAAATTCCTACTTGTATTTTACAGAACCATATCTAATTTGGCAAAGTTTAAAATACAAAACGATCTCACTCCCACAATAGGTACTATTTTTTTTTCCTCCGGACCGACCGCCAAGTATAGATCTGATTCAGTAAAAAAATGAGAAGGGGGTACTAAAGGCTGATTTTGAATTTCTTTCTTGGGGAGGGGGGGGGGGGGGGGGTTGACTACTCCCTTCATGAATTCCGTGAAAGTTACCGTAACTTGCGTTTTATTTCCAAATGTAGTGATCTTTTGAAAAGTATTGTTAACGTTTAAGCTCATCATATATTTTATTAAATAATCTACACATAAAGGTGTTTTTACATGGAATATTTTTTTAAGTGATCTTACACGATTATTGCGCACTTGCTGTGAATTCCTATGGTGGCCATATTTGTTCGTGACTTTTATCAGTCACGTTTAAACGTGAATTTTACGCCAAAAATCGCGTCAAATCGCATTTATAACTCATGTAAAAATGCCTTAAGCCATGTATTTGATACACACACTTTAAAAGGTACACAGTAACTCAGCCCCTCCCCCTTTCTATGTGTCTCTTATTCATGTGTCTCTCTCTGTGCCACGCTTGCCCCGCCGTCTGGTGTCATCTCGCTGAAGCTAGCAGGGTGCCAGGCTGGCATCGGCTGGGTGTTGCTCTATCTCCATCTATCCAGGGAGACTAGATATAAAGACGGGACACGGAGCTACTGCCCCCATACGGACTAGCCAGGAACTAGTATAAGCAGATGACGATCGCTCTTTTGGAGCCAATAGTTCTGTTCGTAAAACCACTTTATGATTTACAAACAGACCTTTTGGCTCCAAGAAAAGCGATCGTCATTTGCATTTACTAGTTCCTGGCTAGTCCATGTGGGGACAGCAGCTTCGTTTCCAATCCTTACCTCTAGTATCCTTGCCTCTATCTATCTGTCTGTCTATGTGTCTCTGTGTTACCATATATGTTCTTATATGTAGGTGTGTTCGCAGAGCTCTGTATATCTTCTTATATATAAACTATGCATGGGTGTAATGGTTCTTTTTTATATATTTTCCCTTATTATTATTATCATGATTCTTATATGGTGCTTTTTTACTATGTATTAGGCTCTTATTTTTTTTTTTTTATTATATTAAAATAAAAAAAAAGACGGAATATTTGATAAATCGTCATTACGGTTATTTTTCCTTGTTTTTTTCGTGCTGCCTCCTACTACCAGAGCAAGGAAGCTGGTATTCGAACCTTGGTCGCTCTAGACGATCAGGGAGGTAAGTTCCTCCACCCTTCACCACCCACCCTCTCTCCCCCAAACCTTCAACACTTCTTCACATTACTTCTCCCCATCGTCGCCTTAAATAAATTAATGAGGGTACAAAACTAATATTTTTATTTAAGAAAAAAAGTATCTCTCCATTAATTATATACAAAACTTCTATAAGTTATAATATCATCAACTCTTTCTATATTATACACACGTCATTTATACTAATCATATACTAACATGCCTTAATATTTAATAAAAAAAATGCTCGTATAGCTTTTCGGGTAATTTTTAACAGATATGTTTTGCACATTTACTCATATTGACAAAGTTGAAAAGGTGACGTCACATTTTGTGTTTGAGCGATTGGACCTTATGTATTACGTTAATGAGGTTCAATTTCGTTTACTGCCAAATGTAAAGCACCTTTGCAGTGAAATTACAGCTCGATATTTTGTTTATTTCTAAATAAAATACCGAGTGACTGCATGCTTATTATTATCTATTAAATAACATCACCTTAACTTGAAATAATAACATGCTGGGGTCTGTTCGTAAATACATAATTGAGAATCAATTAACAGATTTCCTTCATCTGATTTTTTATTTATGTATTTATAAACAGACCTAATAACGCTTAAATTTGCGTTAGTTTTAAATCAATAAAAAGTTTTCAAGTCCTCTGGGTATTAATTTTAACACTTGATTTTTTGTTTTATTTTTGCATGCTATAACTTCAATTTAAGAGACAAACTACTATCATGTTTTTTTTTTTTACAGATTTAACCCGACAATAAATCATAATATGTTAATCCGATACAACTAATATGTATATTAAGATTTATTATTTTTTTTAACCACCAATTTTTTTATATATATATATAACATTTTTACAGTTACAGTTATAGGTATTTACGCTAACCATATCTTCACATCTTGACCTAACAAACAGTAAGTAACGGAGAACTTTCTTACTAGCATCATCTACACATCTCTCTCTCTTTCTTTATCTCTACTAATGACATCAAAACTAGGACATCAAAGATCTTTCAATCGGAGCACTAACACGTTTGAAAGATTTAGGTTGGTTCTTAAAAAAAAATATCACATGAAATATATCTTTATTGCATTATATACCATGCACTTTAAAAAAAAAATAATACCTTAACGCAAAGCCAGATATATAAAATTACAACACTTTTGGAAATATCGAACGTTACCCCTGTTCAATTAAACTATGCTATATGCTTTTTAGGGCAGACTTTTATTCAAATCTTCAGGGGTAACATTGGTGCTTTCCTGAGATGTACGTATTGGAAAATAAAAGTGGAACATGTTGCATGCCGAAGTGTTAAAGTAAATACCATCAATTCAATCGCAGTGCTGAACCGGCAACACTGTGGCTGTGAGTCACCTAACCTGAACTGCGACAGTGTTGTCATATCAACTAAGCAATATTGAACTGGCAACATTGTCTATTTTTGTTGCCTTCTCGGAGAAAGTGCGACTGTCAGTCACCTAACCTGAACTGTGACAGTGTTGTCAGATCAACTAAGCAGAATTGAACTCGCAACACTGCCTACTTTTGTTGCCTTCTCAGGAGAAGTGAATGTCAGTCACCTAACCTGCACTGCGACAGTGTTGTCAGATCAACTAAGCAAATAAACTTATGGCGCTCTCTTCAACACTCCAGCATGCAACGTGTTCCATTTATATTGACCATGACTGTACAATTGTTTTATATGTGGCTATGTGTCCACTGCATGACACCCAAACATTGGCACGGATTGCTACACCCCCAACCCCACGCATTACAAACGCCGCCGCCTCACAACCCCCAGTGCCACCCCCAAAATACCCCCACATCCCTCTCCAATGTCTCTCCTTTATTCCCGCACTCGTGTTGGCTGTTGCATACTCGACGTGTGGACGCACCAAATCTGATAATGCATGATCGATAAAACTTTGCGATGTATCGACCATAAAATTAACGTCGATTGTTCCACCGGATCAAAGTCGTAAGTTAATTTCTAATTTTGTCGTCTAAAATGTCAATTGTGCCTGATAACAGTTAACTTACAGTCTAAAGCCATTTGTGTCCCAGTATCTTCAAGTTGAAAATAATATTATATATATAACAAAACTATCGATTAATTGACTACCAATTGACCAAAACTATATATCGACTTCTTACAATTGACTTATAATTTTGATCCATATAAGGATAATTTTGATATTTAAAAATTATTTCATTTCAGAAGTATATAAAATATTGAAAGAAAATTTATTTAAACTAATCGACTTAAGAGCAGCTTATAATACTTTCTTAATTACAAATAACTTATTTTCTGTAGCAATTAAATTAAAAAATTTGGTTCGTTCCACGTACGGGTTGTATGCAGGGACTGAAGGCTATTTATTATTATTATTATTACTATCTCTATCTCTCTCTCTCTCTCTACGAGAGAACACTTGTATTTTTTGGGTGTTTTAAAGCTTGCAAAGCTAGCCGTGTCGCTTGGATGTTTATGTGGCCAACGAATACGAAAAGAAGGCAAGTTGTTAACCAGGATATCAGCCGTTAAGGTTACTGTTTTTATTATTATTATTACTACTCAATTATTACTAAATCTTTATTCTGTGTGTAACCTCCCTTTGCTCATGTATCGGTCTATGCCTGCTTTAGAGCGAGGATGCGGGTGCCAAGACTTTGAATACACTCAGCAATCAAGGAGGTAAGTTAGGGTAAATATTGTATTCCCTAAATGACCCCTATAACAACTATTAACTAAGGTAATGGTGATTATTATACTTGTGTTTGATGTGTGTTGTTGTGTTGTGTGTTGTTGTTTTTTTATAACAGTTGCCGGTCGAGGTTGTTTTCGCTAGCTGATCAATGACGTCATCTGTCTATTTTTAGTAGTGGGTTAATAGAATGTAAAAATGGAAAATATTTTTAGCACTTTATAACCTGTCCTTTAATCTCGCTTGTTTTTTTGTTTTTTTCTCCTCCCGCCTCTATAAGTTTTCCTATTAGAATTACCTTGGATTTAGATGTGCAAATACACTGTAAAGTATTGCAATTTTGATATTTTTATGCCAACAAATTTTAAATTATACTTAATTTTGTGTTTCTAAATCCAAGCAGTTCTCTATACTGATTTCTTTGTATGCATTTTTCCTGATATTTATACTAAATATATATAATTTTATGTGTAATAATTAGATATTATATAATCACGTTATATTATATATATATATTTAAAAAATTAATTGCTCCTCGCATGATCTCGAACTCTCGATCAAATATGCGTCGCCTGTTGCTCCTTTTTTTTTCGGCAATTCTGATCCAATGACGTTCAAATATTTCAGGACCCATTGTATCGTGAATGATCCCATCATGCAATGCTATTTTTAGAATTTCGTGATGCAATGTGACCTAAAAAAGAATGACGCTCGAAATTCACGCGTGCCTTAACCTGAAACAATCGCAACTTACGTAATGGATCTTGTCGAGCCGCGTGGAGAACTACCAGTCCAAAGTTTCATTATTAATAAGGTAGCGTTCCGATTGAATTTAAAAAAAAAAAAAATGAGTATCGGTGCGCGCCGTTTGATTCGAACGAGCGATCGAGAGCTGCCGCTACCAATTCGTTTGCTGATGTTCCACGTTTTGCTGTTTGTAGAGCCACGAAGTCGGCATGAAAACCCTAGTGATGTTGGATGAGCAAGGGGGTAAGGCCACTAAACATTAGACTAATAACTAAAACAAAACAAAAAAAAAAGGGTCAGCCTATTTTAATAAATAATTATAGTTATTAGTTTTTAGAAAGTATTTTTTAATAATATTTTCAAAAGTGGTGGAGTGGACATTTTCTCATTGCTTTTTTTTTTATATATTTTAAGAGAATTTTTTTTTTTATTATTATAGTGCAATTAATTTTTAATTTTGGCGCCGCTGACCCCTACGACTGGACTTTAAATTTTGGCGCCCCTTGCTCGGGAGAGCGCGCACTGAGATTTGTCCCTCCCCACAAGATGAATTAAGCGACCCTCCCACCTTGTTCCCCACCCCCGCATGTGCCCATCCCGTGCACCGAGCCCGCAATGGGATCATAACCAGAGACACATTAGTGACGTCATCGAGTTTTTCGTTCTTCATTTTTTCTTTTTAATCCAAATTTTCAAAACGCCTGCACACATAGGCAATTTGTTAGACTCACGTCCCATGCGGGTTGCAGACATTCAATTTCTGTTCCTTTTTATATCCGCGTGAATAGGGTCTACGAAGAGCCGGGAGGTTAAATTCAATTCAGTCACTTAAATGTGGCCAGTACCCTATACTAGGGTTCAGTTAAAAAGCTAAAAAAAAATAATATTAAAAAAATATATTTGTTAATTGTTAAATTAAAGCTATTTTCAATTATATTGTTCATACTTTTTCTTTGAAATTGTATTTACATTCCCAAATGCATGTTTACAAAAGAAAATCAAAAATGTAATAAGTATATTACTGTAGTAGGTAATAAAATTTGAACACGTTAGAATAGATTTACATGAGCGATGTAATGCGATTTCGATGCACTAAAATCCTTCAGAATGAATGTAAAATTCCACACTTTCAAGTGAATATGTGACGATGGAAACGCGCGTTGACAAAGAGTTTGCAAACTTGAAACTTAAGCTCGGTTCCTGTAATTGCACACAATAGAGGCTTCAAGTCAGCTGATTTTGCAGTGTTCCTACCATCTTGTCCGTTTCACTCTAATTTTACATTAAAGGCAAAATAAGCTTTTGATACAATACATAATTTATCTAAATGGGGGTACAGGAGATTGTTTCAAATTAATGTTTTTACATTACTGAAAAAAATCAAATCTTCTCATAATATTGTGGCTTATGGACAAAAATTTCCCTCTTGAAGTTTCTATAGATCTGTTCGTAAATAACCCTGTCGGCGTACAATTTCTACTCTCAATTGACCTTATGTTCATTTGCATAAGGTCGATTGGGTGCAGAAAGTGTTTACGAACAGACCTTACAATCGCATCGCTCTAAAAACCACGACTCATGTAAATCTAGGTGTCTCTCCTCCCATCCTCCCCATTCCAACTCCTGGTCGATGTTATAGAACGCACCTGCACGTATGCACGATCTGGCTGTAGTTGTCTTTTTACAGTCAATGTGAACACTTGTGACGTCACATCCACCTAGTCAGTAGGCACCACCCACATGCTAGAGCTAGACATTATCACCAACCATCGGAAAGGTGACAACAATAGATATCAACAATGTTATAGTAACCATGTAGTAATATAATTTAACTAAGCTATTATTGCCAAAAAAAAAATTAACGCTGTAATTATTTACTGGAGATATTGAATTACAAAAAAATTTACTTGAAATTACCACGATTTAGAATAAAAAATGGACCAAACCTACATTTTTTTATTTATATATACATTTATTTATTTTTTTACTCTCTAACGCCCTTAAAATCGAAGGAAAAGATGCTGTGACGTCATAGTCATGCAATGTCTTTCCTTATGATTGCATGATAAATATTTGCATGACTATGACGTCACGGTATTTTGCAGCACGATTTTAAGGATGTTACAGGGTTAAAAAAAAAACTTGACAAATATATTCTATCCAAATATCCAATAATAATAATAATTATTATAAAAAAACATAATGTCCAATAGAGTTAAAATTGTTGACGAAATTCCTTGAAATTATCAATTTTTAATTCTAAAGTAACGAGAAATATAATAATTTAATTTAAAATTTTAACCCAGTAAACTTTGACAGTGTATTTAATTAAGAAAAAAAAACACATTATAATTAATAATTTACTTAAATTGCTTTTTAAATGCATTTAATATAATCTTTGCATGTCTTTAAGCAGAAGAATTAATTCTAATTTATAGGCGAAATGAAGAAATTGAAGGTAACGAGCATCCAATAATAAATCTAAGAAGGATCCCGTCTTAATTTAAATTATTTAAAATTAAATTAAAATTAAATATAACTAAAATTATGATCTAATAAAAATTACACCGGTTAGAACATATGTTATACATTAATTAATATGTATTTATAAAATGTTTCTTTTTGTTATTATTAATTACATAAAACAAACAAAACAGGATCGGTAAGTACATTATGTTGATTACTATGAAAAAACATGTGCAAAACATATTTTAATTGGGCATAAATACACACAGACACATTAACACTCACTAACATATTTGGTGTGGATAATATTAACATAAATTAATTTGATGTCCTAATCGTTATATAACACAGTTGGTTTTGTTTATTGGGCGCAATCAAGCACCTAATATTCATAGTAACTGAACAATCTTAAATAGAAAATTATAAAAAGTCAATATGAAACGTTATGTCAAGCGCTGCTGTGAAATATTGGTTGCTATACAAATGAGCCTAATTTACAATATCTCTGTTCAAAAATTAAATTAACTTTAATTTTTGGCTTACTGACACACCGACAAATTTTTGTGTTTTTCAAATTTGAAAATTGTTTTGATTAAAATAATGTAAAAATTTAAATTTTAAATCAAAACCTTTGGAAAACACCTGTTTTACAATTTTCTACATATTATAGTAAAAAATAAAGTAAATGAAAATCACAAATTATTAGCAACAATCGGTAAAATTTACAACTATTAGTTATGATTTTAATTAATAGCAATATTAATATCATTGCATAGATGAAGTCTAACTTTAATCCAGGCTTAACTTTGTTGATTTTGATTCTTGCAATAATTGAAATCGTCAAATTTAAGTCTTAGCTTAAAATTTGATCTCATTTATACAAGTTGATTAGCGCTATTTCTTGGTCACTAATATTTTATAAACGTTGATTGTTGCTATTGTCGGAGTGTTGGTAAGCGAGCTCGGATATTTGACGTTTTTCTGATGCGTGATGTCTTGCAGAGCAACTGGACCGCATCGAGGAGGGGATGGACCAGATCAACGCGGACATGCGAGAGGCCGAGAAGAATCTCTCTGGAATGGAAAAATGCTGCGGAATCTGCGTGCTGCCTTGCAACAAGTAAGACCACCGTGTCTGGGTGTCTAGAGCTAATAAGATGTTAATTCTAGATATGTGGTATTGGTTATTTGTATTTAGAGACTTGAATTATGTTAATGGATTACTTGAGTGAAAATTTTTTATATGTATAAAAGTTATAACATAATTATATAGTATCGTCATTCTGAATTTATTTTTAAAATATGAGTGCGAAACATTTGGACTTTGAAAAACAAAATAATTTTATATTTATACTGATTATGCTCCTTTCAGAATTGCTCCTTAATAATAATTGCGAGGGCTTAATTATAGATGTTAAAAAGGGGTGTAGTTGTAGTTAAAAATAATATATATTGATACTTGTTAGATTAAAAAAAAAAACATCATAAATTTATTTAAAATTTAAAACAAAAAAAATCTGAAAATTCTGAAAAATATCAGAGTAACATAACAGCAACAAATTTTCATTCAAGTTGTCCATTTTAGAGAGGTATTTAAATGGTGGGCTACAACGCCTCTATTGTGTTCATTGTTTTGTCAATCTAGTTTATATCCGTATCTTATAGATAGTGAATTTGTAACCATTTTTTTTTTCAATGTTCTTATGATATTTTAGATATAAAAAATACTTTATTGTGGCATGCTTAGCTGACTTCAAAATTTACCAATGACTTACACATAACTAATAATTAAAAACATTGTTTTGCCACCCAAATGAAAGGATAATATGACTTTGTAAGAGATAATTCAGTGTCAGTGCAGGCACTCTTTTTCTTGGGAGTTGCACAAATATTGATGCAACATTTGCCAGTTTTCGCAAAGAAAACTATCACTCTTACCTATTAATATGACTTTTTAAGGTTAAGTTTGGCATACTAATCATGTTTTCTGCCTCTACTTATATTTATAAATTTAATAAATTTGTTGATAAAAAGAGTCACATGCCACCAGATTGACTCCAAATTCTTCCATTCACCCAGCTGTTTAATCCAAGTCTGTCGCAAAATAATCAGATATTAAAGTCTAATTTGCTCCCTCTCCCTGATATTCAAACATGGGGCACTACTCTTTGCTAAGTTCTTTGCCTTATGTCCACCTCCCGTTTCCCTACACTGGTTACCTGGTTCAATTCTAGTAAATTAATATGAGTTATTATGGCTGGTTTATCATTTTAATATGAATCAGCCAATATTCTGTGAAATCATACAATATTGGAGACAAATACAGTATTATATTATTTCTATTAAATTTGTCTGTAATAATTATGTACGTTTGTAATTTGTTGCTAATGTTTCTATGTCTTCTTGTACTGTCTTCTTTGTACAATTTTTTTGTAAAAATAAAATATTTTTGAGACAATTGTCCATGTGGTACGAGCAACAAGTAAAGTTTGTGTGTAAAAAGTAGCCATACTTGCATGTACAGTAAAACTTGTTATTACGTAAAGGACCCATGAGGTCACATGAAGTCTTATCAAGTTTAAAGGTTTTCCTATCCATAAAATGTTAATTACTTTTGACGGGACGGCAATTTTTTTTACACAAAATCGAGTTTTACCTAAGTACAAGTTGCATAGTAATGACTTTTTACTGTTATTTTTACAAAACAAATTTTACCTCGGGGCAGCACGGTAGTTATTATCTGATTCACTGGAGGTGTTTGAAGGGACTGGTGCTAATTTGTAAATTCTAAACTAAAACGATCACCAGTCATTCAAACAATAAGCCACTCCATTCACTGACAATGCTGAAAATCAGAGCAGTAACAGTCATGCTGTCCCAGAGCGTGTATAATATTTAAATCATAAATAGACGCACAATTGCATGGATGAAGTTTAACTTTAAACCCGGTTTCAGTCAATAAAAATAAACCAATAGTTAAAAAAAAGGAGATTGGATGAACACATATGATAGCAAAAGATTTGTTGGAAATGAAGAGGTAAGTCAAGCTTTTAGCTGTCATTTACCCAGCGAAAAGAGTTTTTTTTTTTTTTTTTTTTTTTCTTTTTTTCTTCTATCTTTTTGATGGGTCAAGTGCAACTGAAAGCTTGAACTATTTTCCTTCCCAACAAATATTTTGCTGTCTTATGTGTTTCTATCCTCTCTTTTTAAACAAATAATATTGCTTATAAGCAATAAGCAAAGTATACTTTGATTTTTTTTTTTATAAATTAATTAAAAATAAACTATAGTGTTAATTTAAAGGTACGCTTATTCACCAATGTAATTGTGTCTTCACGTGATCATTTCTGTCTTCCCAAACTCCTTGTTGTTTGTTTCACATGGACTTAAGATTATTCTTGCTCTTTATTACCCTGTTGATAAATGTTGATATGAGTGTTGATTGCATGTTGACTAGAATGTCAAAATCTTCTTGCAAGCTAGTACATAATTTGAAATCTGGATGTCTAAAAGCTGAAAATTAAATTTTGTTTTCTCAATTTTGGATTTCATTCAGAGTCTGTAATAATTAAGAAATCTGCATTGATGTTGC
The DNA here is from genome assembly GCA_949825025.1 of Siphlonurus alternatus. Classification (NCBI taxonomy): domain Eukaryota; kingdom Metazoa; phylum Arthropoda; class Insecta; order Ephemeroptera; family Siphlonuridae; genus Siphlonurus; species Siphlonurus alternatus. The sequence goes on from OX463780.1 coordinate 7,296,469, forward strand.
AGTATAGCTTTATTCATGAATGCATGATTTTATGTGGTTGAACTTGGCTCTTTCCTTATATCAAAATCAGTTTGTGCTAACATCCATTTAGGATATGGCTGACATTTCTCTCGTTATGTCCCATAAGGATTACATTGGAGGATAAAAAGAAAAAAATTATGACGTACGCCATAAGCAGGCGCGGATCCAGGGGGGGGGGGCTGGGGGGGCTGCAGCCCCCCCCCCCCGAAATTTTGGATTTAACATGGGCAATATAGGCATTTCCCCCACTCAAAAATTTTTTTTTAGCATTGGCCTTATGGAGGCAGCCCCCCCCCCCCCCCCCCCCCCGAAATTTTTTTCTGGATCCGCGCCTGGCCATAAGTATACTGTACATAAGTTTCAGCTGTTTAACAAATGAACTTCTTTGTCTGAAATAAATGAGCTATCTGCCTCCATGATTGTGTTCAAGAATAACTTATCTGCCGTGGTATGGCATGACGAGTCGGAGGTAGAGAGCTCATTATTCCAGACGAGGTATGATGTACAGTCGTCGCCTTGGAAAATTCCCCCTCTTGCAGCCTTATAAATCACCATGCCTTGTGCTATTCTTACAAAGCATGGTGATTAACAAGACCACAAAAAAAATATCCCAAGGACACGACTATATACACGTATTCTGGAGCTTTTTGAGCTTGATTTTAATTGATGATGCAGCAAGCCATCTCCACCTTATGAGATTGAATGTGTAGAAAAGAAGTTGATGTAAATGGTTTAGCTTAGTCAAATTTGATTTGTTTGTGTTGATTGTAAGTAGATGTGTTTGTTGATGTCTGTGGTCAACATGGTTGTATAGATGTGTGTGTTGATGTGGTTGTGTTGATGTTTGTGGTTGTAAAATGTGTCACATTGGTTTGAATGTTGCCACAGCTGGGTTTGGTTGACGCGGATGTTGACGAGTTATATTCCCGCAGGTCTGCTTCGTTCAAGGAAGATGACGGAACTTGGAAAGAGAACACGGACGGCAAGGTCGTCAACAACCAACCTCAACGAGTCATGGACGACCGCAACGGGCTCGGCCCGCAGGGAGGCTACATCGGCAGGTAACCTCCCTGCAAGGTCGAGTGTGTGGCGTTTGTTTCTGTAGTCAACGACAGGCTCCGATAATCCCGTTCAATATAACTTTGGACGCAAAGAAGGTCTTCTCTTTCAACAAAAGAGGAGTTCCGTTTTATCCAAACTTATAACGGGATTGTCTGGACTTGTCCATTTAAAAAATACAGCCCATTTGCTGGAATTAAGGGGGGATTTTTTTTACTGTTGGGTTGTAAAGCTTAATTAATTACACACAGCTGTAATTTTCACCTCATGCACTTTGTGTGAGAAGTGGGAGACAATATTTTTTTACAGACCATTGATGGAAGACCGTAAGTATCGATGTTTATATCTTTTGTACTTCTGGGTAAGGAATACATTAAAAACTTGTTATTATGTAAAGTTAAGGGACCAAGGAAATTAGCAATGCTAATTATTTTTGACGGAACCGCAATCTCCTTCACTCAAAATCGAGTTTTACCAAACAATTACAAGCTGCGTAATAATGAGTTTTTACTGTATTTCGTTTTCACTGCATTAAAAAATTGCTAAAAATACTGTATTACTAAATGAAAGATTTAATTGCTTAATATATATACCACAATAGCAATTTTTCCCTTAGAATCCACTATTTCATTTTCTCCCCAGTGCTAATTTAATTTTAATTTTACTGAAGCTATTAATTTATATATTAATTTGAAAGCATCTTTTACCCATGCATTCATTTATTTTAACAAACTGCCTTTTATGCTAGCAGTTTTATTTGTTTATATTTTAATAAAGTTTACACAGAATGTTGGGAACTCTATAATAAAAAAATCAATTGACTTGCAGCCTCAATTATATAAAGTGATAAAGACCTTATAATCAGTTTAATGGACTACCGATAGCCAATATAATTAATAATAAATTCAAGTCTCAATAGTTTAATTACAAAGAACAGGCATGGATCCAGAACAAAATTTTGGGAAAGGCTATAAAGCCATTTAAGGCCAATGTTAATAAAAAAAAAATTGGAGTGGTGAAAACGCCCATTTAAATCAAAATTTTCGTGGGAAGGGGAATCCCCCTCAGCCTTTCCTCCATCTGGATCCATATCTGAGCAGGAAGATAGAGTAAAATCAATTGTTATTTAACTAGACTGTCATTATCTCTTCAAGAAGATTCCCTGCTTGTTGTCCAGCTGAGGTTCACATCATTGAAGAGGGAGGGTTCTACTGAAAATAATAATACCCACTAAATTCTTGTACAGTATATGGGAAAAGTTTTTTAACTTCTGATTGGCCCAATATAACTTTTTTTTTTCTACCTCTCATTGGTTGCTAAACAACATGATGAGCCAATTACAGGACAGAAAAAAGTAGGTGTAATCATTAACTAGTCAATGATTCAAAAATTGTTAATTTTTAGCATAAAAAACTCACTGTAATTCCTCCGAAGCTTTGCAAAATGCTACCAAATTTAGTGTTTTTTTTCCCCATAAGGTTTCAGGGGACATGGGTCCATTTTTCTCCCACCACTTCATCCGAATGGAGCGTAGGTTGCAGCGACGAGGAACTGTTTTGAGGCAGATCTGACTTGTGGTTGTGTCACAGAATCACGAACGACGCTCGAGAGGAGGAGATGGAGGACAACATGGGGCAGGTGAACACGATGATCGGCAACCTCCGCAACATGGCCCTCGACATGGGCTCAGAACTTCAGAACCAGAACAGTCAAATCGACCGCATCAACCGCAAGGTTCGTCCCATTCTACTCTGGTGCATGTACCTTCGGATACCTCGGGCACTAATAATTTGCATCTTCCCACTGAGAATGCAATACCCAGGTGAAAATTATCCGCTCTTTCAGCTTATAAGGAAAGGTGTACCAATGTGGTGGACAACTGACATGAAATTTTTTTATTGTAGAAATGAATAGAGGGTACCAAATTATGCTACTCTGATTTTTTTTCAGATCAGAACTATTTTTAAATAATTATTAAAAGTTCTGTTCGTTAAGTTGGTACCCCTGAATCCTTAATAAAAAGGATAGGAGCTAGATGCCTATTGACGCATCCAGGGGGCGTGGCTGCACTTTTAATAATTATTTAAAAATAGTTCTGGGACTGAAAAAAATTCATAGTAGCATAATTTAGTACTCTCTATCTCTCTATTCATTTCTGCAAAACAAAATTTTCATGCAGGTTGTCGAATGGAAAGAGATAGGAAATACCAACAAGCCTTATCACAATGAAGTGTCCGTAGTGAGGAGAGTCTTGATGGCACAAATATATTTACAGATACATTATTGAGATGTTTCAACCAACATTTGATAATGTGGTCTTTTTTAATCACAAAAGAAGAATAAGAATATTTTTACGTAATCTGTGCCATCAAGACTCTCCTTAATACAGACATTTTATCGTGGTAAGGCTTTTTTGTTTTTCCAATCTCTTTATATCAATAACTGCTCTTTCAGCTGTCACATTAAAATTCATACATAAGCTGAGAAAGGTGGAAATTTTCTCCTGGAAAGGACTATCAAATATTATTTTTGTCCATCGTGCACTTGACTCATGTAGTCAGAGTTTAGTGCAGAGTCAAATTGTGTTCTCAGCTAATGTTGTCAATCACTAGCTCCTTGTGTTGTATCAATTTTTGTATCAAGAATTTATAAGAAAATTTCTTACATTAAATAAAAAAAAAATGTTTAATTAACTTTTTCTTGAATAATTAAAAAGTAAATTCATGAAACATCAAATACAAGTAAAATATTATAGTACACTCATCACCTTGGAAATTTTCCCTCTACAGCCTTGTTAATCACCAGGCCCTGTGTTTACTTACGGGACATGGTGATTAACAAGGCTGTAAAGGAAAATTTTCCAAGGCAATGAGTGTACAATTAAAAGCAGCACATTTTGGCAAAAGGCTGTTTTTTTTTTTAATTTAAAAACTGGCCCTTCACTAAGAATGGTTTACTGTTATTGTTTAATGCCAAACTCTCAATTCATCGTCTAAAAATGCAAATCGCATAAGTATAAAAAAAATTTGATGCCATTCTGAACCTTAATCTCAATATAACTTATTTTCAAAATTGCAACAAATTCTTATGTACACGACTTGCACTCTGAAATGATGAATTATGCTACTAGCTGTCATTTAAAAGCTAGTCCGATTTTTTCGAAACATTAATTGATACAACGAGAGCTCCACGTCCAACTAACATAGATGATAGTTCATTGAATCTCTCCTAATTAACGCAACACTTCTCTTTGTCTCCTATAGTTTTGTTTGCAAAGCTCCTCCACTATCTCTCACTATCTCCTAAATGCTTTATGTGACTGCATGGCCCAACATTAGCATGAGGTGAAAAAAACCGCCCGCAATATTTGCTCAAGGAAAGCTTAATGTACAGTCATCATTTAATAAAAATGGAACACTTCGCATACTGCAGTACAGAAGTGATCACTCGCTTGGTTGATGTGGCAACACTGTCAAAGCTCAAGTGAGGGGACTCACAGAATAGACAGTGTTGTCATTTAGCACTACGAGTGAACTGATCAATACTCCCCAGAATGCGAAGTGTTCCATTTTTCTTTGACACGACTGTATAATGCCTTGAGTGGGCAATGAGATATTGTAGACTGTTTTCTTCACGACACATATTAGACCCAACGGTCACCGTACCTCCCTCTGCATGTATGACTGGCATCTTACAATATATATCATCTCATCCCAATAAATAATTATCATTATCATCTCGATTGGGTAAATAATAACCTCTCTTATGGGAGTCGTGAAATATATGCTTGCAGCTGATGTAATAATCTTCGTTTACATTACATCAGAATTATTGTAATTAAGGCTTATAAACAATATTTTTAAGTATGCATTTTATTTAAATGTATATAAAAATCTGACAAAATCAAGGTCCTCTATAAAAATGTCATAAAATTTATGAATATAAATCAATATGTTATTGCAATACAAAATTATTTATATGATTTATTCAAGTTTTTGGGATAGGAGAAACAAAATGTATAAGTGTGTATTCTTATACATTTTAATAATGTGAAAGAATGGCAATTTACGGGTGATTGTTGCATCCGATGTAAAGAGATCGCAAACTACGTTTACCAACAATAAATATGTCATTATAACACTGGCTGCTAAACATTTCAGTAGGGTTAAAATATATACAGTTCAGTGTTTTAGGTCTTAGAAAATTAAAATAATTTGCGTTTCTAAAAATCTGATGATTTCTCGATCGTAACAAAAAAAAAAAAAAGAAAAATCAAATTTTTTCCTATCTTTTTTTATTTTTTTCTTTTTTCCTCCTCTCTTTTATTTAATTACAGATCTTGTCATAGCGCACAAGAATTTTATGTTGCAAAATTCACTACAAATAAAACACATTTTTTTAAATTTTTACTTGAGTGACAATTTTCTTCGCAAAGTCGAATTATGCTTCTCTGTGCTCATTATTAGACTACGTAAAATCAAGTTAAGTAAATGCATTTTTTTTTTCCTCTGCCAAAATTCTTAATGTTTGAAAATGCTTCGTAAAACATCGGATTTCCTGAAGTCTTATGTTCATAAAATTAAGATTTTACTGGAAACATTTCAAGCAAGAAGAACAGCTATGAAATTACATGAAAAATTAATATGATTAGAAGAACAAGAATCAAGTTCAATGAAAACTCATGAAACCTTTATAGAAAAGACAAAAAATTTAACTCCACAGAAAAACAATAGTGAAATCAAATATTGTAAAATAGTCATACTCTCAGACTCATATACAGCAATACAAATTCTCAACACCAAAAATAGTAGCAAAAAAAAACAAAAAAAAACAAAAAAAAAACAATATACTATAGTGAAATTTAAAAAACAAACATAAATAACCAAGAAAACAACAAAGAAATAGTACAGTTACGTCTTACAGTGGATACCAGCTAACTGTAAAATATATATGGCAATTAACAACCAGATTATTTGGCCAATAACAAGATAAAAAGTATCCATTGACTTCAAGCTCATTTCAGAGGTGCAGTGAAACAAAAAGTTAAAATAGCTTGGAAATATGAAGCAAGTACCAAGTGGGGGAACCACATATGTAAATCAACCAAAACTCATATTTACAATAGACTCACAGACACTAACACTAATAAAATCAGAAATAGATACAGTCCATGACTATCTTAGATACTATGTAAGAAGAAGTTTAAAATCCAGCAGGATTTTTAAAATATTTAATAAGGAACCCTAAGACAGCTAGAGGGCATCTAAACTTAACTCGTTGCCTGGCAATATGAAGAGCCATTGGCCCTATTGGCTTACTAGAAGTAAAATGGCTGAAACACCAAAACGTGGGCATAAGAATAGAAGAAGATTTATAAATCGTGTGATCTCTTTACTAGAATTTATTTTCCAACGTAATTTTAAACTTAAAGGTATTTTGTATTTACTATTTCGCATCACTTTTCTTTTACTCTATTTTTTTCTACTTTCTTTCTGACGGTTGAAAAACAGAGAAAGAAAGAAATCTTGCAGTGAAATTCCTTCCAAAATTTATAAAACAATATTACAAAATATATTATTTCTAAAACTAAGAATCAATCTTGAAGTAAATTTAAGTTGTTTCTTTCTCTGACTCCACCAAAAAGTAATAATTGAAATTTTGGACTGGGTTTAATTTTAGCACGAGTTTTGTAATTGGATCGTTCTAAGATCTTTACAATACTTTTCCTAGGTTGCACTAACCTTATTACGTTGCCTGGTCCTTAAGGATTAATATCAATAGGCTTAGTAGATGGTGAACCACTCTGAAAATTTCAGCAAACCTTTCTGAAACCATAAAATAATTTTCCATAAAAAAAATTATAACAAATTTGGTGAAATTTTCGAGATGTTCAGCATTGATTTAACATTGTTTTAAATGGAGACTGCTGTGACTTTTAGTCAAAAAAGTATCTTTTTCACACGAAAAATTTAATTGCTGAAAATCTTAACCTTTTTTTTTTTTTTTTTTTTTTTTTTTTTTTTTTTTTTACTGAAAGGTATTTTATCATCGGAAAATATTTGAGCAGTGGCCACTGTGCCTCGTGACATTAATCCTTAAAAAAAATACCAAACATTGAAGGCATGCAACAAAACTAACATCCGCTGTTGTGTAAATAATTGCTTGATGCTTGCCTACTGAACTAAATCTTTCTATAAAAAAAGAATATCTCAGATAAAATTTCTGTGAATTTCTGCACCCATTTTCCTTCTGTAAGATTGTTGATAATGATTTACTGAAAGGAAACTAAATGTAAGAAGTGTCTATACACAAGCTTATGAGTGATGTCATAAGACGTTTGACATCAAGGTATGAGTCATAAAAGAAGGCACATCGACTGACCTTCACTTCACAAATTCAATACACATCGTCGCTGCTGATACATTGTTAACAACAAAACACTTCTTAGCTTCCTTTGGGTACATAATTATTGTCAACAATTATGTTTTTTTTTTTTCATTTTTGATGATGCTACATTTTTGTGGCATTTTAAATTTATCAGAAATTTGGCTATAATATATGTGCCGACGATATTTGCCAAAAGCAGAGATATCACACATTTCCCCGTAATAAAAAAAAAAAACAGGATAATCAATAGTACTAAAAAAATGAAAAGATAAATATATTATACAAAAAAAATGCTGCTAATAGATAATTTAATTGGAGGGCGGGGATGAAAATTTTACAGTTTAAACTAAGGGAACTGTAGAAATTACCAATGATGAGGTGCCAGTACTAAATAGAAAAAAAACACATAGATGTGAAACACAATAGTCATTCGTTTTTTTTTTCCAGATGTTGACTTTCCCAATAGCATTGAGGCAAATCAACGTGGCCGTGCACATTAAATTTGTCATATCTGCTTTCGTAATAGTTTTATTTTTATTTACTTATTTAATTTATTCACATTAAATATCAGTTGATACATTATGACTATAGATCGGTAAATATAATTAATATCTCTTTTGATAGGTGCAATAATGCACCAATAGCTATTACTAATTTTATTCTAAAATAAAGAGTAAAAAATTATTTCCTGATCTATTATGAATGCAGATATGACAAAAATGTTCACTGCCACGTCAAAACAACTAATAAAATTGCATGTATGCTGGTTAATTGAGGAGAGAAGACAGCATGTGTGTTCAATGTGTGTGGTGTCGCAGGGAGACTCAAATGTGACGGTGGTGACGGAAGTGACGCAGCGCACAGAAAAGATGCTCAGCTCCTAGACGTCTGCATGCTGTCGGGAAACTTTTTGACTCTTTCGCTTTATTTTAACGTGGAGGCTGTCAATTATATTCAGTTTGATGTCATGTGTCAACTTTAGCAGGAGAAAATGTTTTCTCTTTCAGTTGTTCCAAAAAGTTGCATGAAAATTTCACTTGCAAGGTATTATCTTTTGCTTGATATTATCAATTTTCATTAAATGTGTGCTAATTATTTTACCCCGTTTTCATCAAGATAGAAATTTGAATTTGACTCTGTGACGTCATCATTATTGGAGTCTAATTCAAATGTCAGTTTTGATGAAAACTGGGGTAAATAATTAGCACATGTTAAAACTATCAGGCGAAGGAGAATAGTTATATCGTCATTTTATATCTTTATTTATTCTATAGTTCCATGCTGATTTAAATTTAACACACCCAATGTTAAAAAATTTCCCATACATGAAAATTAAGAATCCTATCTTAAAAATGTTCTCCTCTATATCCCCTATCAGTAGCTAATTCCATTTTTATTTTTCTATGTTAAATTATGTTTCATAATTTTCATGTGTGGGAAATTTTTTTAACATTGAGTGTGTTACCTTACCCTTAAATTGTTTTTTTGTGTTTGTTTTTTTTTTTTTTCTTTTGCTTCAAAATGACCATGACATCAAATAATGTACTGTCAAAATATCCATGAACTGGCCTGAAGAAATTTTTCCTGTCTACTGTTAATTTTGTACTGGACCTTTTTTTCTTGCTACCCTGATTTTTCTTGTAGATTGCTGTACTTTAGCTGCTTTTTTCTAACCCGATGTCCGTTATTGTAGCTGACAGAGCTTGTTTGCTTCTATCTCGTTGCTTGCAGGAAGAGTCCAACGAAGTGAGAATAGCTGATGCAAACCAGCGAGTAAAGAAACAACTCAATGCTTAAGTTGATGCGACGACACCCTCCTAGCACCGGTCGAAATCTCTCCGCAACCCCTAGGTGCTAAAACCCTACTATACTTTTTTGTCTCCTCTTTTCTGTCTTGTTAAATGTTGTAATGAGAGATGCTATAATGTGCTAGAGTTGTCTGACCGTGAGTTTATTATTGCAGGGGGAATCCAACGAGACAAGAATAGCTGTAGCAAATCAGCTAGCCAACAAGCTTCTAAAGTGAAGAACAAGTTTCTCGGCTTTTTCTCTTTGGGGTCCTGCCTCTAAAATTGCTTTCTCCGTCTCTCTCTTCATCTCTCCATGGCATGGAGCCTTTCTCAACACAATTCTGTTAATATTCTTTGTAACTATAAGTCAAAAACCTTTGTGTTTTGTAACAATTCATATAAAATAAAAATGTACAACAAATGAGTTCTAAAAGATTGGCAAAATTTAAGCAATTTTTTTTTAAAGTTATTTATAAGAAATTTTAATAAAAGAAAAGAGTAGGAATAACCAGCAAGGCCTTAACGATCGAAAGAGTATAAAAGGCCTTGCTGGTTACTCCTATACTTTCTTTTTTTAAAGATTATCACAAATGGTTTATTTTCCTTACAATGAACATTAATATGAGAAAGTTAGTTGAATTATTAAAAACCTGCCTTTTGATCATTAATTGAAATATAGCTTCCCCCGAACGGAATTATGAGCAATTTTTCCTACCACAATCTCGTTGCAATAATGAGCTATCTGCTATATTAAGCAAGTGCAATTATGAGCTTTCTGATTTTCTGATTTATAGCTCATAATTGTATGCACTTCACATATAGCAGACAGCTCATTTTTACACTGAAATATGCTGGATCAGAGGCAGCTCATTATTCTGAACGAGGGACCTAAAAAGTTGATAATAAAAACGAGCAAGGCTCCCCCCTCCCCCCCCCCCCTCCCCAATTATCTCGCTTGGTCGTAGTGCTAAAATTATTTGTGTAGCTGCTACGTCTGCTCTTGTATTGTGACAAAAGTATTTGTACCCTCTGTTCATTAATGAGCCACCGTACTTGACAAAACCTGTGGCAAAGCAAGGAGGGCAGTTTGTGTACAAAGCGTTAAGTTTAGCGGAATAGTTACGCATCAATTAAATGCAATTTGTAAATATTCATGAAATTAAAATAATCTTACAGTGTAAATATTTTTACAAATTAGATTTTTTTTTGTTCATTTTAAGTTATGCTTCTTGTATCTAAATATTTTTAATTATAATGTGATAGCCCTATTTAATTAAAAAAATAGGTATAATACTATTATGTTTTACGTAATATCGCTTCTTGTTTAAAGGGTAGTTTCAAGAAATTATTTCAACAGCACTACCTTATATCAAATCTGCATTGATTTATCTTTAAGGGTAAGGTAACACAGATCAGCGGATTGATGTAGCCCCATTTGATTGCCTTGTAAACCTTAGCAAATTCACTTTTTATATTTAGCATCTTAGGGCTTTTCCATGGAGAGCCAAATTATAAACTTAATAAAAAAAAAATATATATAGGCTCGAATGATTGATTTGAAATTTTTTCGGTGAGTTTTAGGTATGTCTCTAAAAAAAATTCCAAAGTTTTTGTGTCTTCTAAAAGGTTTACAAAATCAAATGAGAGACTGCATCAATCATCTATGTTACCTTCCCATTAATCCCATCAAAAATGTCATTGGAAATTGTAACTATATGGCCAACAGATGACCATAGGGAAAACTGTATTTCAGATTTGAAATCATGAATTTTGAAGATGATGAAATAATTTCTTACCCCTATCCCTTTAAATAATTTTTTCATATGATAGTTGCAAACTGTAATTCATACACCAAGCAAACTCTCCTAGTTAAAACTTATTATATGAACAGTATGATAATTATATCCTCAGCACACGTAAATAATCGTAACGTAGGTGTGGTGATCCTACGTTTATTGTATTTATATTATCATAGGCAATAAAGACACAATCTTCAAGCTTGATAGCAGAAGATCATGTCGGAAATATCACAAAGTAATAAAATTGTTATGAGGGCAAAATTGTAATTGTTTAACATTTATTCAGGACGGCAATGAAAGAAAAATTAAACAAATGACGAGCAATTTAGTAACGAACTTCATTGGTCCTCGAATAATGATAAATAAATGTGTACCTCAGTAAAAGAATTTCTTGTTAAAATAAAGAATAAATTGCGGAATTTAAAATTAAAGTGATAAATTTAAGGGTAAGGTAACACGCCCAATGTTAAAAATATTTCCACACATGAAAATTATGAAAGCTATCTAAAAATGTTCTCCTCTACATCCCCTAGCAGTAGCTATAATCAGGCATACATTCCATATAGTTTTTTAGTTATTTATTTTTAAAATTGACTAACATGAAGAAATGTAACTTTCATGTTAAATTAGTCAACTTTAAAAATTAATAGGGGGCATTCACAAAGCCTTTTAAGGCCACATTTAAGGCTCGAAAATTTAAGACCAGAAATTTTGGGTCTAAAAAACAGGTCTAAAATCAAGCTTTAAATTATTGAGCCTTAAATGTGGCCTTAAGATTTTGTGAATGCCCCTTATTTACTCAAAAACTAGATATAATTTATGTACCTGATATTTTAGCTGCTGATGGGAGATATAGAGGAGAATAGTTTAAGATATGTTTTATAATTTTGATGTGTGGGAATTTTTTTATCATTGGGCGTGTTAACCTTACCCTTAATTAACACAAAAAGAGAACAATTAATAATTCAGATTTGTTTATTCTCTATTTTATTTGCTTTTAAATATGTGTGTAATTTTGTGCTTTTTGATCAACACTAGAATGTTAAATATTAGTTTATAATAATTATGAACTATAACATAATTTTTGCCGGGTATATAACTCGCATGAATTATTCTTATTGCAAAAATTAATACATATGTTTTAAATAATGTACTGTAATTTTTTTCATATTTTTTTTTTATTGCCTCACATGCAATAAATATTTAAAAATTGTTCTGAAGTCTAAAAAAAAAATAACCTAAGTAGCATAAAAATTTAGTACCCTCTATTCATTTCTGCAATAAAAATATGTATCATGTATGTTGTCTATTATATAAAAATTAACTTTATCTAATATCCCAAATATTAAGAATATATAAATGTTTTGTGCATTTCCTTTTAAATGTCTAATAATTTAAATTGTAATCGTCAATATGATTTGATATAAATATACTCTAGTTCTCTAGCTAACATTTTTAACATGCAGCTGGATTTTGCATGTTAATAAAAATGTATCCTGATGTTTCTGTAAATAATTAATATTGTGCAAGTATATAGTGTGGTTAAATTAAGCATATTTAATATTTAAGGGCTGTAATTTTTAAGAATTAATAAAAATCTTACGAAATCTATATGTATGAAAATGTTAGTCTCCCGTTAAAATTTATCTCTTTGTCCATTTTTTTTCGATGTTGCGGGAAAAATTATTGGCTCTCCCTCAATTTAAGAGAAAATTTTTATTGTGAATGGCCTAAAAATTGTGAAGCTAGACCTCTGTATGTTAATTGTTGACAGATATAAAAAATTTCTCTTAAATTGTTGACTGCTAATTTTTTTTTAAGTTTTTTGGGCTAAATAATATAATATTGTCGGTATAAGCTTGCATGAATTTATATATTAAATATGTATCTTCAATCTCTATGTGTGACATTTAATAAAGGAATTTCAGCTGGTCCTGTTTGTTGAAAATTAAGGTATGTATGTCTGACAAAAGTTGCAAATAAATGATAAGAGCTAGGAGTCAATTAAACCTTGTTAGTTATTTCAAGTGCACCCTCTCGCCGCTAAGTATAATTAAAATATCGGCGGCCAAAATAGAAAAGTTGTCATCATGTCAAAGATTATTCGTAGACGGTTGCCATGACGATCTGAAACTTTAATGCGGGAAAATAAATTTAAATTAAACTGCATATCACCTGAAGTATTTATTTTTTTTATTATCAATTATTATTTTTTTTAATTAAATAATTTTAAATTACACATAAAATTTAGCATACAAAAAAATAGGCAGTTGAAAATACAAACTTTTTCTTTTTAAATATTAAAAGTATTTTAATTTTTGAAAGTTTATAGGACGTAAAGTAGAGTATCTTTTATGAAAGCACTGATCTGATATAATTACTCTGGTTATTAATTCTGTCATTTTTATGACCATTATGCCATCCATCCTATGTACTTTGTATATAAGGTAATTATGTTTTTAACATACAGTATAATCTATAGATAGGTATCATAAACCCTGAATAAATCATGTAATAAAATTAATTCATAACTTGTATTAATATATATAGTGTAAGAAAATTTAAAAGAGTCATAATTATGTTTTTAAAAATGACCAATTTTCCAAATTTTGTTGACTTTACACTAAAATTGTAAAAATGTAATATTAATAAAATGAATCTTGATATTTCAGCTCATTACAGATACATTTTATACATCACATGCAACATGCATGATATATTTTTTATTACATTATATAGAGGATCTTAATTGTGTGATGACATTTTGTGATTTTTGTCAGATTTTGTTTACACTCTCGTCACCTCAGAATAGAAGTGTTAAACCATTAAGTTTTGATACAATTTTAGACCTTATATACATGAAGCTTAAGGACTATACTTGCATCAAAATCTTGTGGTTTATATAATAATATGACACTAATATTCTATGGCGACGACTTAAAATTTTGTTTCAATTGCATGTATTTTGGTTAATTGAGAATATTGACCTCAAAATTTTGTATTGCAAAAATGGATAGAGCGTGCAAAGTTATGCCACTCTGATTTTTTTTTCTGATTTTATAGAGCCCGGGAAGTATATTGCTAAAAATTTTTTGACGAGGTTGGGTTTGAACCCACACCCCTTTTAGGTCCTATCCTTTTATTAAGAGAGGCGTCACTTTCTCTGTAGTTTCAATAATTTTTTAAAATAGTTCCTGGACTCTAAAAAATCAGAAAATCAGGAAATCATAACTTTGCACCCTCGCTATCCATTTCTGTAATAAAAAATTTTGACGTTGAGGAGAGAAGACAGCATGTGTGTTCAATGTGTGTGGTGTCGTAGGGAGACTCAAATGTGACGGTGGTGACGGAAGTAACGCAGCGCACAGAAAAGATGCTCAGCTCCTAGACGTCTGCATGCTGTCGGGAAACTTTTTGACTCTTTCGCTTTTTTCTTAACTGGTCGTGGTTTTGGTACAGTTATGTTCAATAAAACTGGGACACTTTTCATGTTTTTTCACTCGTCGTGCTGACATGGCAACACTGTGTCAATTATTGTCATCTTCTAGACTTGGAAAAGATGACCGCAGTGAGTCATCTCACCAGAACTCTTAACAGTGTTGCCAGATAAGCAAATGGACTGATGTTGTCCACTGCAACTATTGACCATAGCTGTACATCCAGTATGATGTGGTAATGCATGTGATACATGACAAGAAAGTAATGTCTTTTCTTTTAGCTCTTCTTCAAATGTAACAAAACTCAGCCGCTGATGTATTTTAACCCAACTACCAGAAATCATCAGAAACCTTTTGTCCTTTTCTTTTAGCCAGAAATTTAACCAAAAATTGTAGTTTTATATTTTCATTTTTTTTTTTTTTTTTTTTTTTTTTTTTGCCACGTACTCATATATGTTAAGCTTCTGTGCAACACTTGCTTGCGGGTCTGGAAATATGAAAGTACTACAATATTTGGTCAATAAATGTCACGAAGATTTCTGACGGTCTTTTATACTAGCTCTATAAAGATCCATTGATCTCAATGGTCTAGTTGAATTTTGAAACAAAAAGGACGGCTTCAATAAAAGCATTGTTTTTTTACCTGCAGGTTTTAAGGTTAAAAACGGAGTAAGGTTTTAGAAAAAGAAATATTGAATTTTATGGAAATAATAAAAGTATATTTTAAAGATATGACATTATTATTTGCAAATATATATATATATATTTTTTTTTTATAAAACCTTGACTTAAAATTTTTCTATTAATTTCATCAAACTGGATTTGCCTCATTTTCAAAACCACGCCATATTGTTTGTATAAATTGCTACTAAAACTGAACGTTGTCTTCATTTCTTTTGTGTAGCTTGTGCCGTAAAAGTTTGCTACCAACTGACCTTCCTTGCCTCTTCTAGCTTTCTCTGCCGCTTCGCTTTCCTGATTTGTGCGCTGGCCGCTCGTCAAATTGTCTGTGTGCTCTCTGTAGGCAGCTTGGTGTACTTTCCTTTTCTTACAACTTCGATCGGAGAGTATTTAAGAGAAATTGTAATTTTTAATTAGACCGTACAAATTTAAAAAATGTAAAAATTTAACATTTTTATATAATTTTTTTTTAATGAATAAATTTAAAAAGTGTTGCATATTATGCTAATTTTTGTAACTTATATAGCTCTTAATTTTGAAGCCAATTTCTTTTAAGGTAAATATTTTATTCAAATAAAGTATTTTATAATGGCAGGAAAATGGTACAATTAATGGAGTATTGTCGTCAATTTTTTTTATTGCAGAAATGGATAGAGGGTGCAAAGTTATGCCACCCTGATTTTTTTCAGATTTTATAGAGCCCTGGAACTATTTTTAAAAAATTATTGAAAGTTATTTTTGTGACGTCACGAGACGCCGCTCCTTAAGAAAAAGATAGGACTTGCCGCCGCGTGACGTCACAAAAAGGACTTTCAATGATTTTTTTAAAAATACTTCCCGGGCTCTAAAAAATCTGAAAAAATTCAGGGTAGCATAACTTTGCACGCTCTATCCATTTCTGCAATAAAAAAATTGAGGACAATACTCCATTGTCATAAAAATATCTGTAACGACCAGCAGGACATCAAAATATTTATGTGGTAGCGAAAAAATATCCTAACTTCATTGGTAATTAAGTTAGAAAAAAAAATATCCAAGCTCAATGAGTTAGGATATTTTTTTTTCTAGCTTACCAATGGAGTTTGGATATTTTTCCGCTACCACTTTTGATATGATTTTGGACCAATATGTTAAAAAAATTCAAATGCCAAGGAAATTTCGCTTGAATCATTTTTACCATTTTTCTGCTACCACGAACTCCTCGTGGTTTAAATAATAAAAATAATTAGCTGCTTGTGTAGCACTGACCCGAGTTGGTGTTACTGCGTAGCTGACTGGGGCTTGTTTGCTTCTTTCTAATTGCTTGCAGGAAGAATCCAACGAGACGAGGATAGCTGTGGCAAACCAGCGGGCAAACAAGCTTCTCAAGGCGTAAGGTGGCCGCGCTAGAACCCTCCAGTCCAGCTCTCATAGGTGCTAATAGTACACATACACTGATACTTTCTTTCTCCTCTTTTTTTCACATTTAGATGTTGTAATAAGCTTCTTTGAGCTGCTAGAGTTGTCTGACCGTGAGTTTATTATTTCAGGGAGAATCCAACGAGACAAGAATAGCTGTGGCAAATCAACGTGCTCATCAGCTCCTCAAGTAAAAAATGAAAAAAAAAAGTTTCTCGGCTTTCTCTCTCTTGGAGTATTATTGGCTTGCCAGCCTTACAAAATTTGCTCCCTTTTATGTCTACCCTTCATGGCATGGAGTCTTTCTCTGCACAATTTAAAAATAATATATTTCAAGTTCTTTTTTAAATTATAAATATTTTTGCTTTTTACCAATTCATGTAAAAAAAATACAACGACTGAGCTCTTAATTACATATTGGAAAAGTAAAAAGCAATTTATTACAAAATTCATAATATATATTTTTTAGTTAAACTTCAGTTTGATAATTAGTTTTTATTTTATTTAATTATCTCTTCAAAACGTCTAAAAAGTTTATTATCAAAACGAGTAAGGCTCCACCCCATGCCCCCCTCCCCAACTATCTCGCTTGGTCGTAGTGCTAAAATTATTTGTGTAGCTGCTACGTCTGCTCTTGTATTATGACAAAAGTATTTGTACCCTCTGTTCATTAATGAGCCACCGTACTTAAAAAAATCTGTGGCAAAGCAGGGAGGGTATAGTTTCTGTACAAAGCGTTAAGTTTAGCGGAATAGTTACGCATCAATTAAATGCAAGTTCATATTTTGTAAATATTCATGAAATTAAAAATAAAAAATCTTGCAATGTAAATATTTTTACAGTTGGATAATTTTGATTTTGTTTTTAATTATAAATCATACTTGCTTATTAAATATTTTTAATTATAATGTGATAGCCCTATTTAATTAAAAAAAATAATAAGTATAATAATATTAATATTATATATAATATCGCTTCTTGCTTAATAATTTTTTCATATGATAGTTGCAAACTGTAATTCATACACCAAGCAAACTTTCCTAGTTAAAACTTATTATATGACAGTATGATAATTATATCCTCAGCACACATAAATAATCAACGATTAATCGTAACGTAGGCGCGGTGATTCACGCCTACGTTTATTGTATTTATATTATCATAGGCAATAAAGACACAATCTTCGAGCTTGATAGCAGAAGATCATGTCGGAAATATCACAAAGTAATAAAATTGTTATGAGGGCAAAATTGTAATTGTTTAACATTTATTCAGGACAACAATTAAATAATGATAATAAATTGTAACATGTGATTATTTGTAGGTATATAATTTGATAAGGAAATTTATTGGTCCTCGAATGAATCTGTATCTTCAGTAGAAAAAATGTCTTAATTAATAAATAAAGAACGAATTAAAAACTTAAGAATTTAGAGAAAGATAAAAAACAATTCTGGATTTAATAATTCTATATATTATTAAGATTTGCTTTTTAAAAAATGTATGTAAATTTGTGCTTTTTTTTATTTTTTTGTCAAAATTTAGAACATATTTTACCTGATTAGTTTATAATAATTATTATAAACTATTATAAAACATGTTTTTTGTGTATATTAACATCAATTTACCAATAAAAAAATATATGAATTAAACTTTATATCTATATAATATCCCAAATATTATATATAAATGTTATGTGCATTCCCTTTTAAATGGTATATCTAAATAATCAATTTTTAAATTGTAATCGTCAATATGATTTGATAATAATAAATATAATCTCTAGTTCTCTAGCTAACATTTTTAACATGCAGCTGGATTTTGCAAGTTAATAAAAATGTTTCCTGCTTTTTTGTAAATAATATTGTGGTAGTAGTGTTGGTTAAGCATATTTAATGTTTAAGGGCTGTAATTAATAAGAATTAATAAAAATCTTATTATTCATCTAAATGTATCAAAAGTGTTTGTCTCCCGTTAAAATTTATCTATTTGTCCATTGTTTTTTGATGTCGCGGGAAAAATTGTTAGTGTCCGTCAATTTAAGAGAAATATTTTATTTAAGAATGTCTAAACATTGTAAAGACCTGCTGATTGTTTCTCATTGTCAGATTTTAAGGAAATAAAAAAAAAATATATATATCTCTTAAATTTTTGGGCTGTCAATTTTTTTAAAAAGTTTTTGGCTACCACCATAAAATATAATATTGTGTCATTATTAAGCATGCAAGAATTTATATATTAAAATACCTCTGTATCATCATCTCTATGTGTGACATTTAATTAAGGATGAGAGCGTCAGCTGTTTTGTTGCATTAACAAGGAATGTTCTGACTAAAGTTGCAAATAAATGAGATCGAGGAGTCAATTGAATGTGGATGATTATTTTTAAACACCCACCCTCTTGCAGTAGATATAGATGATATAAAAATAAAATATGATATACATAATAGGAATATAATATAAAAGTTAATAGAGTATCAACCTCATTTTTATTTATTAATAGTAGGTGCAAAATTATGAAAATGATTTTTTTTTTCACACTTTAGAGACCGGGAAGTATTGCTAAAAAGTTTTGCAGTTTGAACCCACGATGCTTTTGGGTCCTATCTTTTAATTATGAGAGGTAGTGATGTCTCTCTAATTTCGACATATATATTTTTTTAAATTGTTCGCAGACTCCAAGAAATCTGAAAACTTGTCTATGTCACTGATTGCAATCAATCTCTAAATTAGATTAAATAAATTATATTGTGAAGTTAAATAATGTCATTAACACAGATCAGCTGACTCAATGCTAAATAAATCCCACACATGAAAATTATGATTTTTTTTTTAAGGGTAAGATAACACGAACAATCGATTGTTGGTAGTCCCATTTGATTAACATGTAAACGTTAGCAACCTCATAATAATTCTGATTTTTTTTTTTTTTTTTTTTGAGAGGCAGTTCTTGGCACCCAAAAAATATGGAAAAAATTTCAAAACAATCGGTTGATTCAATTTTTTTAAATTAATTTCTTAGTTTAGGTCTCCATGGGAAAGCCCTATACTGAAAATTAATTTAAAAAATTCATTTAAAAAAATTGGATCGACTGATTGTTTTGAAATTTTTTCCACATTTTTTTGGTGCTAAGAACTGTCTCTCAAAAAAAAATCAGAATTATTATGAGGTTGCTAAGGTTTACATGTTAATCAAATGGGACTACTACAATCGATTGTTCGTGTTATCTTACCCTTAAAATGTTCTCTCCTTTACTTTCCCTATCAGTAGCTAAAATATCAGGTACATACAAAAATGAGCTAGTTTTTGAGTTATGAATTTTTTGCAATTAATTTCCTTGTAGACTTTTTGTCTATAAGTGAATCAAGTGAGTGAAAGTGAAATAACAATCAGCCTGTCAATTAAATGTAATTCCTGATGGTCAAGGAATTTAGTAACACTGCATTGAAACAACTTGCTCTTCATTGACGACTAACTACTGACTACTGTTGACCATTGGTGTGTTGCAGAAACTTAAAATTTTGCCTTCAATTAGTTTAGGAATTACCATAATATAAAAATTCAACTTGTTTGGGATAAATGATAATACTGAAAGTAGGACTAACTTATTTGGCGAAATTCATAAGGAAATAAGACCCTAACTACCAATATACTGCTGTAGCACTGTGAACAATGTTGAAAAACAAGTTCCGCCATTGGTAACCAACCAACCAACCAATATACTTTAAAGGCCTTTTATGAACCTTTTCACAGTACTTAAGCACACGGTTAGCTTTGCTTCAGGGTGATTCGGCTGCATAATTTTTTTTGTTTCAGTATAGCACAAATATCAGAGATAATAGCCGATGAAGAAGCACCTGTGACGTCACTCACGCTCATTCAGCGGTGACAATATAGGGAAATCTCTGCAAAAGATAGGTTCACTCCTGCTGCAACCGCGGCCACAATTTTACTCCTGGAATTTTGAAACTTTACCAGGTCTTGATAGTATTTGTCAAATAGACGAAAAGAATTTTTTTGGTGGCGTGTGTACAGACTGAGTTATTGCGGTAGCAAGATAAGCCAAAAATAAAACATTGTTTTCCTATACAACATTTTCGCTCCTCTTTCTACCGCAATAACTCGGTTTGTATGAATGTCATCAACAAAAATCTTTCAGGCTATTTGACAAATACTATCAAGACTGTCCTGGTAAAGTTTCAAAATTCCAGAAGTCAAATTGTGGCCGTGGTTGCAGCGGGAGTGAATCTATCTTTTGCAGGGATTTCCCTATATTGTCGCCGCTGAATAAGCATGAGTGATGACACAGGTTCCTTCTCATCTGCTATTATCTCTGATATTTGTGCTACTGAAATGAAACAAACACTTTTATTCAGCCAAATCATACTAAAGCAAAGCTTACCATGTACTCAATATTGTGCAAAGGTTCATAATTAAGGCCTTTAAGAAACAAGGCTTTAAGGGTAACGCCACCAATGTTAAAAAAAAATCCCTCACACAAAAATTCTGAAAAAAATTTAAAATGTTCTCCTCTACATCCCCTATCATGCAGTAGCTGAAATATCAGGTATACAAATTCGAGATAGTTTTTGAGTTATTAATTATTGAAGTTGACTACTTGAACATGGAGAAATCTTCCATGTTAAATTAGTCAACTTTAAAAATTCATAACTCAAAAACTAGATCGTATTTGTATACCTGATATTTTAGCTACTGATAGGGGATGTAGAGGAGAACATTCTAAATTTTTTTCAGAATTTTCGTGTCAGGGATTTTTTTTAACATTGGTGGCATTATCTTACCCTTAATCTTTACTTTAATGAAAAGACAGTACCAATGTTAAAAATAAAATGCAACATTTGACTTTATTCTGTAAAAACAGAAAATTTCCAGTTACTGCAACTAGAATATTTGGCTCTATTTTTCAGAACTGCCAAGCCATAAACAGAACTACCAGAGGTAAAAGGGCGCAATTCACTAAAAAATATATCCTGAAAGCTGGCTAGCTTCCTTCTTGAATGACACCCATGATTTCCAAGCGTCCCTAAGCTACAATCTTTCAAACCTTGCTTTACATTTGGAAACACAGTAAAAACTTATTATGTAAAGTCAAGGGACCCAGGAAATTAAGGATTATTGTCACTTGTCTTAGGAGATGGTGGATCACTCTGAAAATTACAGTAAACATTCCTTACATTATAACATAAATTTTCAGAAAAAAAGAAAAAAAAAATGAAGCAAGTCTGTCTAGTTTTTTAGATGTACAGGATATAAATAGTGAGAATATCATTGGAAATCTGGCGGCCATTAGCAAATCAAGTCAAATCAGCATCTCTCTTTTTTTTTTTTTTTTTTTTTTTTCAACTAAAAAAATTAACATCTCAAAAACTGGACTGAATGACTTTTTTATCTGATCTAAATTTTATATTTTTTTACCATAAAAAAAATAATTACACTATGACAATAATCCTTAAGTTTACCTTGTGTCAATTTTTTCCTATACATGCAATGCTAATTATTTTTGACAGGACCGCAATCTCCATTGCTCAAAATCACGTTTTACCTAAAAAAAAGTTGTGTAAGAATGATATCTTTACTGCAGTTTGTTTCCTGAAAAGAAGTGACATACAAATCATGTTTTTGCATGTGTTGAAGAAGGTTTGCAAGTCATTTCTCTGTTGACTTACACCAACAACTGGACTTGTGTTGGTTGGTAAAAAGGTTATTTCAAACAATGAGGAGCGTTGTGTGCATTTTCATTATTATATTTGTTATATTACAGCAGCACAAGTGCAGCACTACAAGGTGTGTGGCACAGAAATTAAATTTGGCCACATGCTTCGTGCCTATCCCTACCACAGCTTGAATCAATAGTAACGTGGTTATTATTTTGTTGCTTATTTTTTACTTCTTTTTTTTTTTTGTTGAGTAAGTGGCAAGATTAAAAAGGATTTTATTTTTCAATTTGGGATACATGGGATAAGTAGGAATTTATATATGGATAGGCTAAAAATTTGGGAGGGTGGGAATGGAGAAAAAGTAGATTTTTATACAGTTTCACAAGCTAAACGTCATCGAAAAAAATTATAAGAATTAACAAATTACACAATAACATGGCAGAAAAAATTACAATAGCAATGACACTTAATCAGACAAATCACACAATATCAGTTCTTCAACTCGTAATTATTATTTATTTTTAGAAAAAAAGTTGCTCTTTATATTTTCACTTGTGACAATGTCAGTATACTTTGAGTCACTTGCAGCAAATTTGCACTTGAGTGTTCCATCAGTTAGCCCCACCACTTGTATGGCACTTGGATTAAAAAAAACAAACAACATCATACGTTGGTTTCACCGCACTAATCATGAAAAAATGCAAACAAGAAACAAATCATTTTTTGGATGGATTTATGATAATGACGATTCTGATGATATTATTTTCCTGTTACTTAATCAAATCACAGCTTATTACTATGTTTATTATTATGCAGTTCAAGGTGTCTTCATGCTGCCAGTGATCCTTCTTGATATTACTTCTTTTATCAATGATTGCTTATTTGATTTAAATAAAAAAAGATACATCCATAATTTAATAACTTGCTTATGTATTAATATTTATAATAACCCTTTTGTGAGATGATAAAAACGTGTAAACTTAGTTCATCAATTAAAACATTCTTTCTGCATTCATTCAATTGATGCTTATATATATAAAAAAAAAGCAGCACAAACACAAAAATCATAATAATATTTTATATATATATACAATTGTGAAACACTCACTGAATAACAGTCTTTTCTCACAGCTGTCTAAAAGAAAAAAATCTGGAAAAAATCTTATCTCAAAACAAAAGTTCATTCCACTGTACATAATAATAATAATAATAATTTTATAAATACACAATGATGGGACGCTGCAAACATTTGTCGTCCCAGAGGCTTTGAAGGGAGCTCTAAAACCCCTACATTACAATTTATATTCACAATTTGGCTAGCTACAGCTTTTTCATTCATGCAAACAATTAACTTAAAAAAACTAAGCCCGACCTGATTTTTCACTCCAAGAGTGTAATTTTTTGTCGTTAAAAAAAAAAAAAAAAAAAAAAAAAAAAAAAAAAAAAAAAAACGAGCATAATACCATCTGCACGTACAATTTTATATTATTACTTACAATTAAAAATTTTTACAGGGGTTTACACAAACTAAAACTTAATTTAAAGCTATAAAATAAAAAATATTAAAAACACAATGATCAGATTTAAGAAATCTTTCTACAAAATTAAACTTTTTTGAGTGGAAAATCAGGTACAGGAGTTACATCATTTTAATTCCTTAACAGTATAAAAAGTATACCAATAGGAATAAACAAATAAATGTAAAAAATAGTTGAGATTCATGTTACACATGGGGGGGAGGGAAGTCCACGATGGGTGGTGGGTAAAGCTTTTCTTTCACTTTCACACGAGGGTACAGTAAGAGGTTCTAGTTGACCATGAGCGTATGTGACTCCATGGGTGCCGCAGAGTCGTACAGCGTGTCTGTGTCCTGGGTCGGCTCACCCTGAAGGTGGCACTGGTTGCTCAGCGTGCCCGCCCCGCAGTCACAGAAGAACCTGCACACCACACACATCAGTACTCTTAGCAACTCTGCTCAAGTTAAGGGTAAGGTAACTCGCCAAATGTTAAAAAAAATACCCACACATGAAAATATTGAAATATATCTTAAAATGTTCTCCTCTACATCCACTATCAGTAGCTAAAATATCAGGTATACAAATTTAATCTACTTTTCGAGTTATGAATTTTTAAAGTTGACTATTTTAACATGGAGAAATGTAACTTCCATGTTAAATTAGTCAACTTTAAAAATTATTAACTCAAAAACTAGATTGAATTTGCATACCTGATATTTTAGCTACTGGTAAGGGATGTAGAGGAGAACATTTTATGAAAATTATGTTTCATAATTTTCAAGTGTGGAAATATTTTTAGCATTGGGCGCGTCACCTTATCCGTAAAGGCTCTTTTCATGACAATTAAGGCAAATAGAGAGTTTAAAAAGTACAAATGAGCTCTTCAATTTTTTTATATTTTGTTTATTGACTGCTTTTATCTACAGTACTAAAGCTCAAGCCACAATTAATAAGATTTTGCTCTGAAACAAAATCAGTTTATCTTTTTTTCTTGTTATCTTCTTCATGATTGGTGACAGATAATTTCAAAGGCCAATCATGAACAAGATAACAAGAAAAGTTTATTTTGCTTCAGAGCAAAAGCAAAATCATATAAATTAAGTATTCTGATAAGACATCAGCCAAAATCTGCTGTCAGTAAGTTTTTTTCAGTGTTATTGACCAAGTCTAAATTAAAATATTTTCACTGAAATCATGATGTTCTCCATATTTTGTTAACTTCTTATCTCCTTCATCTTTCTACTGTCGTAGCTCTCCTTAATTTAATACATCCAACATTGCAACGTAATAGCAGAAAGAAAA
This sequence comes from Siphlonurus alternatus, assembly GCA_949825025.1. Lineage (NCBI taxonomy): Eukaryota > Metazoa > Arthropoda > Insecta > Ephemeroptera > Siphlonuridae > Siphlonurus > Siphlonurus alternatus. Next base: position 7,321,539 of record OX463780.1, read on the forward strand.
AAATCCCAACTCTATTGGCAAGCTGGAAAAAAAAAAATACCCTAACTCCATTGGTAAGCTGAGAAAAACTATCCTCCTAACTCCATTGGTAAGCTCAGAAAAAATATCCTAACTCCATTTTGCTTACCAATGGAGTTAGGATATACAGTATATCTATTTTTCAGCTTATCAATAGAGTTAAGATATTTTTCCGCTACCACATCGATTAGCTCATGATTTGACAGTCTACCAAATGACCAAATGAGCAGTCTTGATTGTAAAGGTTATTGTTTTTTTACTACTGACTAGGTCAACTTGTTGTACTGACCGGTCGTGACGAATGAACTCGACGTCATGTCCAGCGTGGCACGTCTTGATGCAGTTGACACAGATGGCGTTACGGTCCGTCGTGTTGCACGTCTGGCACCGGTAGAAGTCATGCATGGGGAAGGAAGTGTAGCTCGAGATCTTGTAGAGGCACTGACCGTTGCTCACCGCCTTCTCAACCGCATCCTGGTTGTTGAAGATCTTGTTGCCTGCATCAACAACACAGCTCGTAACATTCCCAGTCTTGCGCCCTAACGTAAACAGTAACAAAACAATGCACACTTCAGTAACTTTATACAAAACGACAATATGAGAAAATCATACTTTCATTACATTTTTAAAATAAACATTTGAGTTCTTTTGGTTTGTTTTTCATTAAAAAACATATTTATATCTGTACTGTATTGAAAGATTTTTTAAAAAACTCAAATTACAATGATCGCATCAATTGATTTTGCTTTAGAGCAGATGAAAATGGAACTTAAATTACAGGACACCTATCCAATTGTAAGAATTAAACCTAAGGAAACAATAGGTATGATCATTTCATTTTTAGTTCCTAAGTGATGCATTTTCAAACATATGGTCAATTTTACACAAGTCTCCTAATATTGTACACTGGAGGTCAAGCTAACCCTCAAACCATCAAACATGAGTGCCAATGAAAGAAGGTAAAATCACATTAAATTAAGCAACGTTGCCAATGCAGTACCACAATTGTTCGGCTCCAGATGTGCCACCAAAATGGCAACGTCAAACTATTGACTCACGGCATCTTTTGATGGGAAGTTTAGCTTGGCCCTACCATGTACTGCGTGCATTTTGTGAGCTGTTTCGATGACATACCTCTGACGATGGGAGCGACGCCGCTTGCCAGACAGAGACCTCCAAAGCGATTGTTGAAGATCTGGTTGAATTCGAGAGTGGCGGTGGCATTGTTTGTGATCTCCACGCCCGCGGCCAGACCGTCAAAGATCCGGTTCCTTCTCAGTACCGGGTGGCTCTGTGTCGAGATGAGCACGCCCGCCTGAGCGTTGCGGAAAATGTCATTCTCTTCCAGGATACCTACAGACAAACAGGAAACTTCACAGACTGCAACCAGTCTAAAAAAACACTATTTATTTCAATACTCAGGAAGAGCCTCAACTTAATGAAGCAGGCAAATTATGTTTAAATATTATGTACATCAACCTTTTTTCTTTCATTTGATACAATTAATCATAGCGTTTTTCTTTCAAAAATAAATTTGGAATTCTTTACTCCTTATGTTACACTGAGAAAGCTGCACTCTTGACTTCACCAAGTCCATTTCATTTTATCTTTTTTATAATAAACACATATATTTAAAAATAGCACAAAGTTAAAGAAAAAAAATATATGCCCATTTTTTTGTACAAAATATTACTCTTTATATTATTTATTTTTTTTTTTATCAAATACTGAAGATTTCTGTAATGGAAAACTTTTTATATTCTTCTGTAATAAACGCAAACTTAAGTGCAAATCTAGATCAAAAACAATAATTGTACATACTGTATATATTTTGATCACTTCTGATTTAGAGAAGGCTTTTTACCTTTGCCGCCGTTGAAGATGCAGATTCCTCCGTCTCGTCCGTCAAAGATTTTGTTACGTTTGAGCGTGGGGTTCGAGTCAGTTTTGATCCAGACGCCAGCCATGGCGTTGTCGAAGATCTCGTTCTGCTCGAGCAGCCCCAGCCCACCGTTGTACACGAGCACGCCTCCGTTCTGGCCGCCCCAGATCTTGTTGCCGCGGATGATTGGGTTGCTGCCCGTCCTGAAACACCACGGTCCACTTTCTTCACCTCTGACTACCAAATATGTCAACTAACATTTATTTTAAATGTAATTGAAATATTTATAATTAAAATGTTTTATTAAAATTAATTAAAAAAAAATTGCATTGACGACTTTTCATAATAAATACCTAAACATAAGTACTAACATTGATTTTTTTGCACTAACAAATTTAAGACCAATCAAATGGCAATCAAATGTTGACATAAACCATTTTTTGACAAAATGTCTGTTTGTTATTTTCAATTAAAAGTAATTGCATAACGACCTACAACAATTTTTTATTGTTGAACAAGGCTTCATAAAATAATATTGTACATTAAAATTAATTTGATATTCCTTCCGGAAGTAGCTGGAAATATGAAGTTTGCAGCTCTTTTGTTTGCAATTCAGTTTTGAAAATTTACAGAGTGGTTTGAAGTATGTATAAGTACTGACCTATGTGTGAAATTGTAACACTGAAATATGAATAGGAAGATCAGAAACCTTACACTTCTGGCTAGAGTGAATATCTTGTAAATCTGACTGTAGTTAAAGATGACATAATAATGATGGTGATGAATCAACATTTTAAAATTGCTTTAAATGTTATATTTTAATTGTTTGAAAACTTTACTGTCCAGGTTAATCGTCATCAGAGTTTTCATTTTTTGCTTGCTCGAGACACCAAACAGGTACTCACCGAATCTGCACCCCGGAGTAGAGGTGGTTGAAGATATCGTTATCCTCCAGCTTGCCGTGGCCGTTGTCATAGAAGTACACGCCCACCTGCTTGCCGGAGTGAATGCGGTTGCGGCGCAGGACCGGCGTGCTGCCGGTGGTGATCCACACGCCTGCCAGCGTGTTAGCATACACCTCGTTCTCCTCGATCAGGCCCTGACCTTTCTCGTGCACGTAGATCCCACCGTGCTGCCCGTGGTGGATCTTGTTGTGCCGCACGATCGGGTCACTGTTGGTGCGGATCTGGATGCCCGCCAGCGCATTGCCTGTAAACATAACACACGGTCTTAGTTTCTCTGTACAGCGGCAAGAATGAAAATTAACTTACAATCTTGAATAAAACTTGATTTAAAACCGAACAAAGTCAACATTGCTTTGAAATATTCCTCTATAAAAACCCTGCCACCAGTATATCAAACTTAAAGATGGATTCACAATGGAGCGTCATTTCTATCTGGATGCGCGTCAAACGCCTGATTGGTTGAAATTTGACTCGCATCTTTTCCGTGGAAGCTTGGCAAGACAAGCTTCTAAACTTCTGACACTCGTTAGAAAAAAGTGACAGTGCATTGTGAATCTCACTTTAAAAATAAAATCTATCATGATCTCGAGCAAGGTTTTAGAGCAAGAATGCCAAGAATGGTGATTAATAATTAATATGTAATAAAAGAGAGTACAAGACTGTTGAACAATTACTGCATTGCTTACTGTAAGATTGCAGGAAAAATAAAATACAACAACTAAGGTAAGGTATATAGTATTACATATATCTAAACATTTCTCAGTAACAACAAAGGTCCTTACCGTAAATATTGTTGTGCTCTATGAGGCCGCGTCCTTCCCCAAAAATATACACTCCTCCTTGGTGTCCGTTGTAGATCTCGTTACGTCTGATAGTGGGGTTACTGTTTGAGGTGATCCACACTCCCGCAAAGTTGTTCGAGTGGATCTTGTTGTCTATGAACTGGCCCAGACCGTTCTCATGCACGTAAATACCCCCCGTCTGGCCGTGGTGGATCTCGCAATGCACCACAGTTGGGTTGGCCCCGGCTTTCACTTCAAACCCGGCAATGCGGTTGTTGTGAATGTCGTTAGCCTCGAAGTAGCCGAGGCCGTTGTCGAAGGTAAAGATGCCGACGTCACGGCCATGGTGGATGTGGTTACGCCGCATGATTGGATTAGCGTAGTTCTTCACCCAGATACCCGCCAGAGCGTTGCGACTGATCTCATTATCCTCGTAGGTACCCTGGGCGTAGTCAGTGACGTACAGTCCCACGTTCTCACAGTCACTGATGTCGCAGTGCTTGATCACCGGGTTGGCACCTACACCACTCACGCACACCGCGGCACCAACTGCAAAACACCAAGCACGACTCAAAACTCCGAACATCAAACGGACCCCACTTCAAGCGGTATTAACAGAATGTGAAAATAAATTTTTGGCTTAACCAGATTTAAATAGATAAAAATTATTATACCTAGTCATCATCAACATTACATTTATAAATTATAGATTGCTACTTGATTATAAGTTCCTCCCCCCCCCCCCCAAAAAAAATCATTAGACTGTCTAAGAACTCAAGCAGAAATCGAAAGGTTGTTCCTTATACTATTACAGCATTTTCAAATGCACCCAAGAACCCATGCCTTCTAAAGTACATAGTGGTTTTAAAAAAATTGCAACTCAAATTCTGTTCAGTTAAGACACATGTAATGCTAAAACATAACTACAGCATGTTTATGATTACCAGTAAGTCACTGAAATTTTGTGAACTCATGACTTGAACTTTTTTTTTAAAGGCCATGGGTGGGTCAAAATGAAGTTTATATTTTTTTTTTTACAGAAAGATACTCTAGCTGAAAATACTTAATGTAGAGATTGTGAAGGGCTTGTATCCCTCTACAAAATCAGTGTCTAGGTTGGCGGTTATTTAAGTTACTTGCTAAGGAAGAGAATATTCTTTAGAAAAAAAAAATAATAATAATAAATAAATAAATAAATAAATAAAATTGTCAAGGCCAAAGTTATTATAACACAAAAGTTGGGTAATTCAATGAAAACAACACCTTGTCAGAATCAGATTTTGATGTTAACAGAACTTGAGATATGGTGAATGTACCAGTTACTAGCCGCTTATTATTCTTATTGGAAATGGCTTTGCTGCATTATCAAAAACCTTGAAGAAATGGTCACACTCCCCTTGATATTATATTTTATGCTGCTTTGGACCACTAATGCCATCTAGTGGCCAAAATTTCAACTCCATCAAATGACACAAAGTCCTCAAAAGTGTAGTTGTCAAATTTCCCCTGGCCAAACCTAAAAAATGTATCATCATTTGATACTCTGTGAATGCATTAGCCCTAAGATCCCCCTACAAACTAAATCAGAAGAAATTAATTACAGAAGTGAAGTTATATTTGACTTTTCGATGTTACGTTATTTTTATTCTATAGATTTGGAAGTTGGGCTGTATTTCCTAAAAGCTGAATCAACTATGTACTTTATTGTAACTCAGCCCTGCTATGATATATTTATTTCTTTAAGGGTAAGGTAACGCCACCAATGTTAAAAAAAATCCCTCACACAAAAATTCTGAAAAAAATTTAAAATGTTCTCCTCTACACCCCCTATCAGTAGCTAAAATATCAGGTATACAAATACAATCTAGTTTTTGAGTTATGAATTTTTAAAGTTGACTAATTTAACATGGAAGTTTCATTCCTCCATGTTAAAGTAGTCAACTTTAAAATTTATAACTCAAAAACTAGATCGTATTTGTATACCTGATATTTTAGCTACTGATAGGGGGTGTAGAGGAGAACATTTCAATTTTTTTTTCAGAATTTTTGTGTGAGGGATTTTTTTTAACATTGGTGGCATTACCTTACCCTTAAGTACAAGTTGAAGTATAATTAAAAAATTGAATTATCGACATGATGGCGGAAAAATATAAAAACTCCATTGGTAATCTGGGAAAAAAAGATTCCTAACACCATTTTGCTTACCAATGGAGTTAGTTTTTTTTTTCACCTTACCAATGGAGTTAGGATATTTTTCCACTACCACGTCGATATTGTTTTCTGTTTAATTGCTGTACTCACCAACAGAGGTGCTGCGAATGATGCAGTGGTCGACGGTAGGTGAGCAATTCTCTCCTATCTCGAGGCAGTAGTGTTTGTGGTGGGGCACCGTGGATGTGACGTCTGGGGAGAACTTGAGTGTGACGTAGCCTACGTAGGCTTGCTTGGCGCCCTCCACAAACATGATGGTGGACTCGCTCTCGCGCTCCAGCACAACATTCTCTGCCACGTTGCCCGGCGCCGCGCCCACCAGCGCTACGTTTGAGTCGATCACGAGGAACTCCCCGCGGTAGCTGCCCGCGTGCAGGAACACCAGAACATTCTCCTGCTCGTCAGCATAGTCCAACGCAGCCTGCACCGTACTGAAGTACGCTAGGTTGCGACCACGGAACTAAAAACAACACAATGGTGCTGTTAGAATATTTATAGAGGCTTCAAGTCAGACGATTTTGTGGTGTTCTCACCGTCCTATCTAAATCAATTTTTGACTCTAGCTTTTTGTGCTGTAGCATTAGTAGAAGTTTGTAGGTTAGCAGCCAATTTTGTGATATGGTGCTTCTAGTGCCTTGGTTGATACCCCCACCCCATTACTTGTAATACTGTGTGTACCTTGGGTGAAATAATAAAATAAAAATAATTTATGTAAAAAGCAACAAATCAAAATTACTTTTATTTATTTATTTACTTTTTATTTTTTTTTGCATTAAATTTTTTTTTAGATGAGATTAAGCTCTTGATTCATTATCAGAAGACCCCTCAATGGGGAGGTAGGTGATGGTTTCAAATTAATAGCTTTAATTACTCCTAAAAAATTCAATTTATGGAGAAAATGGGCTAATGGAGAAAATTTTCTCACTGGGGAACACTTGAAGCTTCTATTGCAGAACTTTCAGTCACAAAACTCATTAAATTATGAATATGATTTTGTTGTAATCAACTTAAAATTTCTCAGAGTGCAAAAGATTCTATGCATTGTAAAATAAGTTAAAATTAACATCCTTGACGCCATTTTACCTTTTTGGGTGTGGCCAGGTATTTAACCTTGTGTGTAAGAGTTACCTTGCGACCATGCTAGGGCTTACCATACACAAATTCAAATTTAAATTCAAATTATTTATTTTATCTCATTCCAAATACAAGGTACACACATAAAATACACAGACACCCAGAACCTTTTTCTGCACTCTTCTGGGCTGCTACTACCAGATCTGTGCAGCAGAGTATAGACAGTCGTAAGCTGCCTTCCTCCTACCAACTCCATCATTTAGTAATCAGTCACACTCATCCCAAGTCATAAAAAGTCTGCCGAGTTCGGAATTGAACCGGGGAGCTCTCGGACCAAAGTCAGGTATTGTATTTAATATAACTTCCTGGTATTGTTATATGTGTCATTTATATTTTTTATACCAAAGAACAACACACATTGGATCAATGTCCCTAAAGTCAGTCAATGTACAACAGGGTACTCACCTCAGGGTAGCCAGGTCGGACGTGCACGCCACGGTACAACTGTCGGAAGCTCTCTTTCCAGGGGTTGGCGTGCTCAGACTCCTCCGCAGAAACAAACTCAAACGTGCATGGTGCGGGGTTGAACAACGGGATGTCGTACTCATAAACATGCTGGTACAACGTTTTCCTGTCACAAAACAAATACCACATCATCACACTGAATATGTTAAGGCGGATTCACATGGCGACAACGGCGATGCAACGCGATTTTGTCACACAAGCTGTGAAATCCTATGCGGAGAGCGAATTCGCCCAATTGCGGCAGCGAAATCGCATTAATTGTGATGCTCCTTTTTTAATCGCCAAATATGGCCGCCAATAGATGTCACAGCAAGTGCGCATTATTCGCGTCGCGTCGCATGATAAAAATCGCATGTGAATCCGCCTTTACAAGGAAATAGCAATAGCAGACATTTCACTTCAAACATTATTTTGTTTTTTATAACTTTGGGCAGCAGTAACAGTGCACAATAGCAGGTACATACAGTAGACCAATGAAAAAACCGGAATCTAGACGAAAAACGTGTACAGAAGTGACCTTGTATCACTGCCAGAAATTTTAACCCAGGCATTACCAAGGTCTTTTCTGAACGACTCGCTATTGAAATCATACGTAAAGTTAAAGTTTTTTTTTTCTCATTTTTTTTTTTTTTTTTGTGTGAAAATACATTGCTGGGTGGCTAATAGACCACTTCCCAGTGTATTGTTGTTGTTGATTGTGTGTGTAAATTTTGTTTATACATTGGACCTTAAGGGAAATTTAAGATTTTCACACACAGATTTCAATATGTTACAAACCTACGATTCTAAATACAGTATAAAAATATCACCAGAATCTGCAGTTTTTGGCCATTTTTAATCCAAAAATGCGTATCAGAGGGAGTTTTCTTTACTTTAATATGGTAAATATCATATGATACCAAATCAGCCAATTGCATGGGGGAAGATACGTAACTAGGCAAACTCCAGTTTGTTGATTTTAACTGTTGCAATAATCAACAATCTGGAACTTCCTTGGTTACTTATCTTTCCCCATGCAATTGGCTGATTTGGTATCATAAGAAATTTGCCATATTAAAGTAAAGAAAACTTCTTCTGATACGCATTTCTGGATTAAAAATTGCCAAAAACTGCAGATTCTGATGATATTTTTATATTTAGAATCGTAGGTTTGTAACATATTGAAATCAGTGTGTGAAAATCATAAATTTCCCATAAGGTCCAATGTATAAACAAAATTTACACACACAATCAACAACAACAATACACTGGGTGTGTGAGCTTCTTTACTTTTTGCTAAAACAGGGTTTTGCAAGTGGTCTATTAAAGATTACAACATTTTTCAGACTTTTTGGATTAGTATTTCACACCTTTTTTTGTTGTTTTAAAAGAGTTACGGGTCGTCTCTAACCCCCCCCCCCCCCTGCTTGTAGCCTTAGGGTTAAACAAGCTGTTCATATGAAAGAAGATGTTCAAGAGTTAATGAGATGTTGATTTCACCCCTTCATTTTGACATTTACTGCACATAGGAGCCGGCAGTCTGTGTTGAACTGCCTACTGGATTGATTGGTATCATGATACAAATTATGAAGTCTACAAAGTAGCTCAGGTGTGAAAATGATGCACAGCTTTCTTTCCTTAGCACGCTCCTTGAACCGAATTTACCAAACTCTTCAGATATCATAAAGAGAAAATAACTACAAGGTACTCACCAGAGCTCTGTGTCGTTGGCGATGGCTTGGAAGCGCTTGCACACCTGGCTGACGCGGCACAGGTCTTGCTCGAGCAGGTAGCTGAAGATCGTGAGCATCACCTCGTCGGGCAGCTCGTACTGGAGGTAGTGGGCTGCTGACGTGGAGCAGCAACCTGAAACACCACCCAGTCGTGTGAGACAACATGTGTCAATGAAACAATATATACAATGTATAGTCAATATACAGTATATACACCGGTAAAGAAAACATGAAATTGTTGTTCAGCAAGAAACAAAGTTTTAGACTTTAAAAGAAAATAAGAATTTTACTTTCAATATCAGTAGTAGTGCACTAAAATGTTGGGATGTAAGACATTTTCAAATCAACAAGTTCCATTATTACCTATAAAAAAATAATTAACTTTAACATGGTGGCTTATGGAAGAAATGGGATCTATTTAACCCAGTGCTAGAAAGTTACCTTCATTTGTGGTGGAGCAGGTCCGACGAGGCCTCTTACGAGCAGGCAGCATGGAAGAAGAGTAGCTCGAGGGCCCGCTGCTCGTGCTGGGTCCCTCATGGTGTGGCGACTTGCGACGCAGGTCGTAGGGTGGGTGGTGGCCGCTGGGGCTGGGGGCCGTGCTGCTGGACGACGAGGAAGAAGACGACGACGAGCTGCCCGCCACGGGACCGGCGGGGGCCGTCGAAGAACCAGCGGCCGCCATGTTGGGAGCTGGGCACGGCACGTCGCATGGCTCCGCTGAAACAAACACAAGCCATTACTTCTTCTTCTTCGAATTTTATTGGCCAAGGATTAAGTGCTGTATAGTTAATTGTCTATGTTGTAATTCAAATAATTATTTTACAGTGTCTCTTAGGTAGGATGATAACACAATCTGTTATGGAGATTTCAAGTCAGCTGATTTTGAGGTGTTCCCACTGCCCTATCTAAACTAAGAATAAGATTTAAGATTGTTTTTAGGGAATATTCATTAACAGAACTTCGGCCTAAACTGGAAAATATAGTTGATAATGCAAGATTTAGTTTTTTATGACGCTGAGAAAAGTTTAAAAAAAAAACACCTTTCTTCATTTTCAAGGGCAAGATGGACCTTAGTGACACAAATGAGCATCACAAGGCGCACTCACTTAAAGCCTCTATAGATAGAGACTTCAAGTCAGCTGATTTTGCAGTGATCCCACCGTCCTATCCAAACCTATGTAAAAAAAATAAATAATAAATACTGTAAATAAAATTAAATTGCTTTTTTGGCATTTAAGATTTTTTTTTAGAGGGAAATAAGCCTTGATTCATCATCAGAAGACCCCTGAATGGGGAGGTAGGTGATGGTTTCAAATTAAATACAGTACTTTCATAATTATTGGAAAAAAAAAAAAAAAATCTAGCACAGTGGCTTATGGAGAAAATTTTACAGACTAAGAACACTTGAAGCCTCTATTGCAACCAAAGGCTAACCGAATCTTAAAAGTTGCATTATACATGTTGTATCAAAGTGAATACATAAAAGAAAAAAAAAAAAAAAAAAAAAAAAAACATGAACATGAACATATTGCCACTTTCAGCTTCCCCCCCCCCCCCCTTCCCAGAAAATTGCATTAAAGCAAACTCACAAAATTGAGGGCTGAATGCACTCTTGGCGGATATATTGTAAAATCTACAAAGAAGGGTGACTTCGGTTTTAAACCTGTCTTGCACTGCTGAGTTGCACATAATAAAGAATAATAAAACAGTTGATTGGAAAAAAATAAAAATGTAACGAAGATGTTTTATAATAACTAAATTTTTCAACCAAACTGAACTTCTTATATGTAGATCTGCAGTGCATGTCTCTTTAATTAAGTATAACAGTGATTTAAAAGCACAATTGTAGAGTGGGAACTGTGGGAACATTTAAACCTTCAAAGTCTAGTTAAAAATGTTGCATTGTTTACATGACCTTCACCTTCAGTTTTCGTTAATTACAATAACAAATTACCATACAGTGTGTGTATCATACCAAATGCAATGTTAACTGACCAGCTATATCCAAGTGTAATATTTGAGATGAGATATGATGATGAAGTAAAACATGGGTCAAAAGGGTCAACAGATCTTGCAATATTGTACTTTAACCAACAAAACTGCATTGCAACTTCCTGCCATGTTCACAATAAAAAAATATTAAATACCATGTCCCCCCCCCCCCCCACCTATGAACTTTACTAATCACAAACTGTATGTGAATTCTATATGATGCATACTAATTAACTAGAGTAACAGATGATATTGTTTGAAAAATGCTATTATAGGCTTGTTACTAAATGTTTACTATGCACTCTTAACAGTTTCTAACAGCATCCTTTATGTTTATGAAGTATCATAAGTAAATATAATATGCTTAATAAATATATTATTATGTATGCATACTGTATGCATACTGAATTATGCTTTAATATAAATAAGTTTTAATATTAGGATATCAATCAAATTACAGTATCAAATGCATACATAATTATGCAGTATGCATACTGAAATATGTATGCATACAGTCATATGCATACAGGGGATACAGTACCGGTATGCATAATAAAATAATATGCATAATTATGCATGTACCGATACAATGCATCCAGTATGCATATTATAATATGCATACTTTCGTTTTTTATCATTTTAAATTTCAACGTTTACCTTAATATAAATTTAATGCTATAAAAATTTTTGAGTTAAAATAAATGTTGAAGTCAATCATATTATGACAATATGCATACTGTATCATACATATGCATATTATTTATGCATTGCATGGATTAAGGATTATGCATCTGACAGTGTCTCTTGCATTTTGAAGTTCAATTTGCATATTTATAATATGTGTCAAGCTCTAATGAAGTCAAACTTTTATTATGGTTTGTGTTGGAACTTGGCGTAGATTGGGTGACACAAATCCGAGGTAGATTTTTTTTTACCGTTCAGTTCTCAAGAAAAAAAAAAAAACAATGTCAGACATGTTCAGCCATATTACATTTTGAAGGGGCATGTTTATATTTTATAATTCTTTACCTCAATAAGTTTTAAATGTAAAAAGTTAACGATGAAAACTATCTAACTTCATCTGTATAGTTGTGGCCAATAATCATGATGGAAACGGGAAGTGGGCACAATAAAACGAATAATTTGCCCTTCCCGACAGCTTGATAATGGCCATCGTAATGTCAATTTTCCTCGTCGAAACTCCATTTCCTCACAAATCCAAGAGTTTTATAAAATATAAAGGCCAGAAAATTAATTTTTACACGATGTATTAAGATGATGTTGTAGTAAAAGCAATGCATTTCTAATAAACCGAAATAATTTTATTTTTAATTACAAAATCCTTGGAGACTTCACCGAGCGTATCCCCTACTCCATGTTGAGACAGCTGCGGATATTTCAACTTACCAGAAGTTGTCCTAGAAGGTAGAGGGATTCTATTCACATTCTTCCTTCTGGACCTTCGTACATATGAACGAGATGAGGTAAATGAAGCACTCGGCATCTTGATTACTAGCTAAATAACACTTGTACAAATTTTCTAAACAAGCGGATTACTTCTTCCATCAACCCAGTCAGCCATTTTCTCTTTCACAAGACGGAAGCGAATGCAGCCAATCAGATGGCAGATCTGACTCACACGTGACACAATGGACGACGGCAGTGAAACAGATTATTCTTGTTTTACACGCATAGGAGCATGTTTCGTTTTATCCATTATTTATATTGCAAGTCTTTACGTATGGAATTCACCACACGACAGGTATGAACTGTATTTTTTTGCAATTTGAATGCAATAATCACTTTAATAAATGCGCAAGCAGACGGCAGCAGATTATTCTCCGCTATTTACACATTCCGCAGTTGCCAAATCTACCTCCCCTGTACTTGTTTTTTAAATGAAAAAAGTTTACAATTTATTGCTTTTACTTTTTGACCCCTCCTTACTCCATTGATTTTACTTCTAGTTCTTGAATACAAACAAAAAATGTTTATTAAATAAAAAATTATACCCCAAAAAGTTGACAATTTTGAAAAACATGCTAAAATAAAAACAAACTTTCTGTTACAGAGACCACCCTAAGACAATAAAGAGAAGATTTTTTAGTGTTTTTATTATGACATTTATTTCTCCTCTTTTTGTATACTATTTTTCATCACACAATTTATTCCAACAGGTAAGAATTTCATCTGGCCTCCTTTATAGTCATAGATTCAAGTCAATATAAGGACAGACACAAACCTGCTCTATAATGTATTCATCTTCATTATACAAATGAAATTTTAATTAAAATGTCTTCTATTAATTGCCTCAAACTTCTACCAACAACTTCTATGCATATCTTGAACCTACTCCATCAAGAATAAGAACTTATTTTTGTTCTTTTATTTCAGTTTTCTCTGTGGCAACTGCTTGGTTTGAGAAAAGAAGGTCTGATTTCCGCCATCATCCTACCTCTGTTGCTTACAATGTTATTGTTCCTGGGACCTATTGTTATGCAAGGATGCTCAGTACCCTTCAAGTCACACCTAAGTAATGGTCGTGCTCACATTGCAGAGAAGAGTAGGCCAACTTAATTATAAGCAAAACCATTTCTACTGCGTCCTGAGACTTATTAATTCCGGGACATTGTTTTGGTCCTACCTAAGAGAGATGTGGCAATGAGAAGCTTCAACAGTGACGACACAATTCTCTCAGCCAATGAAAATCCAGCGCGCGAACTGCGCGCGAGGCGCGACGACATGTTCTATCAAGCTTCCTATCCTTTAACCCAGCAGTACCTGGTTTTTAATTTTTTCCGACGGTTCTTATGAAGGGCAAGATTATTAATTCACATGAGCCACGGAAAAGATCACTTTACACTACATAAAAAATATTCGAGATTTTATGCAGCATAGAATTTGAATGAAAAAATAAATAAGATTTTTCTCCTAACAAACCTTACGGAGCGATGTCAGAATGCGGCGCTGCTGCATTTTTAAGTTGAAGCTTGTCATTCAATTTCCCCTCCTCCACTTATGAAAGAGGAGAAAATGGCTTCAGACCAGCTGAAGTAACCACCCTTCTCAGTATAACCCCATTTTTTTTGGTTAACGATTGACCTCAGTTACAAACCGGAAACGGGAAATTTCTGTCGAACGGAATTGAATGAAATAAATTTTAAAAAATCGAGGATGCTGTAAACCTTAATCGCTTATGGTTTGAGCAAATTCAAGGGGGCGGTTTTCTCACAACAGCTCCATTTCCGGTTTCCGTCCATAAGGCCAATGTTAAACTTCTGCCTCGGTTTTCTCAAAACTGGTCGAACAGATCCACTTCAAAAAAATTAAGCAACCTTATTGTGGCGAGCTTTAAGACTCCTGCAAGTCTCATTAGAATCAAGGGGTTCGTTTCCGAGATCCAAATCAACTGAGGTCAATCCTTAACAGTTTTGTTATATAAGTTGGGCTACTGTTCTACCCTTCATATTGTCATATTGTCATCAGACACTTTACATAGAATATTTATTAACGCCCGTGCTATACAGGTTTACAAGCATGGCTACCTGACTTCCGAAACCTGATCTGGCTACGGAACCAAGTGGTGGCGCCGCTCTCCGAGGAGTTCACGTTCCGAGCTTGCATGTTGCCACTTCTCCTCCAGTGCCTTCGCCCCTCCGCGGCCATCGTCATCTGCCCGCTGCTCTTCGGAGTAGGTACGCACGTGCAAACACGCACCAATAATACACTGAAAACTTATTACGTTAAGTCAAGGGACCCAAGAAATTAGATTTACCTTATATCAAGTATTACCTTATATTGAGTTTTTCCTCTACCACACAATGCTAATTATTTTTGACGGGACTGCGATCTTCTTTACTCAAAATTGAGTTTTACTTAACAACAAGTTACGTAATAAAGAGTTTTTACTGCACATACATAAGGGATAAGCCAGCAGCATTGGCCTTGGCTGTCCACAAATGGAGTATTAATTGACCTCAAAAATTAAAAATTTTGATTGCAGATCAGATAGAGGGTAGGGTAGAGATAGAAGGTGCAAAGTTATGCTACTCTGATTGTTTAAAGCCTGGGAATTATTTTTAAAATATTGAAAGTACAGAGAGAGGTGTCAAGAGGCGTGACTTCTTTAATAAAATGGCCTCTAAAAAAATCTGGAAAAAAATCAGAGTGGCATAACTTTGCACCATAAATTTTTTGCAGTAAATTTTTTTTGAGGGTCTCTATTCCACTCTCTAACGGTCAGCAAAAGAATGTTTACCCACGTCAATTCTACTCCCAACTTCCAATCGTGATTACCCCTCCCAAAAAACACTTCTCCTAACTCATCTACACATATGCACTCAAATGTCATTTCTTTATACATAGAGTCTCTGCAGAGCTCCAAAATGGATGGTTTGGATTTCCAACTGCCCGTGCTGCCATTTTCAAAAAGATTTATTTTTATATACTATGAGATAATATTGACACCTCAAATAGCAGTGTCCAAAAATAATAAGATTATAAAACCAATAAGTCAGTTATTTTTGTCTATGAAAATAATTAATAAGCTTTAGTTTGGTGACACAGTAAAGATGCCCAGTACAATGAATGCAGATTCAAAGACAATTTGAGCAATGGGATAGGTAAGGTATCACATATTGCTCTCCCAATTTTGACATTAGCAATTGCACCAAGGCAAAATTCAAGGTTTCATGGTTAACAGTAGGGCCCGGATCTCTAGTTTTACAAGCTTTGTAAAAATGTATGTTACATTGAATCTGACTTCAAATTTTCACGAATCATCAAGTTTTATTGCTAAAGGTGCAAAAATGTTTGCACTGGGGGAAAAAATATAATTTAAAAATTGAGCTTACTATTTCAGTTTTTTAAGTTTTTTTTTAAACATTTTGTCTGATAAAAGCGTATTTTTTTGTGATAAAAATAAAAATTGAAATAAATATTTGGCACTATTTTTCTCCGCCTCCATCATGACAGAGAATTCGCATAAAGCAAATTTTCTTCACCGCAAAAAAAAAAAAGAAAAAATTGAACTTTTTTAAATAATTTGATATCTTTCCAGAATTTATTATTCATATTTATAAAACTTTATAAAAATTATATTCTATTTTGTGGTCTTGAAGGTCAATAGACAGATAAAGGAAAAATACTAAAATATTAATTAAACTGAATCTCACAGTTTTGAAAATTTTGAATAATTATTTTTGGAGTGTGTTTAAGTTGCCCATTTTAAATAAAAAATTTCATTTTCTTCAAAAATATGATAATCTAATTGAACAGAGCAGCTTTTGTGAGAATGAAAAGACAGCTACATTTAATTATTTATTAATTGTTTATTCCGTTATTTGTGATGCTTGAATGCTTGTTTATTTGCAGCCCACTTCCACCATATGGTTGAGAGATTAAGACTCGGAGTTCCGTTCAAGTCGGCGCTCTACGTTTCATGTAAGATTTCGTTTCTTTCATTTCAAGACCAGCTGATCTTCATTGTTGACAGTTATTTCTGTTATTTTGCAGGTTTCCAATTTTTATATACGACATTATTTGGAGCCTACTCTGCCTTTCTGTTTGTTCGAACAGGTATGGACAATTCTCATTACAAAATCATCTGCCACATATAACATTCAGAGAATTATAGCTAAATTACTGAAACTATTTTTATACCAAAAAATAAAGGAAAAAATAACATACATACATAACATGACACCTTTTATCTTTTATGGGGTAAGCCAGCTCCTCAAAGAGACCTCCACAGCACAAAATAACATCACAATAAATTATAATATTATTTTTTTAGTAATATATGTGTAAAATATATGTAGATTTAACAATTTGTCTAATATCTGCAGTAGTTCCCATTTACCTCAATGTTGAATAGCTCAAAAAGTAACAAATTTGTATCTACATACTTAGCACTAGGTTTATTTTATTTGTTGCTACTGACTCTTAAGGGTAAGGTAACATGCCCAATGTTAAAAAAAAACAAAAATCCTACACATGAAAATTATGAAACAAAAATTAAAATGTTCTCCTCTACAATCCCTATTAGAAGCTAAAATATCTGGTGTAAAAATTCGAGCTAGTTTTTAAGTTATGAATTTTTAAAGTTGACTAATTTGACATGTAAGTTTCATTTCTCCATTTTAAATTAGTCAACTTATAAAAACTAAAAAATAACATAAACATAACTAAATTTAACTAAAAAACTAGCTCGAATTTGTATACTGATATTTTAGCTACCTATAGGGGATGTAGAGGAGAAAATTTTACATTTTTTACATAATTTTCATTTGTGGGATTATTTTTTTAACATTGGGCATGTTACTTTACCCTTAAGTAGGTGTGAATAATCAATTAAAATCTTTATTTTCAGGACATCTAGTCGCACCATTTCTGGCTCACGCGTTCTGCAACCACATGGGTTTCCCAGACTTCCCAGAGTTGTTTGCCCAAAAGCAGCCATACCGGGCCATACTGATGGGCGTGTTTGCCGTTGGCCTGTCCGCGTGGGCCCTTCTGCTACTACCGGCCACACAGCCTGTCCTCTACTCCAATCAGTTGTTCTGGATAGAGGACATTCAGCAGCCAAGCTGAAGAAGTGTAGTCGTAGGTGTGGAATTGAACCAGAGTAGATACAATCATCGTAAATTGTCACTTAGTTAATTAATTTGCTAATTAATTAATTAAGTCACTTAATTTTGTTACTACCACCAAGATCTGCACAGACAGCGGCTCTCACCTAATACTCCTGTTCTCGTGAACTACCCTTCCCTAAAATGGTGGTAAATTTAGGGTTCATCATATACAGTGGCCATATTAGAGGGAAGAGGGCAGCTCATTTAGGAACCATAAGTAGACGAGAAGTAGTATTGGGACAGAGGTATGGTGTGGAATAGTACCAGAGTAGATTAAATCAAAATGTAAATCAATCTAACTTCAAAACTGAGCAATCTGCATGCAATTTTATTTTTCAAAAAGACAAAGATTATTATAAAGGTGTTAATTTTGTAGCCCACTCCTCCACCTCTCATAGTAGTTGTAGTTGTTATTAATTTGTTCCAATTTACGAGGGTCGTATGATAAGTTCCTTATGTCGTATAGAAAAAATCCGGCTAGATTAAATTAACAACTGTACCAGGTTAAGTAATATTTCAGTAGGTCAGATACAAATTTTTACCTCGATATCACTTATATTAATTTCTGGGGGTCAGTTTTCGTGAAGCACGGTCGGGAAATTAAAATTTGACCAAAAATTAGTACTTTTTACCAGTTTCAATATCTGTTGCAGAAAAAAGTTGATGCATGGGAAATTCATGAAAATCTCGTGAAAACATCAGAAAACCTTACTCTATCAGGCTCTAGTGCTGTTTATTTGTTACCTAAATTTTTAATAGGATATATGCCTCACTGAAGTGTACCCTTCACTGTTTGGCCAAAATCATCTGTCATTTAAGATTTCATTAAAAAAATACACAAAATTTTGAATACAGACAGTCTTATGTAACATCAGCAAATAGCAGAGATTATGGGCTTTCTAATGATATAATTATATTACATCTCCAATGAAAAATTACGACGAAAAAACTTGCCGCGTTAGGGGTGCCGCAAATGAGCTTTTTAAGGCCCAAAAAAAGGGTGGTGACGGTCCATGAAATTTCATAATTGCTTGTTTTTAAAGCAAAAATCAAACTATTTGCGGTGTCTGGTGGCACAGAATAGATCATTGGATCACGGCGCAATACCAAAGATAAAAAAACATCCCTGGAATATCACAGCAGTGGGTGTTATACCGGTTCAAAGTTCAAATTTAGTCAATTTTGAGGGAGCTTCACGAAAACTGACCCCCAGAAATTAATATAAGTGATATCGGGGTAAAAATTTGTATCTGACCTATTGAAATATCACTTAAGTCGGTACAGTTGTTAATTTTATCTCGCTGGATTTTTTTCTATACGACTTAAGGAACTTATCATACGACCCTCGTATATGATTCTGATTCTGCCATAAAATAAATTTATTTGTAATTTTTTTTTACAAAAAAATGTGAGAAAATCATAATAGAACATTGATCTCAAAATTTTTTATTACAAAAATGGATGGAGGGTGCAAAGTTGTGCTACTCCGATTTTTTCAAAAATTTTTAGAGGCCGGGAAGTATTGCTAAAAAGTTTTACCGATGTCTGATTTGAACCAACACCCCTTTTAGGTTCTGCCCTTTTATTAAGAGAGGAATCACTTTCTCTGTAATTTCAATAATTTTTCAGAATAGTTTTTTACTCGAAACAATTGGAAAAAATCAAAGTAGCATAACTTTGCACCCTCTATCCATTTCAGCAATAAAAAAATTTGAGGTTGATACTCTATTGTTGCAATAAAGTGCAATGGAAATTTCATACACTGTCAAACAAAAGAAATTATTGCTAGAGAGACCACGCAGTCAATATGTGTCAAAGTACTAAAGTAGCAGTTTTAAATACTGTTTATAAGTTTTGGTGGTCATCTGGATAAATGCAGTTACCACTGCATCACAAATAACTTGTTAAACTTTCGATTTATGGAAAGTACTTATTTTGTTCTGTGTTTGATACAATATGTTGCTTCTATTAAAATCTAGACCCACTTTAAAATTTAATGCGTCTAGATATGGAAATAGTTTGGTGATTTTAAAATAATTTGATTAAATTTCAATGTGGTTAATGCAAGGTGCTTATGTTACAATCTGCCAAAGCTATCACAGTATTTAGACACACTGCATTTTTTTATGTGATAAATTTTATGAAAATGGATGTTTATGCATGATGTAATTTTATTTTAGGCTCATTTTGTTGGACTTTTTAATTTTTTAATGAGATAAATATATGCATTTTTTTTTTTGTTGTAGATAGTAATGTATTTATTAAGGGCATTGGGTGTAGCACCGGTAGTTGGCAACACTGACGTATCTTCACCATGTTAATTTTTTATCATTGCTCCTCGGAGTAATTTTTATGCTAGAGCTAAGCTGATTGCTGTAGTATCAAGATAATTAGTAGCCCAAGTGCACAATTTGGCTAAATAAAGCCTGATCATTTAAAGAAAAGTATTTTTTTTTTATATATTTTAGAAAAATGCATGTAAATTTAAAAAATTACTCCGATTCCGCCATTGGTAACCAAACCACTTTTCTTTAAATCAGGCTTTATTTAGCCAAATTGTGCACTTGGGCTACTAATTATCTTGATACTACAGCAATCAGCTTGGCTCTAGCATAAAAATTACTCCGAGGAGCAATGATCAAAAATTAACATGGTGAAGATACGTCAGTGTTGCCAACTACCGGTGCTACACCCAATGCCCTTAATACTTTTAATCCGACACTCAATAATTTTAGGGTATTGAAAGGAATGTTTTATAAATAAATTTAATTGTGAACAAAAAAGTGTGATTCTGCCTTGCTTTTCATTAATTAAGTTATTATGTTTAAAAATGTTCACCAATAAAGTTCTCTTGAAAGGAGCTTGTAGAATTAAACCTTTAGAGATGAAACATCACGCTAATGATATATTTGCGTGCTACTGGATTGTGAGAGTGTTTAAGGGTAAGAGGTAACACGCCCAATGTTAAAAAAATTCCCTCACACAAAAATTCTGAAAAAAAAAAAATAATAAAATGTTCTCCTCTACACCCTCTATCAGTAGCTAAAATATCAGGTACATAAATTCAAGCCAGTTTTTAAGTTATGAATTTTTTTAAAGTTGACTATTTAACATGAAAATTCCATTCCTCCATGTTAAAGTACTTAAGTTAACTTTAAAAATTTTTAACCCAAAATCTAGATTGAATTTGTATGCCTGATATTTTAGCTTATTTCTCCATGTTTTAGCTATTGATAAGGGATTAGAGGAGAACATTTTAAATTTTTTCATAATTTTCATATGTGGGATTTTTTTATTTATTTATTTTTTTTTTACATTGGGCGTGTTATATTCCCCTTAATATTATACTAATTGTGTTAATGCAAAAAAAAAACTCTGCTAACTATAATGCATAGGGACTATTATAAATACTAATTAAGACTGGAAACCATAACTCACTGCCAGTGAAAACACAATAATAACATAATTAATGTACTAAAATATACCTTTAGGATGAAAATAATGTGTGATTGAGTCATATACCGTCAGCTTCAAAACCAGCTCTTTGACTTTTTTATAAGAGCATATTTCACAATTATGCACTCTATGCTAAATGGTATTTATGATTTAATTACCTGCTATGTAATGTTTGCCTCATCATCAACTGCTAATTGGAGTGCTTAATTAATTGCTGTTAACCAGGTCAAACATTTGGTCAAACCTTGCACTATATCGCGATGCCAAACTCTCATCTACTGATTTAGCCCCCTTTGAAAGCTGTAATGTTTTTTACAACAGTGACAGTTCGTGGTATGGAACTGCCTAGCTGTAGAGCCCACTGGCTCAATTAAGGGTAAGGTAACACGCCCAATGTTAAAAAAAAAAAAATATATACCCACACGTACATGAAAGTTATGAAACGTTTCTTGAAATATTCTTCTCTACATCCCCTATATATCAGTAGCTAAAAATATCAGGTATGCAAATTTGATCTAGTTTTTCGGTTAAGAATTAGTTTTAACTTTAAAAATTAATAACTCGAAAATTAAATTGAATTTGTACACCTGATATTTTAGCTACTGATGGGGGGGGATGTAAATGAAGAACATTTTAGGATAATTATGTGTCATAATTTTATTGTGGGATTTTTTTTTTTTTTAACATTGGGTGTGTTACCTTACCTTTAAGTGGCTGTATATGTTTAGAAAAAAAAAATGTTTAAGTCTTTTTGGTCTGCAGATAAATAATAAAATAATTTAGAATCCCAGAAACCTGCATGATTGTTTTCATTGCAGAAATGAATGCAAAGTTATGCTACTCTGATTTTTTTCAGAATTTTTAAAGACCGGGAATTATTTTTAAAAAATTATTTAAAGTACAGAAAGAGGTTCAAAAGTATAGGACTTAAGGGTAAGGTAGCACGGATCAGCTGACCCAATGCTAAAAAAAATCCCACACACGAAAATTATGAAAAAAAAAAAAAATACATTCTCCTGTACATCCCCTATATATCAGTGGCTAAAATATCAAGCATACAAATTCGAGCTAGTTTTTAAGTTATGAATTTTAAAAGTTGACTACTTTAACATGGAAAACTCAAACTTCAATGTTAAATTACTTAACTTTAAAAATTCATAACTTATGGCCGTACGTTGCAACCACCTATCCGAGAATAATCCTAGGATTATCCGTGGATAATTTACTACTTAACATTAAAATTGTCGGATAATTGTTGGATTTTTCTAAGATACGTTGGCAGCAACTTACGGCCATTAAAAACTAACTCGAATTGGTATACCTGATATTTTAGCTACTAATAGGGGATGTAGAGGAGAACATTTTAATTTTTTTTCATAATTTTCATTTGTGGGATTTTTTTAGCATTGGGGCAGCTGATCCGTGTTACCTTACCCTTAAAAGTGGTGTGGGTTCAACCCTGACCTCAGCAAAACTTTTTTTAGCAATACTTTCTGGCCTGTAAAAAAAAAATCAGAAAAAAATCAGAGTAATATAATTTGATGCCCTTTATTTATTTCTGCAATAAAAAATTGTCATTAAGTTTGTATTACAATTATTAGCCTCACTGGTGGGAAAACACATTATAATAATATTTGTTTATAGTATCTAACACATTATAGTGTTAGATACTAAAAATATAAGTTTTAAGTTTTCCTCATATATTATAAGTCATATGGAAATTTGTAAGTCAAAATCTACCTGTGCCTATATTAAACATTGTTTATATTGTTAATTGCAATTAAAGCTTGTTGATAATTGACAGAGTCTCAGTTACTTTTTTTGAAGTAGAAATTGCTTGAGTGCAAAAATGTATACAATATGACTATTATGCAAAGTGCATGTGTAAGCTAAGTCTTATGATATATATTATGAAGCCACTGCAGCATGCTGATGCAGTTTCTAGTATAAAGATGGAGATTGAGTGTGAGTTATTGGGATAGAACTCTTCATATATAAAATATGTTAATATATATAGTTCCAGCTTTTGGGAACGACCTGCATGAAATGTATGCACATTTTTCCCTGCTTTTTTTGTGCAATGTGTGGTCTTTTAAATATACATATTAAGGGTAAGGTAACGCCACCAATGTTAAGAAAAATCCCTCACACAAAAATTCTGAAAAAAATTTAAAATGTTCTCCAGTAGCTAAAATATCAGGTATACAAATTCGATCTAGTTTTTGAGTTATGAATTTTTAAAGTTGACTACTTTAACATGGAGAAATGGAAATCCCATGTTAAATTAGTCAACTTTAAAAATTCATAACTCAAAAACTAGATCGAATTTGTATACCTGATATTTTAGCTACTGATAGGGGGTGTAGAGGAGAACATTTTAAATTTTTTTTTCAGAATTTTTGTGTGAGGGATTTTTTTTAAAATTGGTGGCGTTACCTTACCCTTAAAAGAGGATTGTCTATAATTGTTACTGTATTCATTAAAATTATGTATTTACGTGCCTGTACTAAACAAATAGAATTATAACCTCAAAGTAACAGTTCAATTTAGAAAAATTATACTGTTTATTAATATAATTATGCATGTTGTGAAGCTTTTAACATAATTATATAAATTAGTGCATTACATATAATATATATGATTATTATACTAAATGAAATATTTTTTTAAATAAATTATTAAAATTTAAAAAGTTATCTGTAACTCGATCAGGTACCCTATATAGCTTTCAGTGTGTTGTACATGATGCACATGTGTATATTAATTGGCAGATCAAGTTAAAAAGTAAATTAGATGCTTTTGACTTTTTTGTATACGTATTATAAAAGGGTAAGATAACACGCTCAATGTATGTAAAAAAAAAAACTCGCATGAAAATTATGAAAAAAAATAAAATGTTCTACTCTACATCCCCTCTATCAGTAGCTAAAATATCAGGTATACAAATTTGAGCTAGTTTTTTTAAGTTATTAATATTTAAAGTTGACTAATTTAACATGGAAGTTCCATTTCTTCATGTTAAAGTTATAGTTAACTTTATGAATTCATAACTGAAAAACTAGCTTGAATTTGTATACCTGATATTTTAGCTACTGATAGGGGGTGTAGGAGAACATTTTAAAATTTGTTAATAATTTCATGTGAGGGTTGTTCTTTTTTTTTTTTTAACATTCAAATGGCATGTTACCTTACTTTTAAAGAAATGAGGAATTTTCATAATTGTGTAGAACATTGTTGTAATTTGAATTTTTGTTATAATTATTATATTTTGAATCAATGCTAGCAAATATGCATTATAATTATATACAGTAAAAACTCGTTATTACACAACTTTTTTGTTGTTAGGTAAAACTCGATTTTAAGTAAAAGAGATTATGGTCCCGTGAAAAATAATTAACATTGTGTGTATAGGAAAAACTCAATATAAGGTAAACTTAATTTCCTGGGTTCCTTGACTTTACGTAATAACAAGTTTTTACTGTAACTAATATGCTACTAAAATAATTAATTTTTTGGCAATTGTTACCACAAAAATTGAAGAATAGTGTTTTTTGCAAAAATAAGAAAAATACTAATATTATATAGATATATTTAATAATAATAATAATACACATACATGTTGTGAGAAAAAAACAAATAATATTACATAATTAAATTATATAATTTAAGCACAATCAACATCAAATATGTGATAGGAATAAATAACGTGTTGTTGAACAAATAAGATATTTTAATTATAAATTATATGTAGTTCCCAAGTAACCCTTGTTTATATCACAATAAAATATTTTCTTGGAAAAAAAAACATAAAAAATAGCTGCAGGTGAATTAAAATTAACTAATACTAAAACCAAGTAGCAAAAACATTAAGGGTAAGGTAACACGGATCAGCTGATCCATGTAGACACTTAAAAATTCTGAAATTTTTTTGAGAGACAAATTTTAGTTCCTGAAAGTCACAGAAACAAATTAAAACAATTATTCAATCAACTTTTTTAATTATTTTTTTTTTTTAATTTTTAGCATATGGGCTTTCCCATGGAAAGCCAAACTAAAAATTTAATACAAGAAATTGTATTGAAGAATTGTTTCCAAATTTTTTCTATGGCTTTTAAGTATTAAAATCTCTGTCTATCAAAAAAATTTCAGAATTTTTGTGTTTCTGCTAAGTTTTGCATGTTAATCAAATGGGTCTACATCAATCAGCTTATGCATGTTACCTTATCCTTAACATTAACTAACACTATAACCAAGTAGCAAAAAAAGTAGACAAATAGAGGTAGCCAAGTATACACAATACGGCCACCATATAGTGCAAAGAACTAAATTAAAATATTATTAGCTGCACTAGTTAAGTAGTGTATAAACTTAAAATACAATAATTAAAATTAAACAATAAGTAAACATTTAAAACACATCCCTTACTTAATTAGGTTTGTTTTTAAATGCTAACACATAATAAAATTAAAATAACAATGCTTTTCTTTTGACAATCAAAATATAATCTGAACGTAAATCACCGGGTTTCTGAACATTTAGTTTTGATACAAAACTATTGGGTGTAACACCGAAATGCTATATATCGACGTGGTTGTGCATATTTGTCCGATCTGCTATCGTAACAATTCAAAATTTAATTTTTTTTATGCCATGTAGAGCCATATTTTAAGTAAATTTAGTAGTAAAAATCGATTGCCGCATCAATAGAGCTTTTAAATTTATCAAAAGATGGCTCTACATGGCATAAAAAAATAAAATCTAAACTATTACGAAAGCAGATCGGACAAATATGCGGTACCATGTCAATATGTATACATCTAATTTTCATACATTACAGTCAATAACTTAATTGTGCTTGACACACATTTAATTATTTATGAATTCTGGGTGAAAGGAGCAAATTTTTTTATTACTATTTTGAGCTACGATCTTTATAACTATCTACGTATATCATATGGTGCAAAATATAATTTTAAATAAACATTTATGGTGAATGTAATTAAGATGTTAAAAAAATGGGCAACTTACAAGAAACAGTTTTAATGTAGAAATGAATAGAGAGTGCAGGGTTATGCTAATCTATTTTTAAATTTTTTTAGAGCCCAGTAATTATTTTTTAAAAATTATTGAAAGTACAGAGAGCGTCAATAGGCGTCACTTCTTAACAAAAGGATAGGAACCAAAAGGGATTTTGGTTTCAAAAGTGAATTATATGCCATAGCAATACTTCCCAGGCTCAGAAAAATCTGTGAAAAAAAAAATCATAGCAGCCGAATTATGTGCCCTCTATTCATTTCTGCAATAAAAAATTGCATGCAGGTTTTCCATCTACACTTTGTCATGATGCGGCAATTTTCTCTTCCATTTCCTGCTCCTCTTTTCCCACCAAAATCATTTCATACACATGACGACGTGGCCATCAAACCAGGGGTGTAGCCAGGACAATTGAGGGGTTTATTATTCATTAGAGGAGGGGCATGTGGGTAAGGGTAGGCATTTTTATTTTTCCAGATATCACAATAAATTTGGAGGAATTTGCTACTACCACCAAGATCTGCACCGACGGCGGCTCCAGGCAGGCTCACGCCCAGACCCTTCAGCGCTCACCGTCGCGACCCTCCTACTCACCGGGGCTTCGCAGCGAGCGAAGCCTAGAGAAATAACTGACTTTTACATTAACCCTAGCATTACCAGAGGAGGGGGGGGGGGGGGGGGAGGGGTCAAGACAACCCGTAACTTTTTAAAGCAGAAAAAAAAAAGTGTAAAATAGTGCACTAAAAGGTTCAGAAAAAAAAATTGACATGTGATTTAAATAGCATGTCGTTTAACCCCCCCCCCCCCCCCCAGGAAAGCGTGTGACAAAAAAGGGCCTTGGTACCAGTAATGCTAGGTTTAAGAAGAACCTTGAGGTATAGAGGCAAGTGCATCACAAAATGTATAGACGATGCAAACTTAAATCTGACCAGAGGCATTTGAAAAAAGAAATTCTCAAAATCTCATTTAGAAAATTCTGATTGTACGATTCCAACCTTCCTATGGTAAAAAGGAAGACAAGAAATCTTCTTCTATCATCCACGTAACAAATTGCAACAAAGTCCCGGCAAATATTGACTGATAAAATTAACAGAAAAGTGATTTTAATCATTTCAGGCTTGACTCTATAACTCCAAGGCCTTGAAATTGACTTTTAAAGGGGTACCAAAGTGAATACATTTTTTTTACATATTCGGGCAGCTAAGAATTATTCTGATATCCCTGTGTCTCAATATTTTTGTACGATGCCTAGTTATTTTAAAATTAATTATATAGTTTGAAAAGTGAGTTCTATGGCCGTTAATTAATTCAAGCCGATGCGTGCCTGCAGCGGCCGCTGATACGACGAGAATTTCCCGCTAATCATGGGAACCTCCTTCTGACCCTTTAATTCTAGTCGTATCACCTGCCGCTGCGGGCGCGCATAATCAATCAACGGCCATAGAACTCACTTTTCAAACTAAATAATTAATTGTAAAATAACCAGGCATTGTAAGAAAATATTGAGCCACAGGGATGTTAGAATAATTCTTAGCTGCCCGAATATGTAAAAAAAGTATTCACTTTGGTACCCCTTTAAGAGACTAAATATATGCTTTATTTTTTATTGGTGCAAGCTCAGTAACATACACTCTGATTGGCTACGCAGTTTGGCACTCCCACTTTTTATACCCTGGCTCTGCCAAGGTTAAATAAATGGCTCGTGTAAGTTTGACGTGAGCTTGCAACCATAAAAGGGAATTTGATATAACGTAATGGAGTATCAAACTCAACATATTTTATTACAGAAATGGATTGACGGTGCAAAGTTATGTTAGTATGATTTTTTAAAGCACGGGAAGTATTGTTAAAAAAAAATGCAGAAGTCAGGTTTGAACCCACTGCTATCTTTTTATTAAAGAAGTGATTCCTCTGTCTGTAAAATTTTCTTAATAAAAACATTAATATACATAACCTTTCTGTAAGCTAATGACGTTAATTTTTGTTAAATAGAGTGTGCTTTCAATATTTTTTTAAAAAAACTAGTTCACTGTCTCTGAAAAAGCAATCAGAGTAGCATAACTTTGCACCCTCTATTCATTTCTGCAATAAATTTATTTTTTAGGTCAATACTCCATTTGGTGGGGGGAGAGGAACATAGGAAGTTTACTGGGGAAACCCACTCACGACCCTGACTACTCCACCTGATCCAACAAGCTGTGTTCTACTTTGCGTCCTCACCCCCCGCTGCGTCCTGCTGGTTCAGAAAGGCGACGTTGCAGGCCTTGATTCGCGCGGCTGCAGGAGCCACTACAAGAGGGGCGGGGGACATACAGGGGGTGGAGCAGTGACTGTTGCTCAGGTCCCATTGGTCGAGCAGTTTGAGGAGTTCTGCGGGGGAGGGGCCTCCCGCAACCTGACTCACTGAAACAGAGACAACTCTGGATTAGATAATGTGCATGAACGTTACTCCTACCTCACTTGCTAGAGCTGCAGGTTCAATAGACAGAGAGATGCAGATTTGTAATTTTGGGAGATGTAAGAAGAGCACACAGTCTATCAATATCAAAATAGTATTGTTTCACCACACCTCCATAGACTGCGTGGTAATGTCTACAAACAAAGTAGAAGTACCCCTGGACAGCAAAAATGAGCCAGAATTGCAATTTTATCACAAACTTGAAGAAATTGATGCTGCCTCCTAACATCATGAATTCATAGAATGGCCAAAACATACAGCTGTTAATTTCAATGTAGATGCATATGAAAAGGAGTACACCCAGCAGCTGTGTTATTTTTTATGTATAACATAAAATGTCAATTAAAAACATTGAAACAAAAAATAATGATAATAAATAAAAAAAAAAAAAAAAATTAAATTTGAAAAATCAATACAGTAAATAAAATTCCTGTAACATGAATACAAGGAAAAACTACATTCTGGTAATTAAGACACAAAATGTGTAGCAGTAATTGGAAGGCATTACCGGTATTGGAAGTTATGGAGGCTTCAAGTGTTCCCCGGTGGAAAAATTATCTCCATATGCCACCTTGTTAAAAAATTTGAATTTTTTTCCCAGTAACTATTAAAACTATAAATTTGAAACCATCTCCTACCCCCCACCCCCCTTTAGGGATCTTCTGATAATGAATCAAGAGTTTATTTTTCTCTAATAAAAAATTTCTTTGACCCCAAAAAAAGCAATTTCAAGTTGTCTTTTTTTACATAGGTTTAGATAGGACGGTGGGAACACCGCAAAATCAAAATCGGAAGGACCATTCCACTGAGACTGAGGGGTGCGGTACTGACCTGGCTCTCCCTTGGCGGCCATATCCAACGCAGTGGTGAGGTCCCACATCTGGATGGCTCCGTTGCTGTGACCACTGAAGATGAATCGCCGAGGTCGCGACCCCATGCGGCTCGAGCCCTCACACTCGTGCACGCAGAACGATGTGATGATCGTGTTGTCCACCGAGCGAATCACGCACACCCTGCAACCTCGCCACGTTACTGTACGATCTCTCTGGACTTTCAACTTCTTTAGAAGCAAACAGTATTTTTAATTTCTCTTTAAAATGCAATCATTCATTAAAGAAGCTGATAGAAATGAATTGCAGTCTTTCAAATTTAATAATTTTATGGAAAATAAACTACTTAGGTTGTGACATACTGTTTAAAAGAAAATTGCAGCAGGATAAAATTTTGTGGTCACATATTCACTAGCAAATTAGTTACTGGTACATTTTAAATTCTAAGACGTTTTGTATCATTTACAAATATGGTTAAAAAAATCATCAATCTTGAACATAATTTGCCTTGTCATTACAAGATTGGGGAGGCAACTTCATAAAATACTCTTATTTAAAAATCTTGTTCTTGGTGCTTCAATTTTCACCAAAATTTTGTAAATTAATAATAATTAATTTGTGAAAAAAATCAAACTAAGCAATATTATTTGTTTAAATAAAGAAGATAGGAACACATATGATACATGGTAAAATATTGGCTGAGAAGGGAGATCGTTTGAGCTTTTAGCCATCAATTGACCCAGCTAAACGATAAGTTTTTATAAACAATGCAATGTCTGAATAGGTTTGACTCGCAACTCATATTAGTGGGAGAGAGAATTGTTTGGCTGATCAGCTAGTTCTTTCTAGCAAAATCGTCTCACAAATGACACATTTCTCCAGCTCTCCATCCACCATCTCTCACTAAAACGAGCAACGAGTCAAACCTGTACACACATTGCATTGTTTTAAAATTTCTCATTTTGCTGTGTGAATGAGGGCTTAAAGCTTTTCCCAATGAATCTCTTTCTATCGTATGTATTCCTAACATCTTTTATTAAACAAAAGGTTTTAAATATCAAGAATTTATCACTTAAATAAAGATAAAACAATGAGGAAATTTGATTTTTTTTAAAAAAATGGAATTTGCAAGAGAAACATTTCAATTAACAAAACTGAACGTTGAAAAAAGTGTACTGACCTCTTGCCGGTGGAGGCGAGTCTCACGAACAGCTGATCCGTCTCAGACACAACTTTCTGCACGAAGACCTGCTCGTCGTCCTGCTCTCCGTAAGGACCTGCGGCAAGACAGCCCAGCCCTGGGGGTCAGGGTGGTAACGTCCACACTTCACGACCAGGGGCACAGCACTGGGGGGGGGGGGGGGGGGGGACTGGAGTGTGAGGAAGCTTCTCTCTTCATGACAAGAGGGTTGCAACGTAAAAATCAAAATAATTTTTGTAATTAAACCATAATAGACAATAATGGTTGCATTTTTTTTTATTTCACAATTAGAAACTATACATAAAATTATACTTTTCTGAATTTTTCCAGATTTTTTGGATTGCAGGAACTAATTTTAAAAACTTATTTAAAACATCTGAATTAGGGTGGTACACCTGATGGGACAACCGTGACGTCATCAATAGCCAATCACAGCACGAGAAAATGATGTCACGGTTGTCCCATCAGGTAGTACCACCCTAGTTCAAATATTTTAAATATTTTTTTTTAAAAATCAGTTCCCGCACTCCAAAAATTCTGAAAAAATTAAGAAAGGCATAATTTTATCTACATTTTCTAATTATGAAATAAAAAAATGCAACCATTAACGTCTATTGGGTAAATATATAGGAACACTTTCCAAACTTCTAATTGGCCCCAAAGAGGTTATTGATTTCTTTCACGATCTCTCATTGGTTGCAATATGATGATCTAATCACAGAACAATTTGAATAATGGAACTGACCAATGAAAAGAAAGGAAGTTTAGGTATTTAGGTGTTCCCAACTTCAACAATTCAAGAATCATAGTTTTTAGCTTCAATAACCCCTAGAGAGTCTTCTCTTCCACTTTCTCTTTCTCTGGAGTTCTGGAAATTGCTGCCAAAGTTGGTGTGTTTTCATTGCATATATATTACAGAGGGAGTGGCTTCAATGTATATTTGAATAGGAAATTTAATACAGTAATGTAAATCTTATTTTTTTAACCGTTTCACACCCTTAAAATTGTGCTGCAAAATATTGTGAGGCCAGTCTTGCAAATATTTAACACGCAAGCATAGGGAAAGACGTTGCATGACTATGACGTCACAGCGTGTTTCCTTTCGATTTTGAGGGTGTTAGTAGTGTAAAAAATTGATAGTACATAACTCAAGGTCCTCTATCCAAATATGCAATAAAAAAATGAAGTTTTATCCATTGATAGAGTTTGCGTATTTCTTTCCAAGATAGGAAGTACTGTATATCGTCACTTGTCCGCAATAATGAGCTATCTGCCTACTACGATTTCGTAGACAATAATGAGTTATTTTCCATTTCAGGTGAGCGCAACAATGAGCTTTATTTTGTACCTATTTTCAGTTTTTAATTGTACTTACCTGATAGAGCAGACAGTTCATTATCGCACAAGATTGTGGTAGCAGATAGCTCATTATTGGGGACGAGGGACAATGTATTGGAACTTTTTGTCCAACAATTCCATCACAAATTGCAGCTATGTTAGACTCACCACAGTCATTCCCAGCGGCGTAGCTGACGTTTGGCTCCACCTCTTCCAGGGAGACTATCTTGAAGGAGGCGACGGGCGTGGAGCCTGGCTGCGTGGAGATCATGCCGCGGAACCGTGTGACGCTCCAGGAGCGAACGTGGTTGTACTCGCTGCATACCGACACCAGGAACTTCTCAGACAACGTCACCTGTGAAACGTCGGCAGTCAGTCGTTTGATAGAAGCTTCAAGTGGGAAAATTTCTCCATAAAAGCTGGTCCACAGCTTTGATAGTGAATAGTTACAGTGTTTAGTATCAGTCCCAATTTTCTTCCCAGACCAGAATCAGTTTAGTAATAACAGTACCGTGACCTACTTTCTTATACATGGCTTCTCAGGTCTCACCCTATAATTCCTGTTCCACCCCTTTGTGAACCTGTTAGGGGGTGATTCCGAATACTCCCCTCCTCTGCTGCGCTCTGATTGGCTCGTCGTAGTACTAGTCATAAAAATCTTCTTTTTTCGTACGCCCACGTATTTGTAATTAAACCATTTTACTTCTGGTAAGCCAATATAAAAGACTCTTTCTCTTCTCTCTTCATGTTGCCAGGCAACAAATCAAGCTCTGTAGTTAATGCAGAGCATCTAAACAGATGCCCTCTGTCTTGAGGTTCATTTTAAAATACTATAATTTACAAATGTCATAAAAATGAGGGTTGGTCATCCTTATGGACGGCCTTAAAACTAGTACTAATCCTAAACCAAATGTGGGCTACAAGTTGGTAATAGCTGGTAAGCTGGTAATATGTACGGTACGTATTTTAACTTTTTTTTTTTTCTTTTTTTAATCAAACCCTATTGGGTACTTCTACTTACTAATTACATACTACTTTGAAACCCCGAACCTTCCGAAACTCTAACTTGAGCGTTTCGTGGGCTCTTCCAGAACGGGGGCAACCACGACCTTGCAATTCATCCCGGCATTTGCCTGCAACTGAGGGAAACTTGGAAACCTCAGCCAGGATGGACGCTACAGCTTTTGTCAATGAACCGGAAGTGCAATGGTCCAAAGCCAGGGGAACCACTTACTAGTGAAAAAGCGCAACAATTTACCCCTGGGGGGGGGGGGGGGGGACATGGTTTTTGTTGAAAATAGTCACCCATCCAACTAATAACCACGCTCGGTGTTGCTTGACTTTGGTGATCTGACGAGATCCGGTCAAGCGCACTGTGACACACCTCTCACTTATTTTAACTTTACGACTGTAACTAAAATCACTGTTGTGGACCAGTCTTTAGTAGACGAGAAGAAGTATTGGGACAAGGTTTTGGTGTTGCACTTGACTCATCCACTAACCTTTGTAACCTGACTCTGGTGCACAGTGAAGGTCTGGAAGAGCTGAGGTCCGTGACCCACTGTCTCTGGGTGCTGCACAATGACCCGTACCGTGCCGGCGCTCGTGCCGTACGCTATCTCTATCCAGTTACCGCACAGACCTGTAGGAGAGGGTCAGTAAGATGCCACAAAGAGCCAGGAATGTGCAGAAAACACAGCCAGGTGGAGAAAACACAAAGGTTGCAAATAGGGTAGCGCTACGAGATTGTTGGGTTGCCTGCTTACAGGATAATGTTCTGATTAATCTCCCCTCCTTTCCCCTACTGAAGAGCAACCATACGCTCTAAAGCATTGCAAAAACTACAAAAATTTGACTTTCTTAACAGTTTAATTTTTTTTTAAGGACACAAATATGTAACTGGTGTATTCTTTATAAACTAGAAGATGATATGAAAACAATAATTTATGTCTATAATTTATAATGAAATTTTTTCCTAAGTTTCCTATTTTTTTCAATGCTCTGAAGCATACTGTTGCTCTTCAAGAGGGGAAAGGAGGGGAGGTAAACAACACAATGTTATCCTGTAAGCAGCCAACCCAACAATCTCGTGGCGCTACCCTATTAATAAAAAATTACCTTTCCTATCTCTGACTTGGGAGTGAGCGTGAAAATTTTAAACACAAGTTTATGAATTCCACAAAAGTTATGTGGCTCACATGGTGTATAGTAAACCTTAAAAGTGTTTTTATGTTCCTAAAGTGTGTGTTGTTCTCTGTGCATATTCAGTTAAAACTCTAAAAAGACAATGGACAAGATGCATGAAATTTTTTTATTGCAGATATGGATAGAGAATGCAAAATTATGCTACTCTGACTTTTTTTTTTCAGATCTTTATAGGGTGAAAATTATTTTTCAAAAATTATTAAAAGTACAGAGTGAGGTGTCAATAATAGGCGTTACTTCTTAATACTAGGAACTTGGGTTCGAAAATGAACTTTGAATAATTTTTTAGCAATACTTTCTGTGCTACAAAACTTGAAAAAACCAGAAGAGCATAATTTAGTGCCATCAATTTATTTCTGTAGTAAAAAAAAAAACAAAAACAATAAAGAAAACATGTAGGGTGGTGTCCATTGAAGAAAAGGTACTCTTAAGAACATTTGTGACATTATTACAAATAACTAAAATAATACAATTTGTTTGTTTGCACTTGCAGTAAAACTAAGACACTACAATCAATAATAAAATAAAGAGTAAAGAATATTTGAATTGTTGCCGGTAGATGTTAAAAAAATGCCTTCACTAGACACTCACTGGTCTTGGGCGTGAGGTAGACGGAGATTGCCGTGATGGGGTCGTTGGAGGGGTCGCGGTACAGCTCCGTCACCAGAAGGTCATTGTCCTTCATACGCAGTGGAAACTTCTGCATGTCTGCAAACACAACATAACATCACTCATAGGGGATTGCAGACCTTTTTCTAGTACTGTACATTACGATGAATAATGATTTTATTTTATATCTTTTACTATCAATTTATATTATTATTAATTAAATACTAGTTAGTACATTGTGAGTACATACAGTACACATATTTAAAGTTATTCTTTTATGACATTTCCGAAATGTTTTAAGACCAAAAGAAATAAAGGACAAAATTAATATCTGTTAATCTGATGTGAAAAAAATTAGGCTATTTTTAGTGATTACCATTTAATAGTACAAAGATGCAGATTTGACTAACAGCAACCAAAGTTCCCACTTAATTTAATGCTATTCTTAAATGCTGAATGTACAGTACTGTATATATAAAAAAATTGTTAGTATTTCTTTTTTACCAAGCATTTGATAAACATTCTTAGGACAGTAGGTGGAGAAAGAGTTATGCTTGTTTCATTTTTTCAGTTTTTTTAACTAGTTATTTTTTTTTTTCATTATTATTATTATTATTATTATTATTTTTTTTTTTACCCAGTATGGGAAATATTTTTAAAGTGACGACCATGTTTCTTTTTTTTCTTTTTGGCATCATTTCCTAACAGAAAAGGAGAACACTTTTGAAGAGAGAAGGAAGTGTCTTTATCAAGTACCATACTGAACTGTCAATAATCTTCAAGAAAAATACTATCCTAAATCAGGAAAATCAGAAACCAATATAACTTTTCAAATTTCATGATAAACGACATATTTAGGTTGACCGTCCTTTTTACAAAGCTAGTCCTGACGTACCAATATAGTAGATTGCTCCGTTGTCACATCCCAGCAGCAGGAATGATCCGGCGGTATCGAAGGAGGTGATCGGCACGACGTCCTGGATCTGCCAGTGTTGCGTCATCGCGTGCCACACTCCAATCTTCCCCGTCGGAGACAGAGCCACCAGCTGACTGCCGATGAAGAACAAGTACTCAACGCGAACGTGGAGGTTGAACGTGCCTGCAACATCACAGTGTAGTGTCGTAATGAACATTCACAAAAGTTGCAACTTTCACTGAGTTTTCGGTTATTTTATTTTAATTGAACGTTTGAATAGAATTGGCAACACTGCATTAAATGACAAGTAGGCAATGTTGCACAAAATGTTAAAATTGTAGGAAAAAATAAAAGAAAATTTTCTTGAAAATATAAGAAGAGAACATAAAACTATTTTCTAATGAAAAGGAAAATTAAAAAAAAAAAAAAGAAAAAATATTTTTTTAATTTTTTCAAGAGGGTGAAAGAAAAGTAAGTCTATAAAATAAATTTTAAAATATATTAAAACAATTACAATGTATTTGTAACTGTTCTCAAAACAAGCATTGGGTGGGTGGAACATCTGCAATGTATTTTTTAATCTTTAGGGAGAAGAGGGCGGGTTCAACCCTACCCCACCCTGCTCCCACCTAGCTAGGACATAATGTCCTAACATGAGAAGACCTGTCTAGGACATTGTGTCCTGCTCACCGATGTTTGTCCTGACTCCATCCTCGGCGACGCCCCACAGCCGCACCTGGCTGCCGTATGAAATGGCCACCATCTTTGCAGACGACTCCTGACCACCTTGCCCCATCTTAGCGTTGATGGCGATGCGTTCAATGCAGCTCTCAATGTGCGGGCTCGTGAAGCAGTGCTGCCAACCACTTGAGTCCTTGAGTCTGGGGAGACAGAGACAGGCAAACAGTCAAACAACAACTACAATAATGTTTCTAATAAAATTTGTTTTGCAGTTTACAGGAAATTAAATGAGCATTAAACTGCAGATATTTGCTGTATGTACTGTAACCATTGCTACTGACAAAAAATTTACTTAATAGCACAAGGAAAAATAATTGATGAATTAGTGAGGTACTGTATTGCAAAATAAGCCGTTACTTTATCAATAACATAGAAAATAACACTAACGGCAACTTATCTCAAACTAAACCCTAGCATTATCAAGGATATTTTGTCACACGCTATATCAGGAGGGAGGAGGGGAGGAGGGGGGAGAGGGAAGTTGAAGCGACCCGATACTTAAATCATGTTATTTACAGCATTTATTTTATTTTTTTTTTTTTTATTGCTATGTAATTTTTTTGTTGTGTCCATAATTACCGGTACCTTTGGCTAACTAAGGATTCCAAATTTTTCCAGTATTAGTGTATTAGTATTTCACACTTCCCGCTTTAAAAGAGCTAGAGTTGTGGGTCCCCCCCCCCCTTCCCTGTCCTGGTAATGCTAGGGTTGATTAACATTGAGTTAAGTTTTTTTATCACCAAACATTTTATAACATCAACAAATTAAGATCACTGCAGGAGGTTCCGTTACCTGTAGCAGGTGACAAAGTGGGCGTAGGCGACCACAATCCAGTTGTGGTGAGCCTTGATGATCTGCACTCTCAGCGGGTCAGTCCAGCCCGAAACTGAAAACAAAATTATCTCCTCAAATTCCTCATGCTTACATGGTCAGTGCAAATTTGAAGCCTGGTTAATTCTTCATTGAATAGGGTATAATTTGATTGTAGAAATTTGTAAACGAGAAAAATAATAAAAATTTAGCCAATAAGAGTGGTTTAACAAAAAGGGTATTTCCTAAGCCAATCAGGTCTGTCTATTCCCTGACTGAAGCCTCTATTGTTGTTGTCTACTCACCCTGAGGTCCAAACACCATCCCGACATCATTCCTGAACATTTTGTTGAGGTCTGCAGAAGAATTCCTCGTGTGTCTCAGGTCCAGTGAGGCGGTGCGTGAGTGGGATACCCTCCCCATGTTGCGCAGGTCTTGGTTGGAGCGAGTCACGCCGGCACTGGGAGGCATGCGCAACTCCAGGGAAGAGTTGCGCGAGTGGGACGCGGGTCTCGTGTGAGCGTGGGTGGGGGGAGGGGGGGCGTAGGAGGGACCAGCCACCTCGGGCACACGCACGATGGAGCCCGGACGTAGACCCTCCCCGGACACACGGCTCGGACCTGGCTGTGAGGTCTGCAGGCTCTCACTGCTACCACTGTTGGCCTCGGGCAGTGGGGGACCTGCGAGTTAGAACATGTCGTTTGAGACACAGATTGTTGCCGAATATAATACAAAATCCACTTTGGCTACATTTAATTACTGTGTTCCTAATCCAAAAACCTACATATTTTCTTCCCCCACCATTCCAAATATTTGACAATTTTTAGGGTAGAATTCTGTTTCTCCAAATATTGGAGGTGCATGTCCAAAGATGCTAATTGAACAGAGTGGAGGAATATCTAGAAAATGAACTGAGGAAAAAAAAAGCCTGTAGCCCATTACTACTATTCTCGTGTACTACGTGTACTACCCTGGCCTTCCCTACAATGGTGGTAAATTTAGGGCGCATCATGCGAACCCTAATTATATAGCGGTCATATATTGGAGGGAGAGGAAAGCTCATTTAAGAACCTCAAGTAGACGAGAAACAAGAAATAGTATTGAGACAGAGGCGTAGTTTTTAATGTGGAGAGTTTTTAAAGTAGAAACCTGTAATTCACCCCAATGATGACATATGCATCTTGGATACTTTTAGCAAAGATAAAATGCAAAAACTAATACATAAAATATTATAAAATGCATAATATGGAATCATGCATGGCGAGAAATACGAACTACATACAGCAGTTTTCTTGTCTAAAATCCAACAACAATACATTTACGTATCTCATGGCAAAAAAATTAGGTTATCAGTTTCATTATTTGCTAATAATGAACAGTGTATGTATGCATACCGGTACTGTATGCATACAGTACATAAATCATTCCTATGCATATCGCTGTACACAACAATGATAGTGGCTGATCCTTTGCACTTACTTGGAGGATAAAGATATGCATAAAACAGAACATCTCCACAGGTCGACTGGTTTAAATCTTCACACAACATAAGCCTCTTGGCCAGCGGACCCAGACCGTAGTATTCGGCCTCATGTCTCAGTGCCCTGATGTCACAGCTGTCCAAATCAATGTCGCGGGTACGAAGGTAGTTCAGAATGGTAGAGAAGAGCTTGGGGTCTCTGTCGATGAAAATAAACCCCATCTCATCTCTGACGCTGGATATTCGGCCACATAAGAGAGATGTGAAGAAAGAATCGGGAACGCATAGTAATGTCTGACGGGACGTGGAAAACCTGGAAATGGAGTTCATTAGTTTAACTATTTCATGGTCTTTTATTGGTAGGTTAGTCTTACCTTGTACCCCCAACATTAAGATGGACAATATCTCCATTATAAATAGGATGTGGAGATGTCATCCTTAAAATAAAACGTAGAAAATTAAATAAAGATAATCAAAAATGAAATCTCGTAAATTTGACGTGTTGACATCATCGATCAGCTGACTTGTTGAAAAATGGACCAATCAAAATGCAGGGTTATTGGCGCGCTAAAGTTTGAAAGTTGCTTTTTTTAAATCAGAAATCCTCATCAGAGACTATATATATAATAATATATCATGCATATATATGCTGCATGATCACATGGGATCCTCATCATGCAGCCCTTAATTAATTGTTTTGCATTACTTAATTGCACAGATGATTCGAATCTGTGAATGAGATATTAAATTTAAATATACCATTTGCATTATATTAATTTGACATGCTTGAATCTCGTCGTCAGCGCAAAATAAACTTTTAATTGCAAACTGCATGTTGCAGTTTTTGTTTATTTCCTATATTATATGATCTGAGACCCGGGTCTCTGTTTTATATATATATATATATATATATATATATATATATATATATATATATATATATATATATTATATATAATATTCATTGCAGCTAGAGACCCTACAGAATCACAGCGGCACGGACCGGGTCTCGCTGGGTGCGCGTACAATTTCAGCCAGCAAGAACATAATTCATAATCATTTTATTGCTCTTTGATTGTACAACAATATGAAAGCACGTCAATAAAAAAACATAACAAATAATCCTGCATATACAAACAAATCAAAGCAGTATAAAAAAATTCATTATGGGAACACACCCTGCAATTGAATCCAAATAATTAATCACTCTAAAACATAAATTATTATAATAACAAGACAATTCTCCATTATAATTAATGAACACTTATAGCAATATTAAAAAATAATAAAATTAGAAATATTAACCTTTTAAGGTAACATTTATGCTCAAATATTATAAAAAAAAATTATCTTACACAAAATACATATTAAAATGATATACAAAACTCAAGCAAAAAAGACTATTACTATTAGCATAAACACAACAAACCTACATAGTATATATAATATATAAATACAATCACATAGTATACACGGTACTTTAATGTGATTCGGTGAATTTATCATTTAGATAATCCATTGTATTATAATAACATTTTTCCACTAGAAATTTTTTTAACATTGCGGGGAAATTGCCTTTCGATCTACTTTAGATCTCAAAAACATTAATTGATAGTATATTTAAGTGATTAAAAAAAGAAGCACATTAATTTCGTGTGTGGATCAATATCAGCAAAGGAATGTTTATGTTTATCAATGCAAATATCATATTTTTATTCCTCAAATTATAATTATGATTATTTTACTATTCTTTACAAATAGATCAGGGTGTTTACGAATAAATTTTATGCATTCATAGATGTACAGTGATGGAAGAGTTAAAATATCTATAGACTAGGGAACAAGACCTACATGAGTATTAACTGGGTTTAAAACATATTGTTTAATTCTAATAGCACGCTTTTGTAGTATGAAAGCTAGCTCTTTTTGAAAGAGGTGATGCACCCCAAAAAATGATACGGATATCATATATAAGAGGCAATAACGATTCGAGCGATTGAAAATATGCATAATACAAGGAACAAAGGGATTTCAGATCGATTATTGGCCTCATTTTAAACAACCAAAAACAAGCTTTGTTGAGTTAAGAGCTTAAGAGAATTAATATGTGCATATATACACCAATTTAAAGTATCCATCACGTACTATATATTAGCCCAAGAAATTTTGTCTCCTGTACAACATTAATGCTCTTATGGTTGAAATAAAGTAGAGGAGAAAAACTCATTTCAATATACCAGGACTGTGAAATGTGATAACGTGATAACTTTTGATTTCTTAACATTCAAATTAAGGGTGTTTGTCTCACACCAATGTGCCATTTTATGAACAGGGCCATGCCTAGCCGTGCTGTTCGTTTAGCAGCGCCGCCACCCTCAGAAACAACGAAACTCTGATCAAATCGCTGGACAATTAATTAATTATGTCACGATCCTCACGGAGGTCTCTATGGTCTCTGGACTATGAGGACTATATTATATACTCTTGAAAAATGAGCATGCCAATAAATTCTGTCTACATGTATATATTATATATATACTGATACACCATATATAATACGCGCAGCCAGGTTTTTAATTTTGTTGTTTTCGAGTATATTAGAATATATAATATATATATGTTTTCCGTACTTGATTGCCGTCTCGATCTTTTTTAATATGGAGTGATGGAATGTCCCTTTCAAATTTAAAAACCATTGGTATATACCCCCGGAGAAAAGAGTACCAATTAAGATTCGAGAGGCAATTTTTATTTGCTACCTACCACCAAGATCTGCAGCGATGGCGGCTTCAGGCAGGCTCACGCCCAGACCCTTCAGCGCTCACCGTCACGACGACCCTTCTACTTGCACCGGAACTCATCAAGCAGCCGAAGCCACCATGCAACCTTCTTAAAACCCTGGAATTAACCCCTAGTTTTCTCTTTTATTCACACATGATGACATTATATTATACAATATATTTTATATATATATATATATATATATATATATATATATATATATATATATATATATATATATATATATATAGGTTCGATCCTCATAATAGAGATTCGTATAAAAATTCATCTCGCTTTCCATACCCCCATGCAGTGCAGTGATGCACCGCTTGTGTGTGGTGCCCCAGGCTTTAATTGGACATCGCTGTGGTCCATTGAGAAAAAGTAGAGGTGTCCGTCCTGACTGAGATTTTCCACGGTTTCCTCAGTCTAACCTCAGCGAATGCTTAGACGCATAACAGGCCGTGGCTATCATCCGTTCCCTATTTACCTTATCCCTATTACCCCGCCGCGAGCTGTAAGCTCTTAGGGGTGTATAATTATATCCTTGTAAAATGAAAAAAAAAAAAAAAAATCCTTGCAGAAACCGATAGCTGGATCCCCCGCGTGCTCCATCACGTTTTACAAACATTTTCTTCATACCGCGGGAGAGCACACGCTGCACTGCCTGATTTTATAACAAACCTTGAAAGACAAACATTTGTAAATTTGGGAATTAAGATTTAAGAAAAGAGCATCTAGATTATAATATACACTGCATGTTCGTCATATTGTATTATATTCGTTTCGAAATTGCTCGAGAGTACTTTGACTCGTGTTCGATCAAAACCTTCTATTATACGGCATGTGTACCAATCAGGCCGTGTGCAGGGCGTATAATAAAACAAACACGACGAAAATAAATATGAAGGCTAACAAGTGAAGCATATAGTAAAAAAAAAGTTCATAAACTGAATGGAGTATTGTCCTCAATTTTTTTATTGCAGAAATAGATAGAGCGTGCAAAGTTATGCTACCCTGATTTTTTCAGATTTTTTAGAGCCCGGGAAGTATTTTTAAAAAATTATTGAAAGTCCTTTTTGTGACGTCACGCGGCGGCAAGTCCTATCTTTTTCTTAAGGAGCGACGTCTCGTGACGTCACAAAAATAACTTTCAATAATTTTTTTAAAAATAGTTCCCGGGGCTCTAAAAAAACTGAAATAAATCAGGGTACCCTCTATCCATTTCTGTAATAAAAAAAATTGAGGTCAATACTCCATTGCAAACCATGCAGTGATAAAATTAAAAGATGTAAAAATATATATTGTATATTATTTAAATATATGAATTGAATCGAGTTTAGTAGGCGGACATAAGAAACTTCAATCTCTTTCCTTATTGGAGTAACAACCACTTTTTGAAGACGCAATGTCAGAATGTCCGATGGAAATATAAAATACTTTATAAATTTTATAATATAAATAATTGATTTTATTATGTAATACTTTCTCTTATCTAGGATTTTTTGTTAATGTATGTTAAATTGTATTCTTGCCATTCTTGGCTTTCTTTATATTTAATATATGTATTTAGTGTCATGGTTCTGTATAATATAACTATATATTGCTAATTAAATTATAATTTGAATTATTGCAAGTAAATATTGGACTCACAACAACAACAACAACAACAACAGCAACAACAACAACTACGTCAATAATGATTTTGTGTGCAAATTTAAATTTATTTTAATTTATTTATTTATTTATTCACATTAAATATCAGTTGATATATTGTGACTCGATATTAAATATTAAACATTTAATAGAATAAAAATATAGCTGTAAAGAAAAAACAAAAAAATATTTGTAATACAATAATTATAGACAAATTAAAACATGAAAAATATTACAAAATGA
This sequence comes from Siphlonurus alternatus, assembly GCA_949825025.1. Lineage (NCBI taxonomy): Eukaryota > Metazoa > Arthropoda > Insecta > Ephemeroptera > Siphlonuridae > Siphlonurus > Siphlonurus alternatus. The sequence goes on from OX463780.1 coordinate 7,365,093, forward strand.
CTCAAAATAACAATATTTAATTAATACAATTAATAATATATAATATAAAATTACAAATTATTAATATTATTATTGACATTTTTCGTATTGCATGGAGCTTAATGGAGTAATATTTTTTTTTAATAAGGTAGGCAAACAATTGTTTCTTAAACACAGGAATACACTATCAATTTTTTTAAATAATCTGTAAGTTTATTGTACAAAACTGAGATAGCTTAGATAAAAATGGTCTCTCTTAGTTTGCTCATATCCTCTAAACTTTTTATGTAATAGATTGCAGTCATTGCACTGTATAACATGCAGCTCTGATTAAAAAGAATTTTATATGTAATTTTATACATTATTTTCATATTTTGAATTACCAGTGCATGTTAATATAATTAAACATTATGTAGCGTATACATATGTATTGATAGGATTTACGCATGTAACATATTATATAATAAGAAGGTTCTGCGATTAAAATTCAAAAATTAATATATTTATTAAAAATATGTTTGTTTATTACCTATAAGAAAGTACAAAAAGTACAATATCAAAATTCAGAGTAGCATAATTTGGTACCCTCTATGCATTTCTGCAATAAAAAAACTTCATGTAGGTTGTCCATTGTAATTTTTTGTACATTAATATATTCATCATATTGTTTTCTAGCAAAACATTGCACATTCCAAAATAAATTGTTATGGTATATATATAGGAGTAAAATATTATAAGAAAGGTATTAAGAATTAATATAATTTTTTATCATTATTCATACATTTATTATTATGTAACTGTGTTTACTCAGATTTAAAGAATTTTAGTAATGTGCGACAACGCATGCATGCTTTGACAAGTACATATTAAAATAGCAATTTTATATTTCCATTTTTTTTTTTTTTTTTTTTTTTAATTTCTCTTGCGAATACAACTGTATAAAATTATTACAAAACTAACTTGTACAGCTAGTATATATTAAACATTTTAGTCCATCAGATCAGTATCTGATACACTTTATATGATTAATAAAATTTAATAGTATACACATTATATGACATTTTTTTACATTGATTGCAATAAGAAAGTAGGAACTTAAAATAAATTTGAAAATTTTAATTTTTCAAAGAATTTAAAGTCACTCGATCGATAACTATTAAGAACAAAATTAAGCATTTATTTAAGCACTTCAATAAAGTTGGCAACATTAGTTAATTATTTATTTTGTTAGTTTGACATTAGGTTGTATGACGTCACAGTTGTAGTGACGTCATCTTCCCGGTGTCATAAAGGGGACTTTATTTTTAAGTTTTTCAATTTTTCCAGTAAGCATAAAATTTGCTAATTCATGTATTGGTAAAATATTGAAATATCCCTAGTTAAAAAATTAAGTCTTCAAGTAATCATTTACCTGACTAATTAAACCTATATAATCTTATATTAACTTTAAAACATCTTAGTTCTTCCTCACTCAAAGTGAAAAGGATGTGAAGATAATATTTTTTACATTTTATGCTCAATAAGAAAAAAAAAAAAAATACTAAACCTAATCTCATATTTTTCTCTCCTTTTTCCTTTAAAATGTTACAAAATGGAAGAAAAAAAAAAGAGAGGATAGCTTAATAGTGAATATAAGATTAGATTTATTTCAACTTGCGCTTTCAAATAATTTAAAACACCTTTGCCTCACAAATGTAAGGATGAGGAGGATATGAACAAGAATAATCGCACCATTTTCCCTTATGTTCGTTGTCACGATTACCGCAGATGTACATGCAGTTCTGACTGGTGCCTCCGTTAGGCTGACCAGAACTGTTAGGTTCTCCTCTAGTGATAGAAGAGTACCAGTTGGTGAAGGTGACCGGTCGCCCAGTCCCGCTCCACGTCCAGCGGCCCTCACTGTCTTCGTCCGTTCCTCCGATCCAGACTGGGGAACCTGTGGAACATCGATCAAGAGGTCAGAGATAGTTTGGTCAAGTGACAATTCGTAACCTTATGTTATATATAATTATATAGTACGTATCATTCTTCCCAATCAATCAATGGCAAAATATTTGCATGTGGCTAATAATATAGAAATAACGTTAATTTTATCACAGGTTTTATAATATTTTCTTTTTAATTTATATTTTATATACATAACAGTAGCGTCCAGCCAGGATAAATCCTAGTGAATGGTTAGCATTACATTGTTATTATATTTGTTACATAATTATATCACTTTTACATGAATATATATTAATTAAATAACTTATTATTTTATAGTATATAATGCATTATCTCAAATTATGCAAGAAAATTTAACATAATTTTTTTTTAATACACATAAAAACAAGGTTCCAAATATGAATCTTTATATTAATTATATATAAAGCAATGTAGGTAGAAAAAAAAAAAAAAAACAGAAAAAAAATTAATAACTATTTTATACATTTTTTCCCTAAAATTCTAATTTAACAATTTAAAAGTTAATTCTAAAAAAACACATTTACAAAAAGAGCCACAGCTCTTCAGGGTCCATTTGAAACAAAAGGAATTTAGTATATTTGTTTAAAAAAAAATAAAAGAAATAAATAAACAGGCTTATGTATTACTTTATAAAATTATATGGATGAACAAATAATTAACTTTAAATTGCATCTTTTGCAAAAAAAATTTAACTTTTAAAAGAGAAGAAAATATACTAACTTTTAATTTCAAAGTAAAATCAACAAATGAAATGAAATATATCTCACGTTGTCAGTACTCAAAAACAACCTTTATTTATCAAATTTATTACAATTTCATTTCAAAAAGCAAAAAATTTATTTCAAGTAGATAAATATAATTAATTAATTGCTGAAACACAAGAAATTCTGAAACAAAAGAAAAACTGAAACAGAGTAAAGATTTACAATTAGTTACCTTTCATTTTGATATTATACAATATTATATCATTATTATATTATATAATATTAGAAATTAGAAATATTTATTTGATCATTAGGCAGTATACAGTGATTAAATCACAATACAAACATAGATCTTGTCAAGACTTATATACTAACAATAATTCAAAGCACAATAAAGTTTGTCATATCCAGGTATTTACTTTATATCAAGGAAATTGAGATGTTAACACCTCAATTTCCTTGATTATATTATAATATTTTTAATTACCAATTGAACCACACGATTGACACTGTTACATTGTTATTATTATTATTATTTTTGTACATTGTTATGAACACTGTTCAATATTTTTTCTGGACACAAATTTGAGTATATCTGTACATGATATTTTATAATCAGATTCAAAATATTCTTTTACATCATAATATTCTATATAAATTAACACTTCTTTTAATATAATTTTAAAAAATGTATTTTTTTTTATATTTCGCATTAAGTCAGGCAGAAAATCATAAAATTTTGATGTTTGGTAATATGGACTTTTTTCAAAATTAGTGGATGAATGAAATTGTACAACTGCTTTATTTCTATTGCGTGTGTTATATGTATGCATATCCTTATTTTCTGTATATTGTTTCAAATTTTTCCTTCTAAACATTATTAAATTAAAAATATATGGAGGGCATTTTCATAATACCTAAATCAGCAAAATGTGACCTACAAGATTCCCGTGGTTTTAAATTTTTAATTATACTAACTGATCTTTTCTGTAGTATAAACATATTGGCTACGTTTTTTTTTTTCATATTTCTCAACTCCCAGATATTGATCACGTGGTACACGTGACGGCACAAAATATTTGAAATATAAAAAACGATATTTTGATCAGCTGTTCAGATATTTGACTAAATACCGGAGAATTTTTTCTGGTTTCTCCAAAATATTTTTTCTGATATTGTGACGTCACATTCAGTGGAGAGGGTGAATATCTGAAATGGAACTGGAACGCGGAATGAATAAAAAACCGATATTTGGAAATATCAGATATCTGAAATAGGAATAAAAAACGTAACCTTTATATAGGAGTAATAAGTGAAAGAAAAGAATATGTGAATATATAATATATTTATACAATATATAATATAATAATTTAAAAGAGATATAATATAACTCTTTTAAAAAATTGGAAACGGTTATCAGTTTAATACTTAACTCGAGGCATCCAAATATGCAATGATTTGTTTTAGTATATGTTAGCGTCCAAATAGTCCAGTAAAATAACGTTTAAATCCTATCTTGACCCGGAAAAAATTCCGAAAGTTTTGAAAATTTCAGGATCGACGTGACTTAATGATCTAGACCACGTACCCAAAATTTGCCAAAATCCACCCGCTGCTTTAACCGCAATTAATTAAATATGGCGGAATAAAGGTAATTTACAATGGTCAGCATCCATGATGACATCACCAATCCTTTGTCCTCCCATTTACTTACAAAAAAAGATTAGGCGCACGTAAGATCCTATACGGAACAATTTTTCGATCGCTTATTGTTAACCCTCTAAATAAGTTATGTTTGCAAATTTAAAATTACGTATTGGCACTAACCTTTTACGTTTGCTGATATAAAAATTGTATTATTTGCCTTGGGTCAGTTTAATTAAAGAGCATCTAAAGAATTTCGCGGTAGTAGTGTTTTGACTTCGAGCCGAAAAAACGTGCGCAGAAGGGTTGCGCGCCGATGCGCGGTGGTTGTAGCAGGAGTCAAAATCAGCAAACGAACATGACGACTATATAATTTTTCTGATGGATACTTACCATTAAATTACTTTAAAATTAACCATGACACATAAAAAAGATTTGATGAGTATATATAATTGATAAATTCAAGGATGTATACTAACAAAATTTTGGAATAAAATTGTGATTATTTGATATAATTGTACTTTAATCGTCAATTAAGTAAAAATATTTACAATTAATGTATGAAATATTTACAAAAAAAGATAGAAATAAATTTTTGATGGCAAAAATTTTCAATTAAATATTTTAAGAATATTCTAAGCTACAAAAAACTGCAACATTAATATTTCTATGATAACTAAAAGTGGAGATATGAGCGAGCGAAGTAAACGACTTGGATTCCCCGGCCGCGAGGAGCGCAGCTGCAAGTGCTCGCAGCGGTGTGATTCATCGTTGTTGTGCGCGCACGTGACAAAATCACCTGACAATACCTTAATTTGTCACATGGGTCACTGTATAGCAACTAATCAGTATTGAGATGAGCATGCAAGGAGTAGGTTTGCTCGTGTCCGACTCTCATAAACCTTACTTGACTGTGTGTAAATATGCCATAATTTAAGATGGACATTCGTGTTATTTGTAGTAAGTCGCTCGATAGTGACGTTGTAACAGTGACTCGTGGACTGACCACGCTTGTGAATGCTAGCAAATTGAGAGGTAATCAGCATTTAGAGCAATTGTTTTCTGCTGCTACGAGTGTACAAGTCCATGGAAATTGCCATAAGGATTACACGCGTTCAAAGGATCTTACGAAGATACCAAAATGTAAAGAAGATAGTAGTGCAGAAAAAAGTAAGGCTCCATGTTTACGTTCACAAATCTCAACATTCGACTTTAAAGTGCATTGTTTATTTTGTGGTGAAGTTGCTAGCTGCGAGCTAGAAAGAAAAAAAAATATTGATGCCAGAAGAATTGTATATCAATTTAGGGCTATAGATAGTATTGATGAGTTCAGAAAAATTGCTAAAAAATGAAATACAGAAAATGATCAGCTTGTGGATCTTCGTCTAACGAATCAAACTGATTTGGTTGCTCCAGAAGCTACATATCATCATAATTGTTTATTAAAATTTAGACGCAGTGAGAGTGAAAATTCAATCTTCACCCCCGGCAGACCATGTGAGAAAGAAAAGTCCTCTTGTTTTGATCGACTCTGTACATATCTCGACTGCACAGAAGAATGTTTATTTACAATACAAACTCTACACTCAAAAATGAAAGAATTTTCTGAAAATGAAGAAGTTTATGGTGATCGTTTTTTAAAAAAAAAAAAAATACAAGATCGTTACTAAGATAATATTGTTATATATGTGAAGCTCCAGGAAAAGATAATATTATCTGCTTACGTAACACCAAAAATCAAGTACAGTATGAAAATTGACTGCAGAGTGAGAAGAGAAAAAAGGAATTAGACGACCGCTTAAGGCGAGTTCAAGAAGCTGGTGAAATTATATCAGAAGACATAAGTTTAATGGTTAATGAATCAGAATTTTATGAGAAATTAGAACTTGAAAAATTATCTGAAATTATCCCTGAAACACTTAAACTTTTATTAGAAGGAATCATTCGCGGCAAACAAACTTCCGACTCTGTTAATTTAAAAATTATAGCTCTTGCTCATTCTATTATTACATCAGCTTGACCAAGGTCATTTTAATCATCACTACATGTTGCGTTATCAGTTTGGTTGCACAAAAAATAAGGTTCTCGTCTTCTTGTCGATATGATGTCAACATTAGGTTACTGTGCATTATACAGAGAAGTTCAAATATTCGAATTCTCAGCAACAAAACAACCTTAAAATGTTATATCAATCGATGGTTTCATGCAAGTAGTGTTAGATAACGCTGACATCAATCAACAAACACTCACTGGCAAAGGTACATTTCACAACATGGGAGCCATCGCGTGCGTGACACCAGCCTCCGCAGTACCATCGGAAGGACGAATTCGTCGCATCCCAATTATAGTTAGTGCAAAAGTTGTTGGTGATTTTGGCAAGATACCGATAAATATATATCAGAGACCTGCAAAATCCGGATTACGGCAAATCACAATAAAAAAAATTGAATATAATTCAGAGTTTAATGTTAAAAATTATATCGCCATGGACATTTTGGGTGCGATTCACGAAGCAGTTGGCCAGGTTTCTAACCACGTTTAGCTTAACGCTTAACTTGGGTTGTTTAACACGTAAAACAGGTATAGTTAAACGTGGTTTAGCTAAACGTGGTTTAGCTAAACGTGGTTAAGCTAAACGTGGTTAGAAACCTGGCTAACTGCTTCGTGAATCGCGCCCTTTAACGTTAAGCAGAGATTTGATTAGTGTTACTCCCTGCCCATCATAGGGTGGATTTATGCAGGTAGCTATGAAAATACTGGACACTCAGAGACCACAAAGATCACATTTCTTCCATTTATAAACTTGGACGCTTCTAATCCAAGTACAGTCTATAACTTCTTTAATATTTGCAGAACAAGGATGTATTAGAAATAATCAAAGGAACTGCATTGTAACCTTTGATCAACCTCTGTATCTGAAAGCTATGGACATATGCACCGCTTCAGCAAAGTTCAGTGAACTTCAGTCAGTGATCGTGCGGTTAGGAGGTTTTCACTTACTGATGTCATTCTTGGGTGCTGTGGGCTACATTATGGCGGACAGTGGACTCGAAGAACTATGGTGCACGGTGTATGCTGTAAACTCAGTTACACAAATGATATCAAGGCATCATGTAGCATGCTCGCATCGTGCTCACTTTCTTACAAGCGAGGCTATGGTGACTGTATTATTTGAAGAAGCAAATTTAGAACAATATGCTGAAGCAGCTCTTGACTTATACAAAATGCTCTTACAAAATGAAATTTCTCCGACAGAAGCTATGAACAATGAATCTGTAATTATTATTGCAAATACAGTACATGACACATTGTTTGCAGCTTCTCAGAAAAGCCGAACATCAGCGCTTTGGAAACAATACTTTGAACTCGTCCACCTGATACGCTTGTTCATTAGAGCTGAAAGAACTGGTGACTGGAAATTACATTTGTACTCTGTAGAGAAAATGCTCCCATTCTTCAGTGCTTCAGGACATCTAAATTACTTAAAAAATGTGTACTTATATTACCAGGATATGCAAGATTTAAGCCAGAGAATGAGCGAGAGTGAATATGACAAGTTTGTTAATGAAGGCTATTTTAAAAAAGACGTCAAGTTACATTTTGGAATGGCACGTGGACAGATATGGTAATAGAACAAGCTTTAATGAGAGCGATTAAATCAAGTGGTGGCTTATCGCGAGGGAGAGGTGTTTCTGACAGTGTTCTTACTACATGGATCAAGTCCTTGCCAGCTACCACTGAATACTCACAAGCGTTGGAGGATCTGTGTAAAATGAAATCAGAGATTTCAGAGCAACACGCCGACCTGGGCAAATCCAGACAAGACATTGATAGGCGAGATGCAGCAGTATTTGCAGCGTGGTTAACAGATAAATCTTTTACCAATATTGCAACACGAGAACTTGTTTCTCTCTCTACTGGAATCGCTGCTGATAGTCGTATAAATTGTGAACAGCTGAAGAAGTAGGCAAATTAGCACAGGAAGCAATGGTTGGTAATAACTTTGCTGACATTCATCTTAAAAATAAAGACAAAGTGTTACCCATATCAGCAATGAACAAATCAGTTAAAATTCGAGATGAAATTATACCTGTGAATACACAACAAATTTTTAGCCGCATCATCATCTTTAATTTCGACGAGCCCGATTTAAAAATTGTATGACTTATGAACTGTCACCAACATGTCCTTCTTTGTTTGATGATTCTGGATCCGTGATAAAACCAACAAAACATAAATTATTAGACACCTTGTATACAATACATGAAAAAGACACCAAAAAGAGCAGGCAAAGACTGACAAAAACGAGAACGGAAGTAACTCTCTCACCCAAGTTTAGAAAACTACGGAGAACGATAACCTTGAATTGTACAACAATATTGGTGAAAACATCAGAATCAGCAAGGACATATTAAATAGCAACAACGACAGTCTCCTGATGAACATGAAGAACGTCAGTGTTCTGGAGAACATGGAGAACGACAACGACGTGATGAAAAATGACAACTTTAACCTGAAGAACATGGAGAATGACAACCTACTGGAGAACACTGGAAACAAAAACTTCGTAGAGAACATTAATAACGACCTCCTGGAGAACACGGAGAACGACAATTCTCTCGAGAACGACAACCTGATAGAAAATGACAACCTGATAGAAAATGACAACCTTACAAAAGACAACAACCTGATGAACATGGAGAAAGACCTCCTAGAGAACGACCTCCTAGAGAATGACCTCCTGGAGAACGATCTCCTGGAGAACGACCTCCCGGAGAACTACCTCCCGGAGAATGACCTCCTGGAGAACGACCTCCTGGAGAACATGGAGATCGACAACCTGCTGGAGAACGGCAACATGATCAATAATGACAACCTAAACGAGAAAAACATGGAGAACGACTGCCTACTGATGAACATTTAGAACAAAAACCTCGTGGAGAACATTAATAACAACCTCCTGGGGCACATGGAGAACGACAACCTCACGGAGAACGACAACCACACAGAGAAAGGCGACCTCCTAGAAAACATGGAGAGTGTATATATGGAATTCGACAATTACTTCGAGAACACAAGGACCAAGAAAATAACCAGCTATGTTATTGACGGTGGTTATTTGCTACAAAAGCGAGTATGGCCACGTTCAGCAACATACGAAGAAGTAATCGAGTCCTACAACAACTACGTTATTAATAACTATGGTAAAGAGTGCGCACTGTAATGTTTGATGGTTATAGTGACACACCAACAACAAAAAATCATGCACAAAATACTCGATATAAGGGCAGCAAATGCAAGGTGTTTCTTTTTAAACTAACTGACAAGACAATTGGAAGCCAAGAAGATTTCTTCAGTTGCTGGCAAAATAAAGCAAGATTCATCTCTCTTTTAATAACAAGACTGCAAGAAAATAATATAACGACTGTACACCAAGCTCCAGGTGACGCTGATACGTTAATCGTAAACACCGCGCTTACTTTAGAACGTCAAAATCAAACAGTGGTCGTTGTTGGCAATGACCACTGCTTGTTTGCCTGCTTGCTCGTTCACCACAAAAAACTCTGACATCAAATTTTTTTCTCAGAGTGCAAAAAATCAGAGTAAAACATTTCATATTACTAAACTACAACAGCAAATCAACATGGTGCCTAAATGTTTACTATTTCTGCATGCCATGACTGGTTGCGACACCACATCAGCCCCATTTAGGAAAGGAAAAGGTCAAGGACTTCAGGTCATGAAGAAAAGCAAAGAACTTCAAAATTTATCATTAATATTTAATGAGCCATCAAATGCAGCTCCTGAACATATAGTTCGATTTGGAGAGAAATTCTTACTTGCCTTATATGGTTCTAAAGAAGAAACTCTTGATGCTGCTAGATATTACGCATATCTTCGCACTACAGTAAAGAGCAAAATCAATTCAAAATTCGAGATTGCAGCATTACCACCCACGTCCGATGCAGCTAAATAGCACTCTCTACGCGCCTACTTGCAAGTGCAACAGTTGCAAGATAATGACCTGCTGCCATCAGACTGGGGATGGATGTACTCCAAGAATAATTTGTGCCCTGTAATAACAACACAGCCACCAGCACCTGATAACATACTCCAGCTGATTTCATGCAACTGTAAATCATCGTGTGGTGGAAGATGTTCTTGCAAGACCAACGTTCTGTTTTGCAGCACAATGTGTGGACATTGTCGGGGCATCAACTGCTGTAATAGCGAGAAAATCCCTGATGATGCCGCTGATGACAATGGCAGTGAATGTAGTCCAACAATCTCACCCCGTCTAGCATCTGGTGGCTATGTAAGATCGAAGAGTGACAGCAACAGCGGAGCACGTAAACGATGTCAGACGTCATCTTGATGCCGCCGTATCATGTGAGTATATTTTTTTTTTATTTATATATAAAAGATAATTTGCACGATTTCAAGATTGACATATTATTTGCAGGTTTGAAAATATTGATTGTAACTGTAAGAAAAAACAAAAGCAACATAATATATTTATTAACTCGATATTAACATAAAATATAGTCATAGTCCGTTTTTAATTTCTAATAATCTTACAATTTCTTCTGTATTGTAAAAAGGACTTTTGAGGTCTGAAGTAATAGCCGAGAAATAAATTTCCGTAGATATTTCATTTTTTATATTACTACTTAGTGTTTTATATACAAGCAGAATTGTCAGCAGAATTAATCAACAATATTTTGCAACCTTTTTTTTTTTTTTTTTCAGATACATGCAAGTGTGTATACAAACAAACCAGCGGCCCAACGTTTTCCCAGCAGTTTTATACTTTCATATATAATGTGAGTATTAATTTAAACGTTATTTTCAAAAAATATTTATTTATTGTGACTGCAATGTGCTTATGACCATTATAATATCTTGATTTTGTTAAGCTCGAAGAATTAAAGGTGTTAATACAAAATATATTAATTTATAAAAATAACTCAATTAAATTTTTCAAGACTTTTATTTTCTTATTATTATTCATGTCCCAGTATCATCTTTATTTTGTTGTGAATCATAGAAATTATTACATGCTTTATGTGATACATGCAAATGTTAAATGCTTGAAAGTACACATATGTTATAATATGCAACAAACACGCAAAAAAAGTATTGAGATTTTGTGTCATCATTTGTAACTTTTATATCAATTCATGAAAAAATTCTACTAACAGTGTGATTAATTAATAATAAAAAAGAATTTTATTTCTGTGTTACTTTCGTGAAACATTTATTTACTGTTAACAGTTCTAACATGTAATTTTTCTTTACAGATGCGGAAACTTGCCACTACTCCCAACTTCAAAGCATATAGAATGCGATGCTGCTGCTACTGCGAGCGCTCGGAGCCTCGATCCGCGCAGCCGGGTAAACCCGAGTAGTTTACTTCGCTCGCTCATATCTCCACTTTTAATTATCATAGAAATATAAATGTTGCAGTTTCATGTAGCTTAGAATATTCCTAAAATATTTTAATTAAAAAATTTTGCCATCAAAATTTATTTTTATCTTTTTTTGTACATATTTCATACATTAATTGTAAATATTTTTACTTAATCGACGATTAAAGTACAATTTAATCAAATAATCACAGTTTTATTCCAAAATTTTGTTAGTATACATCCATGAGTTTATAAATTAGTCATCAAATCTTTTCTATGTGTCATGGTTAATTTTAAAATAATTTAATTGTAAATTAACTTTTTTTCGCCATTTTTAATTAATTGCGGTTAAAGCAGCGGGCGGATTTTGGCGGCGGATTTTGGGTACGTGTTCTAGAACATTAAGTCACGTTGACCCTGAAATTTTCAAAACTTTCGGAATTTTTTCCGGGTCAAAACTTAATTTTACTGGACTAAAAGCCGAATTCGAACAATATAAAAAAAAAAGTGACCAGGACCAGTAGTTGTGTTTTTTGCATTGGGACCAAACCCCAAATGTACAAATATTTCGGCCTTAATGGCCTTTGGTCATTTAAATTTGATCACAACTAGTTCTATTCAAATTGTGAATTACAAAACCCGACGATCGAGAGAGAGAGAGAGAGAGAGAGAGAGAGAGAGAGAGAGAGAGAGAGAGAGAGAGAGAGAGAGAGAGGGAGAGAGGGAGAGAGGGAGAGAGGGAGAGAGGGAGAGAGGGAGAGAGGGAGAGAGGGAGAGAGGGGGAGAGAGGGAGAGAGGGAGAGAGAAAGAAGGGTATGGGGGAGAGGGAGAGGGAGAGAGTTTATCAGCTTTTGGTCAAGCAAAATTAACCAAATCTAGTTGTAATATAGTTGAGTCAGAAAAAAAAAATATTAAAAACATGCATCATCTGAGCTTTCTTTCGGCTTTAATTAGATCACTTTTTCACATGGTTTGGTTAGGTTTGGTTGTTTTATTAACTTGATTTGGTTAATTTTGTTTCAACAAAAGCCGACAAGCTCTCTCTCATCGGTTTTTGTTTTCTTACGATTTGACCAGAACTAGTTGTGATCAAATTTAAATGACCAATAGAGCTGATTTCTGTTTATGTTTACGTGAGGCGGGAGAGGGGTTTCCCCATACTAACACATTGCGAAGGGGGCGCAGGAGGGAGGGAAAAGAGAAAGTTTTGGCAGGCCAGATTATACAGTGAGCATAGGCAAAATGATGAATTTTTTTTTAAAAAAATACTTTTAACAGTTTTTTGGCGGTGAGATTTTTTTCTATTTCTATTGAGTTCTATTGTGTACAGTTAAAGTATTATTGAAATATTTAAACTTAATTTATTTTATTAAGTTAAGTAAAAAATTATTATACACTTTGTTTATATGCTAGTCCGTACATTCTGGCCCTCCTCGCATGACGTCAGCGCAATCCCCTCTATAGCGTAAATTTGTGTTCGTTTCGGGTGTTGGTCAAAATGCAAAAACTACAACTAGTTTTGGTCACTTTTTTTTTGACATTGTCCAAATTTGGCTTTGGGTGATAACGGGCTCAATTCACGAAGCCGTTAGCCAGGTTTCTAAACATGCACGTTTAGCTTAACCACGTTTATATAATATATATAGCTAGGTGATTTAACACGTAAAATAGGTATAGTTAAACGTGGTTAAGCTAAACGTAGTTAGAAACCTGGCTAACTGCTTTGTGAATCGCATCACCATATACAGTTTATTTCTTATTTCAATGAGCAGTAAGTAAAATATATTAAAATATATTTATATTATAGTTATGAATTGTCTTATTTATTAGTTTCACGTAAATACCAAGACAACCATATAAGGTTGTCTTAGTCAGCTCTTATATAGGACAACTTCCCAGCACAAGCTCCACGTACCTTGATCCTTTCTATTTTTCAACCAGTGGTCCACCACCAGTCGACTTTCCTCTTCTGTCTCCAAAGAGGCCAACTCGAGACCAAACGAGCGACAATTCTTCTGCGCCTCGTACCAGGACACCTGCAATGTTCATGTCGTTATAATTATATTATATAAATATGAACATGCAGTTAGGCCGTTTATCACAGTTGATTAAAAAATAGGTCCATAGATTATAGGGTAAACGGAAAAAATACACTTTGATAAAATACCCTCGGTTATAATACCCAGACAAAATACCCTAGGACAAAATAACCTTGGATAAAATACCCTCAGACAATTAACCCTTGGATAAAATACCCTCAGACAATTTACCCTTGGACAAAATACCCTCAGACAATTTACCCTTGGACAAAATACCCTCGGACAAAATACCCTCAGACAAAATACCCTCAGACAAAATACCCTCGGACAAAATACCCTTGTCTGTAATATATAATATGTTATTGTGAATTGACCTGCATCATGAAAGAGATAAAATAACTTCCAATAAATCCTGCGCATGATACTTACACAGCATAATTTATATTTTGTTGTAGACTATAATAATTAAATACTTACCATGCACCATTAATTATTTTAATATTTATCATGTCAATTTTTTTAATGTTTAAGAAATTTTAAGAAATAATTTAAATTAAAAATGAACAATTAAGACTTAGTTTTTTATTAATAAGACCTGCATAACTAAAAAAAAAATATGAAAAAATTTAGCATGCATGAAGTGGTTCAAATTTATATTTATTAGCAAAGATTTCTCTAAAATTTATATAACAGTTCATAAATGTAGGTTAATTTGGGTGCAATAAATTTGAGCCAACCCTGGGAAAAAAGAACATTTTGGGGGGTGGGGTGCAATACAATGTTCTATAAACTTACTCATGGAAACTTGATATAAAATTAAATGTTAAAAATGGTTTTAAAATTGATGTTGTCAAGAGTAACAACTAGCACAAAGCGCACAAAGCATGATAATAAAGTATACGTATTACTATTTCAGATATTTATTTGTTGATTATTTCATTGTACAGAATCATTATTTACCAGAAAAAATAAGTTATACTGTTTAATTAACATTTTTAATCAGAAGAAATTTTATATTTTTGAAAATAAAGAATTACATGTACAGCTAGATGATACATAATAAAATTATCTTAAAAAGTATTTAGTTTTATAAAAAAACTTAATAACTTCTTAATGATATAGTGACTAAAAAAATTGAGACTTCGGAAAAAAAGGATACTACTTTCTTACTGCAAAATGCAATGTATCTCTTGTCCACCTTATGTAACATTATGTTAATACGTAAAAAATTGGGTGGGGAAGTCACATTTTCTTCTATTTATGAGGTGACGATTTTTTTCTTACTATTTGTTTTGTTTTTGCTCCCTATTAAAAAATATAATGAAAAAAATCCATTCATATTCATACATTCATTGTAAAATAATTATTAATGGGGAATTCTCCTACATTTATTTTAATTTTTTTTCAGATGCCCTATGCCTTGAAACTAAATGTCCCAAAACAAAAAAGTTTCAATTTTCAAAATTGGAGACATGGGAATTTTTTAAAAATCTTCCTTCTTTTGAATTTAGCGCCAAAACGTGACGTAGAAACTGCCTAGCAGGCGAAATTTTCTTGCAATAAATTTATATTTTCTATTATCACTCTTAAAGTAAACTGATATTAGGGACAAAACTATTGATACTAGGGTAGAAAAACCCGCTGATTTCTATCGTATTACTAAAATTTATAGCCAATCACTCCTTGATGCTCAAACTATGATATCAGGCAGTTGCTGTGTGTTAACTAGGGAGTTTCTACGTCACAGTTTTCAGGTTTGCGCGCGGGTTGCATACTTTGCCCCTATTCTAATAATCCCTTCAGAGTCCCCAAATTTGAGTTAAAAAAGTTGAAACTTAAGTCAAACTTATTGTTAATATGTACCCTATCATAATATAGTAGTTAAATTAAAATTTGAGTTAATTGTAAGAGAATTCCCCATTATACCATAATAATTAAATGCGATGTTTTAATTTAGTCTCCCTTGTTCATGTATATTTACCTATTTTCACCCCCCCCCCCTCCAAAAAAATGTCATTTTTTCCCAGGGTTGGCTCAAATTTATTGCACCCAAATTAACCTATAATACATTAATGAACTGTTATATAAATTTTAGAGAAATCTTTGCTAATAAATACAAATTTGAACCACTTCATACCTGCTAAATTTTTTCATATTTTTTTTTTAGTTATGCATGTCTTAATAAAAAACAAAGTCTTTAATTGTTTATTTTTTATTATTAAAGGTGGTAAGTATTTAATTATTATAGTCTACAACAAAATATAAATTATGCTGTGTAAGTATCATGCGCAGGATTTAGTGGAATTTATTTTATCTCTTTCATGGGCAATTCACAATAACATATTATATATTACAGACAAGGGTATTTTTTCCGAGGGTATTTTGTCTGAGGGTATTTTGTCTGAGGGTATTTTGTCTGAGGGTATTTTGTCCGAGGGTATTTTGTCCAAGGGTAAATTGTCCAAGGGTATTTTGTCCGAGGGTAAATTATCCAAGGGTATTTTGTCCTAGGGTAAATTGTCTGAGGGTATTTTGTCCGAGGGTATTTTGTCCAAGGGTAAATTGTCCAAGGTTATTTTGTCCTAGGGTAAATTATCCAAGGGTATTTTGTCCTAGGGTAAATTGTCTGAGGGTATTTTGTCCTAGGGTATTTTGTCTGGGTATTATATCCCAGGGTATTTTATCAAAGGGTATTTTACACTGTCACCATCATCAGATGTTATTTTGACTTAACAAGCAAGAGACATAGTTCTCTCGAGAGCATAATGTTTGATTCATTGATTCTACAGCATTGAACAAATTTTAACACACACAGCAGTTCATCAGGCAGTTAATGAACACACCTCAAAAGTTTCGTTGCAAAATAAATTTCAACTCCTTTTGCCCATGGCATTAATTAATTAAGTTATACTTTTGTCATTGTTCTGGACATTAGGAACCTTGATTTTCTTTATAAAGCGTTCATGGTTTAGTTTTTTTTTTTTTTTTAATTTTCTCCTAATAAAAATAAGTATTTCCAATTTCCAAACACTGCAGAACGAAAACGAAACTCTACCCAATCATAAGGATGCAGATGATTCAATCATTTCCATATTTAGTTTTTTATTGAATAAATAATATATAATTAATAATGCGCATTATGTTCATATATGCAGAGGTTTTAACATAAATGGGGAATTCTCTTACACCTCAAATTTTAATTTAACTACTACATTATGATAAAGTACATATTAACAATAAGTTTGACTTAAGTTCCAGGTTTTTAACTCAAATTTGGGGACTCTAAAGGGATTATTAGAAAAGTGATTGTCTATAAATTTTAGTAACACAATCGAAATCACAGGTTTTTCTACCCTAGTATCATTATTTTTGTCCCTAATATCAGTTTACTTTAAGAGTGATAATCAAAAAAATATAAATTTACTGCAGGAAAAATTCTCCTGCTAGGCATTTTCTGCATCACGTTTTAGCGCTAAATTAAAAATAGAAAGATTTAAAAAAAAAAAATGTCTATGACTCAGATTTTGAAAATTGAAACTTTTTTGTTTTGGGACATTTATTTTCATGGCATAGAGCATCTGAAAAAAAAAAATAAATGTAGGAAAATTCCCCATTTGATACAATATACACGAGTTTAAATGAATTTCATCTTTTATTCGCTATTATACGTATTTTTTCTTCTGATTTTGCACCATTTTTAAGGAAAAAATGTGGTTTAAAAACGAGATTACGTATTTTCTCCTCTTTTTGAGCATAAAATGTTAGAAACATTGTCTTCATTTGATTCATTTCTTCCTGAATTTGAGGGAGATTTTTTTTTTTTTTTTTACTGGTAAAAAGATTAGGTTAAGACGTTCTTGTAAAGGATGAGTTGAAGATGTAATTTTTCAACTAGGATATCTCCATGTACTTTTATATAATTTTAGTACTCACCTTGTCTTTACCGAAGTAGTGACGATCTCCTAGTTTAGTCAATTGATTTGAGAGCAGAGCTGGAAAAAATACGTCCCATTTAAAAAAAACAAACATAAAGAGTTTATTTATGAGGTTGACACATTATCAAAGGAGGGACTTGATGGCCAACTGAATTTTTTGTATTTTGTAGGGGAATTGAACATACAAGGTATTACAATTAGTGATTTGACAGTTATAATATGCAAGTCTTTGAATAAATTTCAAAGAATATTCGTAACGTACAAACTATGTCTCATATTTTCAACAACTCGCTGTGCGAAAAAAATATAAAACAAAAATTATATTGCAAAAAATTATTCGAAAAAATATTGCAATGAAAAACCGTTATAAAATTATTTTATTGCACATTTGGATTGGGGACCTCGGGGTAGGTATTGTCATTTTTTTTAGACTTTTTTGAATTCTCCAACACTCTGAAAATAGAGGGGAAAGACGCTATGATGTCATAGTCATGCAAAGCGTTTCTCTCTATGTTTGCGTGTTAAACAATTGCATAACTGTGACGTCATAGCGTTTTACAGCACGATTTTGAGGGTGTTAGAGGGTTCAAAAAAAAAAATTGACAATACATAACTCGAGGTCCTCTATCCAAATAATCAACAAGAATTTTCCATGAAAATTGTCCATTTGCAAGAATAAATTAAAGGCAAAAATTTTGGTGGGACATTTGAACCTATATACCTTATAATTGAACTAAAATAACTATAAATTATTTTACTTTCATGAAGAATTTTCTAAAATGATCCTTTTATTAAGGTTCAAAAAACATCAATATTCTATATAACAAAAGATTTTCGGGACTATTTTAGGAATCCGAAATTCATTTTAATTAATTATATTTAATTATATGTGTATTAAGTTCGTGTGTTATGCGTTTAATGAATTGAATATATTTTTTTGTTCTGAAACTCTAAAAAAATTGTGACAACTTTTTAAGTAAGAAATTTAAAGTTTTTATAATTTTTTTGTTACTTGCCGACTTCCCCGCGCGTATACAATACAACATGCTTAACTAAATCCAGCTTGTTTCATTGTTTTAAGAAATATCTAAAATGCATAAATTGTTTACACCTTTTACCTTTCTGTAACTTGATTGCGATTGGGTCCATGCTGTCTTGCAGTGTTGTAATATTTCTGCTGTTGCTTGAAGTCTTTGATGTGAGGGAAGCAATGTCACTTTTTATTCTCTCAAGTGCTAATGCCGTCTCTTGTTTGCGGTCATTTATTAATTTGTCTGTCATTGTTTGGAGCGTTGATAAAGCGTTTTGTGATTCTAATTTGTAGGAGTTTTGTGTCTCAGTCAAAGTGTTTATGTCCTGAGTTAATTGTTGATATCGTGAATCGCTTTGATGTTTAATTTGCGTGTAGATGTTGTCAAAATTTTCGAGTTTCTCACTAAAATTCTTGTGCATTGAGTCAACCTTAGCTGTAAAATTTTGTAATGCTAAACTTTTCCTTAATAAATCCTCATTAATTTTAACCGTTTTTGTTTCCATTAATTTAGCATTCACTGCAGTGAAATTTAAAACAAATGTCATGTAGTCTTTTGTGTCATTCATTTTTAATTCAAAATTTTCCATACTGTTCTTATTTTTGTTATTAAAATTATTTTTGCATGTCAAAATCTGTTGTTCAAAGTCAGACCTCATTTTGTCAAGAGCGCTATTCATTTCTTCTCTGACCTCTGTTTTTACGCTTTCCACAATTTTCTCCATCTGTAACACAATAATGGTTGTATTTTCTTATTTCAATAATTAGAAAACATATAAATTTTAAATTATGCTTTTCTGAATTTTTTCAGATTTTTTGGACTGCGGGAACTGATTAAAAAAAAAACTTTTCCTCCAATTAGTGAGGTTTATCGAAAGTTTTGTCTCGAAGTGTACCTAATTGTTGCTTGTAGCACTGATTATTAATTTCATTAAAGATATTATATATTTTAGAATTTTAATGATTGATTGATATTTCTAATATGACAATTATACTGTATAATATTATATAAACAATATTATTTCATAATTAATTCGCATGTTAGTTAATTGGTGTTTGAATTTTCTTATACATCAGAGTAAAAACAAATAATAATGGTAAAAATTTATCATCGACTCGACCAAATACCTTGACTGAATCAATCGGGGATTCATAGTCACGTAACCACTTGCTAGGCTGCCAGGTAACGTGGTCAGATGACGTCACTGATGATGTCACGAGGACCAAACAAGCGAGCAGCAAGAAGCGATGGTGTGATGTCATCGTCATGGAGTCAGCTGAATCAACGAAACAGAAACTTTGTAATGTCCAAAAATCCAAAACCTGTATGGCGAAGTTTCACACATAAGTGCATCTGCCCTGTGAGTGGAAAGCGAGACGAATATACCCAGTAAATTTACCAATGTAATTTCTACTTGAAACGGTCACCCATCTAAGTACTAAAAACGCTCGACGTTGCTTATCTTTGGTGATCAAGCGAGAACTGTCTATGCATTGCACTATAATACTTTCAACCACTTAATATAAAGTACATGCAGGTTGCATGAGCAACACAATCAGTCTACTTTACAGGAGATTAGAGTAAACATTCGCGCGCAGCTGGTGGAGATTTCTTTGCCTGCAGGCCAAATTAATAAAGATTAAAAGAAAATATTTTAAATATAAATAAAAATGAATTAAAATGTGAGGTAAACAAAATGTTTAAATTTGCAATTTTTTGCTCACCTCAGAATTTTAATTTTTTTGTTTATATATTTTAAAAATATAGTTTATAATATTTTGTCCTATGCTTATAGCGTATAGCTCCACCAGCTAGGATACCGACTACCTTTGAAACTCGGAAAGCCAGACGAATTTAAATCAGGGAGGGAGAAACGTAATTTTTACTTGAAATGTTCACCCATCCAAGTACTGACCACGCTTGATATATTGCTTGACTTCAGTGATCTAACGAAAACCGGTGTATATGCACTGAGCGAACCACTCTCTACCACTTAATATTTGAAGTACAAAATGCTACATGTTTAACATGTTGTTCTACCAATAAAGTATATCGACCTCATTTTTTTTTTTTTTTTTATTATTGCAGAAATGGATAGAGGGTGCATGAAAAGTTATGCTATATACCCTGATTTTTTTCAGATTTTTTAGAGCCTTGGAAGTATTTTTAAATAAAAATATTGAAAGTCCTTTTTGTGACGTCATGCGGTGGCAAGTCCTATAAGGAGCGGCGTCTCATGACGTCACAAAGAGAACTTTCATTATATATATTTTTTTAAATAGTTCCCGGGCTCTAAAAAATCTGAAAAAATCAGGGTAGCATAACTTTGCACCCTCTATCCATTTCTGCAATAAAAAAATTGAAGTCTATACTCCATTACGATGAGAAATGTAAAAAATATTTAAATAATTAAGTATATATTATGTAACTTAATTATAGTTATTATTTTAACTAATAATTATATTGTTTGCTGTAACTTTTGATTTTTTTCTGCATGTCACTGTCACCTCCTATTTGTACCCCTCAAGGAGCAAAGGTCATTCGTTGACTTTGCTTAGTAATTTGCAGACTCTGCAGTCAGCCAGCAAGGCAGTGCAAAGTAAAGTTACAAGTAAGGATTCCTACGCCAGCCACGAGCGCGCGAGCGTCTCGTACGTCTGCCGCTAGGCAGGCGCAGTTGTCTGTATATAATAGAAGTTTAATAAATAATTTTAG
Organism: Siphlonurus alternatus; assembly: GCA_949825025.1. Classification (NCBI taxonomy): domain Eukaryota; kingdom Metazoa; phylum Arthropoda; class Insecta; order Ephemeroptera; family Siphlonuridae; genus Siphlonurus; species Siphlonurus alternatus. Next base: position 7,386,517 of record OX463780.1, read on the forward strand.
GGTAATCGCGTGTATGAGTTAATCTAACCCCAGTTTATTGAGTAGCTATGGAACAGCAAAAAGAGCTGTTACAGTTGGTGTCAGAAGTGGGATGCCATGGTTTTCATATAATGGCATCCGAGCTCATAATTATTTAAAGCTACTTTTTAATAGTTAAAAATAATGGGGTTGGAAAAACGATCATTTTATTTTAACATAATATTCTACTAATCTACGGGAATAAGTAGTTCTGCGGTCACAAGACTGACAAGACTCTGGCGTGGAAAAGTGTTAAGTTTCCATCAAGAAAAAAGTGAAGAGTCGGCGAGTTAAATAATTTTTAAAATTCCACGGCTAATATTTTATTGAGCATATCAACGGTACACTTCAAGCACGTGAAAAAAACTGCGTATACTACGGTGACTTCGAGGTTCAGTTAGTTCTTCGCAGAAGACATCCCCCATCGAGAGGGCTTGCAGACCACGTCGTGCAAGAGTTTTTACGACCCCAGGAGCCGCGCAGCGTATTTTATCAAGGACCGACCGTTTTTGGAGCCGAGATGAGCATCAAATGACTGTGAGAAACAGACAAAGCAATCAACCACCGGGCCACGTCAGAGGAACGCAAAAGAGGTAGGTTTGACACATTTTTCTTTGTTTTTTTTTATATAAAGCTGTAAAGTACAGCACGTACGACTGCGTTTGTTCACATAATAAGAATAGTATGTTTCTTGGTATAATATCGATGTTGTAATTTTCATTTAAGCCCGAATTTTTCTTGTAAGGATCAAGTATTTTTAGAAAAATAAAAGTAAAAATAATAAATTGTTAAAGGACTTATGAAATTGTTAATTGTAATTAAGATTGCAAGAACTTATTGAATATTCGGAATGTGTATAACGAATAATAATTTTAACGTAATTTGAAAAGATATATAAAAAAAATTATTTGAACAAACTGCAGATTTTTATAAAAGCGCGTGTTCCCAAGAAAATATAATTATTATAATTAACTAGCTGAGAAATCTAAAGAAAGGCTAAGCGTTTTACACATACCATATATATTGCACATGAAAGATTTAATAATATGGGCTGTTATCTTTAATATTTGCTCTAATTGAGGGTTATTACTTTGCAACGTAAAGTATATAAAATAATAGAAATTAAAAAGTATTTTTGTTAATTTTTAATGAGGGAAACAATATAGCTACAGCTGAAACTTCATGCGTGTCAAGTTGCATATTAACATTTTAAGCATAATCACAGCCAAAATTATTGTTAAAATATTTGAACAGTATAATCTTATATGAAGTTGTTTAAAAGGAAAATGTAGTAATTGGAGTGAAATAAATATATCTAATGTCATTAATTTTGTGTCTCTATAAGTGGTTATAAAGAGAGAGTCCTTTAAAATAAAAGTAACAAACAGAGAGTGCTCAATAATTCATTGCTGCAAAAATGTTTTGTTTGTAAGGCATAGTTATTCGGACTATTTTACCACAAGTTCGATTATAGTTTTAATTGATGCAAATTTCTTAAGGAAAATGTCATTATTTTGAGCTAATAAAAATTGTTACTGTTAAAAGTCAAAGCTAAATATGTATTAATGAAGTCCTAATGGAAGGAGTACGTGTACCGCTAACTGTAGGTATACCCTGCAAAGGTTACTGTATGGATCTCTAGACAGACTGAGTTTCTTACTTTATGGTTTTAAGCAGTAAATAATCCATACTTAAAATTAAATGGATTTTAGGCAAAGAAATTGTAGTAATATTTTTGCATTACTGGTTAGTGATTTAAGGGTATTAACCGTGATGTTTTTGTGATGCATAGCCACTTGTTAAAATTTTTAACAAGAAAATATATATATTAGTTATGTTTTTTTTTTTTTTGCTGTGGGTATGCTAATAAATTTTGCTTAAAAGTAGTACTTCTCTCATGCATCGAATTTAATTTCATTAACGATGCGATAATTTTGTTTAAAGTTGTATTAAATTATTGTAAAGTATATAAATAATTGCAAGTCAGGAGTCAGAGCCATCATAGTTTGCACAATTAATTACACAAATATAATTTTTGGAGCAACATAAAAAGTCATTTTTATTGACAGGAACTGTACAGTTTGAGATTGCAACTCAGTAATAATAAATAATGGAATTATAAAGCACGCACATACGCATAGTGAAAAAGCATGCCCAAGTATTGAAATATAATACGTCACTGTGAAATGTAAGCACGGTGTAGGAGCGCAATATAACACGTCAGTTGAAACGTGAGGTAAGCCAGTGCGCTTTATTTTGTTTGTTCTGAAGCAAAATGTAAAGTAAATTAGCGCGCTTCGCAGTAATTTGTCCGAAAGGTGACAATTAAGCTTACTCCCCATGAAGGGTAGAGAATATAAGGCATGCAAGGGACAGCTAGAGGAACATAAACTTGTAAAACATGGCTGTAGTAAAAAGCGTTTGATGATTATCTTTCGCCAAGGATTTTCTCTAGCCAAATGTTCAGCATATGCAAGTGTTGATGCTTTGGGATTCGCGACCCCATAGGGCACTCGCCAACATATTGCGCTGATGCTACTTAGTCTATGTCTAATCCTCAAGGGGATACAGGTGAGATGTTTCCTAGAGGTCACCTCAATTAAATTAAAGCACGCGAATGCAGTAAAAGCAGTGTATAAGTTAATATTTTATGTCCATGGACACGTGTAATCTGGCCAGTAATAAGTGAAATGAATATTACACGTGAATAATACTGCAATTATAAGTACACGATGATGTAAATGTGTATGGTTATATAACTATCTTCAATAATTCCAATGTGTGCGAAAGGCCAATAATATGAATAAAATCGTCATATTAAGACGTAGCCAGCTGAGTGAGTTGCATTATAAAAAGTTCCTATGTATTAATTATTTGTGCACTAAAAACAAAATTTTGATTTACTAAAATATTTGCGCAAATATTAAAAAAGTTCATTTATAAGGTATGTGTGTTTAGGAATATCATAAAAATTTCAAGTATTGAAAATGTTATGATGCAAATGTCAGCCTAATTCATTATAGCAAAAATGGTAAATTCATGAGGTCGTATGGATTCATGTTCTCAGTTCTCCATGTTAATTTGTAAACTGTTCAAATAGCCCAAGTCAAATGCTCATTTATACCATTAATTACCAACACAGGGTAAAAATATTAATAATTTGCGCGAATTAAATTTCAACCAAAAGCTGCCATAATATATGATTTAAAAATTTTGCAAAATGCAATGAGACTCGTAACAACTATGTAAAGTATTAATTCAATAGCCCTGATTTGAGTATATAATATAAACAATATATTGCAAAGTTGGATTAAAGAAAAATACAGTAAATCAATAACAATCAATAAAAAAAAATAAACAAGAAGGCAAAGAATAAATCAAGTGTAATGTTACGAAGCATAATGGTAAACTACCTGTAAGTCAACCACTTAATTGTGTAGTCCAATAAATTTCAACGTGGGTTTTAATAATTTTAAAATAATTCTTTTTTAATAATTCTGTATTAATATTTCTGGATAAAGTAATAGTGTACTATTGGGTACTATTGTACTATTGTTGGGTGTACATCCGTTGTAAAGTGCAAGGTAGTTTCCTGTACGCGGTTTTGTGTGAACTTTAGTCGGTGACATTGAGAAGTGCAGTGTAAGGTGCAAGTGCAAGAGCATGCAGCTACTTAGAGAGGTCAATGAACTGCAGTGAATTAAATGCTTGCAAAGATTTATTTTTGGATAGAAATGTGTATAATTTACAATTGTTGATGACAAGTTGCGTACGTGTGCTGTACTACTAAGTTTTTTTTAAGTTAAACCTAAAAATTCAATTATGTTGTGCTGTGTCAAACCAAGATACCGCCTCTTTTGTTTTCTGGTTTCAGGGAAATTTTGGTCTACCAGGCAGCAAAAGGAAGCAGCCGTGGTGTGTCCCAAAACAATTGTCGAACGAAGAACAAGAGTTACTAAATAAATATTGTTGGATTTATTTTAAATGCGCGAGGAATGGTTACTGAATTTTGCTTGCAATAGAGTTATTTCTCATAAATTTTGATATTTTGAGGGCAAAATATAATCTGCAGGGGGAGTAATGTCACCTCCTATTTGTACCCCTCAAGGAGCAAAGGTCATTCGTTGACTTTGCTTAGTAATTTGCAGACTCTGCAGTCAGCCAGCAAGGCAGTGCAAAGTAAAGTTACAAGTAAGGATTCCTACGCCAGCCACGAGCGCGCGAGCGTCTCGTACGTCTGCCGCTAGGCAGGCGCAGTTGTCTGTATATAATAGAAGTTTAATAAATAATTTTAGGGTAATCGCGTGTATGAGTTAATCTAACCCCAGTTTATTGAGTAGCTATGGAACAGCAAAAAGATCTGTTACATCACTACAAGCTTATAGAGAAATGAATTATTAATTTAAGTTAGAAAAATAATTTCTGCATAAAACAAAAATAATTTAATCGTTTTGCCACTAATTAAAGCAAAATTAGAATTTTCTTCAACCTTATTTTTTAAAAATTAAAATTAGCAAAAATTTTATTGATATTTCTTATAACTATAACACTAACGAACACACATTTTATTTACTAATATAATGATTAATTATTTAAACTATATTAATTGCTCAACAATATATGAATGTTATTGCTAGGATAAAGCCTATAATATTCTTACAGAGCACTGACCTTTTCTTCTGAAGATCTTGAAGCACAATGTCAAAGTTGGACGAGATCTGCATTTTATATCATCATGCTTTTTTCCTCCTCAGATAAAAAGTTCGTCAAAACAATTTTTTCATTATCTGTGAAGGGACTTTACACGTCCATACACAGTTTACAGTTCAATTGGTTTGAATATCCCTGAGGAACTAGCCAAACGTTCTGGCATCTAAACAGGCGCAGATCCATGGGTGTGGGGAGGGGGGGGGGGAAGGCTGCAGCCCCGAAATGTGTGATTTAACATGAGCCACTCCAATTTCTTTTTTTAATATTGTCCCTGTTGAGGCAACCCTCCCCCTCCCCCCTCTCCCAATTTTTTCTGGATCCGCGCCTGAACATCTTTTTGTTGTCTGAGTTTTGAAATTTTGCAATGAAAAACAAATAAAAAAAATCAATTCCTTTATTTACAAATCTCTGTGCCAAAATTGTAAACTAAATATATCAAAACTTAAAGGCTTCTTTGCCGGTGGAAATTCTTTATGAATGTAAAATATTACGTTAAGGCGGTATTACACGATACAATTTTTCTAACTATTGCATACAATTTCTTTTTTCAAGAAAACTTGAACTCCATTTGTTTGTATAATGGAGATAAAATTTTCTTGAAAGGAAAAATTGTATATCAAATTGTATCGGGCTTTATATAATAATAATAATTTTATTAATTATATTTAGCTCATGATTACATTGATTATGATTGCATAAAAAAAAAAACAAGTTAGATGCAGGAGTTACACCAAACAGTCCATAAATATATAGTTAATGCAAAAGTGCATACCTGTGAAAAAATAAATAATAATGGTAATCTCTTAATAAGGAAAAACCCGTCTGGTATTTCCAGTGATAACATTGACCTGATTGACCTCATAATCTGTTTATTTGACCCCTCGACTTGATCCGACACAATTATAGCGTCTGTGATTAATGATTAGAAGACGACAAAATATATCATTTTCCGTGAGTACAAATCCATGTTTTTTGAAATTTAATTGTTACTTAAACTTTTTTAATATGTTGAAATATAAGAAAAATTCTAATTTTATTGTTATATTAATTAATAATATTATCTACCTGTAATATCTTTTACTCGCAATAATTGTAACAAACATTATCGTGTCTCATTAACGAAGCCTCCTTCATTTTTAAACGTGGGACGATTTAGTTCCCGATTTTGCTACCAGAGCACAGAACGTAATGGCATTGTTGGCGCTAGTTATCACTCGATATCTAAATTGTTATTTTTTTCAACAATAATTTCACATATAAAAGATAGCTTGAAAACCACCTATGGTCCCGTGTCATTTGATCCTTCAACAGGCATTTATTACCCAACTTTACTCCAGTGTGTACATTGGTTGTTAAAATATCACCACTTAAGCATTTTCGTAAAGTTATATTATATTCAATAAATAACAAACATTTCATATGCGTAAGTCTCGCTCACGCAAAGTCTGAAGTGGCGGAATTTGAACAGCCCTTTCTAATGCTCATCTCCCCTCCTTTAGTCAAACCGTTCGCTCACACTGATTGTTTTTGTTTTTTTTTTATTGAAAATTGAGAATTTGACTTTGTTGCCAGGTATAATTTTAACATATTTTAAATATATGGCTTGTGTATTCTTTGTATATATAAAATATAACGACTGATATGGAAACGATATATTAAGTGTAATAATAATTGCAACCTACAATATAATTTATAATTAATTTTTTTCTACATATTCACTTTTACACGTTGCTGATGCAGCTCTATGGCATGGCAGGCTCCTGTAAAGTATGCAATATTTATTGCAGTGACGTCACATATTTGGCTTATAGATAGTCTTGCATGTTTATCAATGTTCGAAAGTACATTTTTCACTTCCAGCCGTTCGCAAGACAATACATAGACATTCTAACAGCAAAACTTTAGTGAGATGTCTTTGTCTTTTTTTCTTTCAAAGCATTTTTCTGTGTACCTTTTATTTCAACTACTTTGAAATATACAGTAAAGAATACAAGTTATTTATTTTCAGAAAAAAATTAATCTTGATGGGCTAAGTTTTAGTTTTTATTAATGATAACAAATGTATATATTAATAAAGGAATAATTTAATTGTGTGTCTATAAAAACATATTATTCTCAGGTAGCCATCAGATTGATTTCATTTAGCGTTTAAAATTATTTTAAAGGATATTAAAATTTATGGCACAATTAACATTATTTTTATCAGGGCTATATATACAAATATTTATAAACCATAAACATTTTCAATACATCTAATTAAAAATAATGACATATAAAATTTATATAGACAAACTTTAAGAGCTGTCTCACTTAATTGTCAGGGAATCGTATGATTTCGCAAAGAATGATAAAAAGATAAGAACTTATGCGATCAGGTGTACGCGCGCACAAAGCTTAAATTCGTATCGTATCGCATGCGATCGTACGTTTCTCATTTAGGAATGGTTCTAAATTTTTTATCATACGATACGATATGAAGACAGTGTGCGACCCGCCTTACAGTCTACAAAACTTCAATAAAACATTAAAGTGTCTTCGTATTTTTTTCTTTCAAAACAATACTTCTGTTTAACTTTTATTGTAACTGTTTTGAAAAATAGAACAAAAAGTGACACACAAGACAATTGTTATTGAAGTTCATGTACACCTCTGGACACCACGAACGTTACTTCTGCAATATTTGTAGGCATTACCACGCAGTCTATGGAAGCGTGGTAAACAAAAAAATCTTTTTGTCATTGATATTGGCGTCATAAAGTTAGTGCGAACCTATGTAGTGGTAACTGCTGGAACTACGTGTGTCTGGCGAGGATTGCTGTATATGATTAACATTGTAAAATCATGTAAATGCTCTGTCAGCAGCCATAGCAAAATTTTACAGAAATGACAACACCATCGTCAAATACTTTCGGACAAATATAAAAAAAAATCAACTTTGTAAGTGATTTCTTTCCTAAGAATTTGATAATTTTTGTGATTGCTATAGGTATTGCCGTATCCATGATGCAAAGAACAAAATTTTCAGAAGTCAGCGCCATCTCTTGGTCCTTTTTATGTCCTCTGTACTAGGTGTTCTTCTTACATCTCCCAAAATTACAAATCTGCACCTCTCTGTCTATTGAAGCTGCAGCTCCAGCAAGTGAGGCAGGAGTAACGTTCGTGCTGTCCAGAGGTGTACAGAGAAGGGCGTGGGTGCTTCACTATTGACAAAATTACGAGAAATAATAAAGGAAAGAAAATGTATGGTATCGGGCAGTTTCGATTTCATTCCGTTAGTGAGTGACATTGTCAAATAATTTTTGCGTAAAATTATTTTGTTTCCGTTGAAAAATGTTGTTATTTCGATAATTAAAAAAAAAAAGCAGAAGATCTGAGAATTCCTTATTTGATTTGTCGAGTATCATGATAACACTTGGCAAATAAGGAAATAAGATCTAACATTATTTTTATTTCTAAGAAATGTATACTTATGTTTTGTATTGATTTTGTTGAACAAATTTATTTTATTATTTTTCCTGATAATAATATAAAGGTCAACTCGTCCACGCGTCAGAGGCATCCAGTCAGTTGATTTTGTGATACCATTCCATCCACACCTATATGTAAAAAACAGGTCGAAATTGATTTTTTTGATTAAAGAATTTTTTTAGAGGAGAATAATTTCCTGATTCATTATCAGAAGACCAGTCCCTAAAGGAGGGGGGGGGGGAAGGAAATGGTTTCAAATTGATTGGTTTAGTAGTTACGGAGAAAAAATTCAAATTTTCTAACAAGGAGGCTTATGGAGAAAATTTTCCCGCCGGGGAACACTTGAAGCTTCTATTGACCTCAGTAGTAGTTTGTACCCGTGTTGAAATAATTTTCAACTTTTATTCGCTATCAAGCACTCTCTTCGTCTAATTCCTTCCAATTTTGCAGCATTTTAGAAGAAAAAAGTGGTATAAAGACAAGATTATGTCTTCTTTCTTCTTATCGAGCATAAAATATGTGTTAGAAATATTGTCTCCATTTCATTCTCACTTTGAGCGCACGAAAAGGAAATAAGATGTGTTTTATTCTTAGAGGAAAAAAAAAAAAGATTTAAACGAATAGGATGAGTTAAAGACGTAATTTTTCATCTAGGGTATATGTTAAAATTTTTATTTTAAATGTTAATAAATTGATATGTTGTGGTCCACAGTTCAATGGCACAAGCAGGCGGACCATTGAGTGGGTGGATAATGAATTTGAGAATGTAGTGGGACGTTATAAAATAAACTACAATTAGATTCGTGACATTTATCAGTTTTATCACTATACCTTCCACAGACCAAAAATTAATAAAATGATCAAAGCTTTAAAAACAACTAAAATATATATTATACCCTAGTTGAAAAATTACGTCTTCAACTCATCCGTTACACGTCTAAACCTAATCTTTTTACCTCTAAAACACAACTTATTTCCTCTTCGCTCAAAGTAAGGATCGATACTGAGAATGAAATGAAGACAATATTTCTAACATTTTATGCTCAATAAGAGGAAAGAAGACGTAATCTCGTCTTTTCTCTTCTAAAATGTTGCAAAATAGGAGGAAATTAGACGAAGAGAAAGCTTAATATAGCGAATAAAAGGTGAAATTTATTTCAACTGAGGCATAATCGTTGCCCTACATTTTGTGTTGTTCCCAAGTTTTCACAAGTAACAAAGTTGGAAGAAGTTAGTTTGAGATTTACAGCTGCATCCTTCCTGAGACGTTCGATTTAATAGTCGAGATCGATTGTTGCATCAACAATAAAAAAGATCGATTGTTCAATAATAAAAAGATGGTCCCGGAACGTAAAAGTCTTGAGGCAACAGATGAGCTCGCTTTATAGTTTCTATATTGATCTTAGAGCTCAGTGCAAGCTCATGTAACGTTGCAAAGAATGTGTTTATAAAATAATATTACAGATTGAATAAAATTATATTATTATTTTTAAAATGTAAGCATTTTATATTTTATTATATTTTTATGTTTCATACAGTTTTAATTTAAGTTGATTGGATAATTTAGAAATATAATAATATTGTATTTGGTAATTAATATGTAAATGTTATTATTTTAATTGCATTTTTATTATTTGTCCAATAAAAAAATGTGTAAATAATATAATATATAAAATAGTTTCTTATAGACTCTGAAAATTTTGAATAAAAAAATCGGTGCTACCTAAATTTTCCTGTTCTTCATTATGAAATAATATTTTGGTCGTTGGTGCATTTATTTAAGCCCTTTAGTTAATTTATATACTTTGGGAATTTTCTTTCAAGAATTTTAGAAAACGAATGACTTAAAGAAAATAAAATAGTTATAAATATCTACTTTAAAAAAGAATGAGATGGAAAAGAGACACTCGGTAAATGTTGTAACAGTATGAGATTTCGCTTTGAAATATGTACCTCATGGGACGTGAGGAAAACTTTCCCTGAACAAAAATTTCACTTTGATAAATTCCCGAACTGAAACATACGAACGAGTTTTCACTTTGATGTACAGAAAATTATTATTTGTCCTGAAGCTAGTTTAAATGTTTTCTCAGTAAATTTAGGTTTAGTCACCGAGTTATCTCAAACAGATCAATTAAACCTTTACATCTCCAAAGATGCTAAAAATTTTATCTCTCGAGAAAGCGCGAGTAAAGACTCACTTGCTGGCGCTGCAGCTTCAAGAGACAAAGAAATGGATTTCAAATTTGGGGGAGGTAAGGAAGAACACCTCCTAGTTGAAAAATTACGTCTTTAACTCATCCTTTACACGTCTCAACCTATTTTTTTTTTACCTCAAAAACACATTTCATTCCTCTTCGCTCAACACACTAAACTTAATCCACGGACAATTTTTGTACTTAAATAAAAAAAGTGAAGATGAAATGGAGAAATATTTCTCTCGTCTCGTTTCATTCTTCTTGAGCATATAAATAGTTAGAAAAATTGTATTTATGTCATCCTTACTTTGATGGAAGAAGAAATAGGATGTATTTTGAGGTAAAAAAAGATTAGGTTTAGACGTGGAAAAGATGAGTTAAAATTTTAATTTTTTAAATATGGTGTATATTGATGAACATAAATCTGTTACCTAGAACAAAGCACCTTATTCTCAGTTTATTGATGTTTATTAAATATACTTCACAAGCACATGAATATAATTAAACTTGATGAAATATTGAACAACAACGTTTTAAAGTGAAGTTTGTCATCAAAGTGCAGACAAGGACAATTACGGAGCACTTTATGTTGAAAATTTTCCTCGCTTGGAATTCCTCAGAGTGTTGTTTAGGAGAAAGCAGCGCTGTTGTGAGAATTCTACAGTGGATTTTCTTGTCGTGATTTGCGTGACTTTTTGTAAGTATGTCTAGCCTGTCTATTTCATGGAGTCACGGAGGGAGGTCAGAAAAGACTGCCCTAGTTGAAAAATTACGTCTTCAACTCATCTTTAACACGTCTAAACCTATTGATATTTTTACTTCAAAAAACACATCTTATTTCCTCTTCGTTCAAAATGAGAATGAAATGGAGACAATATTTTTAACATTTTATGCTCAGCAAAAAAGACGGTAATTTTGTCTTTTTCTTCTTAAGTGGAAATTAGACGCGGAGCTAAAGAGCTTAATAGTGAAAAAAATATTAAATTTATTTCAACTCGGGCGGAGTCCATCACTGTTATTGGGTCATAGGCACAGGGTGTCCAACAATACAATTTACCCTTTGGATGAGAGCAGATGATTCCCTAAAATAAATGATAAAACTGTTTTTTTTTTTTTTTTTTTTTTTTTTTTGTTTTGTTTTTTACGAGGAGACACCCTTAAGAGTTCTCGCGGCGGGATAATGGTAGGAAAAATATAGGGAAAGGATGGCGGCCACGACCTGTTACGCGTCCCAGCATTCGTTAATTGAGGTGAGACTGAGGGAACCGTGGAAAACCTCAGTCAGAAAGGACACCTCTACTTTTTATCAATGGAGCAAAGTGATGTCCAAAGCCTGGGGAACCACACACAAGTGCATCACAGCACTACAAAAAGCGAAACGAATTTACCCCAGGGAGGGAGCAAAGTAATTTTTACTTGAAACGGTCACCCATCCAAGTGCTATCCATGTTCAACGTAGCTTGACTTCGATGGTTATTAATAAATGTGACATACAATGTGACATGCTTGTATCTGAAACTCTGAAACAACTGGGACTAATTCATTTGCAATACACTTTCAGAAAAGTTTAAGGAAAGCAGCTAAATTTATAACGTCGCTGTCTCAAACCTTAACAAGGATAACTTTACAATTCACTTCAGAAATTTCCCACAGAATTTAAACTTTGCACTTACTTGCTGTTACTGTGATGAACTTGTTTAATTTCGAAGAAAATGGAGTTCAAAATGCAAAGTTGTTAGTGCAGCCATTTTTATTTACTTTCATGATAACAGGAAACAGAGATAATATATTTTCTCTGTTCCCTGATGATAATTAACCTGCATTATGGTTGGTTATTGGTTGGTATTTTGGGGCAATTGAACCTGCATTATGTTTTTATTGCACATAAAGATAGACAATCTGAAATTCAGGGAAACTAAATTGTTTTAAAGCCTCTAATATAAAACCTTTTTATAATTACTGCAAAATATCTGTGACGTCATAGTTCATTAAATATGGTTTACTTCCAAACACAAATTTGACACCCACGCAGGAATGGAGTTACGTGATTGACGTCTACATGGTTCCCTCAGTCAAAAAATCACTTGTAGTCAGTGAAGTAAATAAATAATCTCTGAAAAAGATTATTACTAAATTCAAGATATTATCATAAAAATATTAAAATGTGTTTTATTGTATTAACGATTGATCTCAGTTACTATGCGAGTCAAAGGAAATCTCTGTCAGATGGAATCGAATGAAATAAATTTTAAAATTCGAGAACGAGAATGCTCTAAAACTCAATCGCTTATGGTTTGAGCATATTCAAGGGGGCGGTTTCCTCACAATAGCTTTATTTCCGGTTTCCGTCCAAAAGGCCAATGTTAAACTTATACCTCAGTTTTCTCAAAACTGATAGACCGATCCACTTCAAAATTTACATGGCACCTATTGATGGTGAACTTAGTTCTCTGCAAATCTTTTAGCATTTGAGGGGGCTGATTCCGAGATCTCAATCACCTGAGGTCAATCCTTAAGTCCTTAATTGTTTATAAGATAAACTTATGTTTATTGCATGGTTGATGTAAAATTATTTTAATTGAACATATTGAGCAACAAAACAAACAAATACTCTGATCCTTTTTTATTTTGAACTACTAAAACATCACTATTTCAAGTGAAAGGGTTGAAAGACAGCTTTATTAATTGGTGATACCATGTTATAAATATTCAGTATATACCGTTTCATGATGCTGTGATTCAGTTAGGCTGTACGTTATATTGCTGGAGCTAGTCGCACAATGCATGATATAATGTCATAATAATTAAAATTTGTTGCGATCGCATTTTGCTAAAATAAAATTTTAAATACCTTTAAAAAATATTTTTTTTACAGCATAATAAATTATAGTACCCTGAAGCCAAAATTCTTATTAAAAACAATTTTCTTTCATAAATTTGTGTATTCATGTAGCTATATCAAAATGTATAAAATTAACATCTTGTTTAACTAATAATTATGTAAAAGCAGGAAGTTTGTGTACACAATAAACAATGAAAAACAAGCAGCGCAATTATAAATAATGTGGGACGACATTATGACGTACTATTAGTGTAATTAATTTAATAAGCACGTAAATTAATTTAACAAACTGTGCTTAGTTTATGATGTCAACTTTAATTAAGACATTGCAAGCAAACTTAATTACGGTGGCGGATCTAATTACGCAATTAATATCTCGGTCATGAAAGCGTTCAACCCATCTTAGTATTTCTTGGAAAAATACCCACAGTCAAATTATGAAGATTTTGATCCATATATTCAAAAAGTATAGAGTTGTTTGCTGTTTTTGTTTACGAGGGAAAATAGCATAGCAGGTATACGGACGGTCAGGAGGGTAGAAAAGAGAAAGTGGAGGTCCAACTACAATGACATTAGATAGGAGAAATGAAAAAAATAAATTGAAGAAAATAGTTAGTAAAATTGTTCTTTAATGATGCGATTTTTTTGTGATATCTGTCGTTTAAAGGTGTATTTTTTACAATTTTTAAGCCTGATTTATTTTGTTAAATAAAGTGAAAAAAAAATCAAAATATATAATTTATTTTGTTTATATACTTGTCTATGAATTTGGTCCTACATAGGGCAGCCTAACTTACAGGGGCATGACGTCAGCGCAATCAACTCAAATGTGCTTTTCCATATATATATATCCTTGTAAAAAAAAGTAGAATATTACAAGAAAATAAAATGAAAGTAAGACCTTCGATTTTCTTCATTCCAATGGAGGGTTGAAGTCAGCTGATTTTGCGGTGTTCCCACCATCCCATCCAAACCCATGTAAAAAAAAAAAAAAAAACTCTAATTTGCTTTTCTGGATTTAAAGAAATTTTTTAGAGGAAAATGAGTTCTTGATTCGTTATTAGAAGACTCCTAAATAGGGGGGGGGGGTAGGAGATGGTTTCAGATTAATAGCTTTGATAGTTACGGTTACGGAGAAAAATTCAAATTTTCTAACATGGTGGCTTATGGAGAAAATTTTCCCGAAACTTGAAGCCTGTATTGGTTTTAAATAAAAGTGCATCGACCCAAAAGGGGGTGTTTTTTTAGGATGACATCTGCAAGAACGAGCTGTCGCCCCTGCCACCTTCTCACGTCCTAATTGAGTCAAACGAAAACGTGTCAAAAGAAGAAGTATATTCAATTTCAATAAAAAAGTGCTACAAAAAGTACCAAAAGGGATAATATATTTTATTTTGGTATTGATAAAGGCTTTTGAAATGTGAAGAATATTGTGACAAAGATAAATAAAAAACTACAATGTAAGTCACATGGAACTTGACTTAATTTATTAGAAAGTCAGGGTGGGAGGGAGAGGGAATGGGAGAGAGAAGAGAGAGAGAGAGAGAGAGAGAGAGAGAGAGAGAGAGAGAGAGAGAGAGAGAGAGAGAGAGAGAGAGAGAGAGAGAGAGAGAGAGAGAAGGAAGGAAGGAAGAGAAGGACCGCTTACTGTGAGCGTACGAACTCCGACTACAAATCACGTATCCCGTCCTGGAAAGCTACACATCCTGGTTCGAGAAGTGTTTGTTAAAATGTTTACTTTGACTTTGCCAGGAGATGAATTTCCACGCCATACATTTTCCATCTCTTTTTTAGCAGCGTCTCATCTCTCTACTTTTATAAACTCGGCACATGCAGTTGATTCAATACCTCCATTTACATTGTTGTGACGGGAGCAATTACCGTGTATATTTCAATCACAAAAAAGGGTATTTCATTGCGATTTATTTATGATTGAGGCTATAGCAATGTATCGCTGTAAATCCCATGTAACTAGAATATCATTAATCGTACCGAAGGGGTTTTAAAAAGCGTCTTGTTGTTTACATGTTATAGGCAACAATTTTCATTGAATTTGTCAGTCGATGCTGCTTCTCTTATTACTTATTACTAATACCTTGATGCCAAACGTCTTTTATGACGTCACACTTAAGACCGGCGTTCAGACACTTTTCAAACCCTCTTCAGTACGATATATAAAAGCACGGAGTTACATTACAGGGAGTAATGTGTATACAGTGCTTATATATCAGGTAGAACGGATCAACAATGATCCTTTGATCACACTAAACTTTTAGATACCGAATTGGTGTCAGTACTTTATATCAGTACAAAATTGTTCCAAATTCGACTTACATCCAGCATTTTTGACCTATAAAAACACATAATCCAAGTACAAATTTGGTACTGAAAAAAGAGAGTAAATTTTTGGTACTTTATTTGACTCTTTTTTCAGTACCAAATTTTTATTTGGATTAAGTGTTTTATAGGTCAAAAGTACTGACGAAACTGGAGAAATTTTGTACTGACATTTAAGTACTGAAAACAATTCAGCATCTAATAGTTTAGTGTGTTATTGTCACGGTATAAAGCTCGATTCCCTACCTCTATTAGTTTCACAGCTCGAATCTTTAATAAGCATGTTCGCACCATCAACTATCACTATCATCGGACATCTTTGATATATAGTAATACATACAGTAATATGAAACCTCCTTCTTGTCTGCTAGCTCCTACTTGTATTTACATTTTGAATCATTGTATTATGTAAAATAAATATATTTATTTTTCTGGGTCACAAAAATATAAATATAAGTTCATATTATCATATTCCCACTGTGTATAAATATCATATGTTTTTTTTGTTTTTTACTCTGAACGCCAAACATGATTCTAAAAGTAGGTTAACATTTGGAAACCTAAAACTCATTTTCACAAAAAGAAGCAGAGGATAAAAAATAATATTTGTGAGGATATGGAATTGGAGAAAGAGGGGGGAGTTAGCAACAAAATTCTCAAATCTCAATCCCTCCTTTATTTTCTGGAACGTAAAAATAATGAATAATATTATAATAAAAAAGGACTATTCATTTGTATAAACGAAAGCAATAAAACTCTTTTTAACCAATTTTTTTTTAAACAAAAAGATTTTTTCCTAAGCCAATCAGAATTCGGCCTCTATAAGCTGAAAGGGTGTGACCATACCCCTTAACAATATAAGATTGCAATGGCCCTGGGTTATATACGTGTCTTAACCTGAACAGTACAGGTTATAGTACATGCATGATTCAGACAAATGAACTTTGTTTGTGCTCACCTAAGAGAAGCCTATATACTTTCAGGGGCATGACGTTAGTTCAATCCCTCTATAGAAAAATTTTAAGTCCTCAGACGGTACTATAGTTTCGTTATATCTGAGAGCATACCTATAGTGAACACGCATTACATTATATAGTGTAGGTAGCAGCGCCTTTTGAGGGCTGTCTCAACCAGAAGACGTATTGAATGCGATCTCTTTGTGCTAACTTCAGACCACTCATGCAAACAGATGGAATTCCAACCACCGTCTGTGTATCACTCAAATTAATTTAATATTCCCGCCGGAAGTGAGAGGTTTCTGTCCTTCCTGTTTGCATTTGAAGTTTGAAATTTTACAGAGAACTTTGCAATAAGAGGACTGACGACTTGTTTGCAAAAGTACAAAAATCGGACATTAACAGAAATATCAGAAACTACTCATTTCCGGCTATAACTTCTGGCGGGAATTTTAAGTAAATTTGACTATAAATTTATAAATTGTGTATTCTCTGATCTGTGTGCGTTGCGTCATAGAGCGTTTGGTAATTCGATCAAAATGATCATGTTTATTGAGTAATACACCTCAGAATTCTAAACTCCCAATCAATATTTTCATAAACTTAGTATACGGTAGAGATAGAGATTGATGAATGAATGAGTTTCTATTTCATATAATAATTTCGTGGCTGTTTTTTTTTTAATATAGAATACATTAATTTCGTTATCTATAATTTAATTTTTTTTATTGTTTATAATAAACTAATCATAATTGAATCAGTTGTCATAAAATTTTAATTTCAGAACAAATTTTGGTCGTTTTTGATGAAATATGCTGCACTCCATGTAAGATCTTATTTTACATTATACATTATGCGTCAAGTTGCTCCCCTTTCAAATTAACATAAATTTCTATGCATATATTTGTAGTATAATAATCTACAGAGTTGCTGATATAATGATAAAAAATTAATAAAAAAAAAATCAGAGCAATAAATTCGGTGAGTTTTTTTTTTTTTTTTTAATTATCTAAATTAAAGGTTCTAAATATGCAGTCTTGCCCTATGATAACAACATAATTTAGTATTTCAAGAAACATAAAAACCTTTTATTGTACAACAACTTCATTTTGAACACAACACAACAAAGAAACTGATGGAACAACGCGAAGCTCACGAAGCAGAAAGATCTGCTCGTACTTTTGTTATTGGAAGTATTGAGATGTGTTTTGGAACGAACTGCAATCTCAGATGATGAAACCGAGATTGTCCTACATACAGAACCGATTAGAAAAATAGGGAGAGAGAGAGAGAGAGAGAGAGAGAGAGAGAGAGAGAGAGAGAGAGAGAGAGAGAGAGAGAGAGAGAGAGAGAGAGAGAGAGAAAGAGGAGAGAGATATTGAGTACATAAAGGACCAATAGATGGCTCTGCATGCAGAAATTTTGGCTCTTTTCATCGAGAATATACTTATATGACGTCCTAAAGTTAGTGCGAACCTAGTGAAAATAGCTCGAACTAATAAGTGCGTATGGCAAAGATAGATTGGCTGTTTAACACTGTAAAATCATGTAAATGCTCCGTCAGCAGCCACAGCATAATTTTACAGAAATGACAATACCATATAATAATTAGTTTTCAAATACTTTCAGACAAATATAAAAAAATATTTCAACTTCGTAATAAGTGATGTATTTCATATAAATTTTGTTGTTTTTATGATTCTCTCAATGCTATAGGCATTGCCGTATCCTCGGCAGAATCAGCCAACATTTCAGCCGTCAGCGCTATCTCTTAGTCCTTTATATCATACTCTATATGTTGAAAATCACAAAAATTATAAAATTTGTATGAAAAAAATCACTTATAATAAAGTTGGAATATTTTTTAATATTTGTCTAAAGGTATGGAACAGCTACTTAATTTTAGTGCTGTCAGTTATGTAAAATTATGATGTGGCTGCTGACAGAGCCTTTTCATGATTTTACAATGTTAAATCATCTTGAAGTGGCATCGCTATTATAGACGCACGAAGTTCAGCTATTACCACCAAGTTCACTACCAACTTTATGGTTGTCAAGAGAGAGAGAGAGAGAGAGAGAGAGAGAGAGAGAGAGAGAGAGAGAGAGAGAGAGAGAGAGAGAGAGAGAGAGAGAGAGAGAGAGCAGACACAAATGATGAGGTTCATAAAACATTAAAAAGATCATGAGATTGCACAGATTACTTTTGAGTCCCTCAGTTACAATATTTGCTTATGTACGATCACGTTCGTTATAATCTTACATTTTTATATTAGATACTGCAAACATATTAGTCTATAGCAAACAATCAAGATTGAATAATTCATGAAAATTCACACACATATTAGTAAATAGTACTGCGAACGAGGTTATTGACGCAAATTTGATGTACCATAGTTGAAAATTTTCGGCTTCAACTCATCCTTTACACGTCTAAACCTAATCTTTTTACCTCTAAAACACATCTTATTTCCTCTTCGCTCAAAGTGAGGATGAAATTGAAGTAATATTTCTAACGGCATTTTATGTTCAAGAAAAAGAAAAAATACGTAATCTCGTCTTTTTTCCTCTAATCTAGAATGGTGCACAATAAGAGGGAATTCGACAAGGAGAGAGTTTTAATGGTGAATACAAGATGAAATTTACTTAGGAATATGTCCGATAAGATTCTCAGAAAACATGTCCACACATGTTTTGATTGACACACGAGATTGGATTGCTCAAACATCTCAGAAACGTGCGGTAATGCAACTAATATCAACACTTGTATCAAATTTATTACGATTATCACAGCTATATAGACGTTGTTTAAAGAAAACAATTTACGCATGGGGATTTCATACTGGGGACCAATGCACTTGTAGTTGTACCCATACTTTTAAATTATATTAGAAAATAATAAATATCAAGAAGTATTACAATAACATAACAAGTAAATCATATCTGTGAAAATTGTTTTATGTTTTAAGCTGGAGATGATATACTGATATACATCATGTATTCCAATTTATAATTTTCTATACAATGTATACTCTATTGGATTACAAGAGAAACAACTAAAAAATAAACAAATAAGTAGCACTACACCAATATAAAATGTTTATATTTTTTATGAATCCCCAATTTATTGTTTACTGCTAGAAAATTACTTTTTATCATATAATTTTTCCTTGTTTGTATAGCCTCGATGTATTATTCGAACATTCTGCCATATAGCATGATGCAAATATTTTGAAATAAATGCTGTACTCGCAATAAAAAAATGAGAATAGGAATTTAATCTCACAATTTCCAACATTTCAGTACATTTTATATCTTGAATGGAGTTTTTGAAGAGTAAATTTCAAACATGCAGGAATTTATATATGGTAAAGATTTTACAACCCAGTAAGAAAGAGCACGCTAAGCTAGTTACGAGAGTTGAAATTGCGTCATCTTTGATTTTCAGGAGATGTGGGAAGGAGGAGAAGCGGAGGGTAAATTTACTGAGTTAAGGCGGATTCAGATGGCGACAACGGCGATGGGACGCGATTTTGTCACACAAGCTGTGAAATCCTATGCGGTGAGCGAATTCGCCAGGTTGCAGCAGCAAAATCGCGTTAATTGCGATGTTCTTTTTTTTTTTAATCGACAAATATGGCAGCTAATGGATATCACAGCAAGTGCGCATTATTTGCGTCGCGTCGCATGATAAAAATCGTCATGTGAATATATATATATATATATATATATATATATATATATATATATATATATATATATATATATATATATATATATATATATATATTATATATATATATATATATATAATATACTGGGAGGATAGCCTATATTAAGACGTTTGAAGTCGGAAATGTCTAAAGTGAAGTCTGAAGTGGGAGTTGTGGTGCAGTGCACTTGACCGGGTCTCGTCAAATCACCGAAGTCAAGCAACGCCGAGCGTGGTTAGTAGTTGGATGGGTGACGATTTTCAACAAAAACCACGTTTTCCACCCAGGGGTAAATCATTGCGCTTTTCCACTATGTGGTTCCCTTGCATGGCTTTGAACCATTGCACTTTCGGTTCATTGACAAAAGCTGTAGCGTCCATCCAGGCTGAGGTTTCCACGTTTCCCTCAGTCGCAAGCAAATGCCGGGATAGATTGCAAGGCCGTGGCCGCCCCTGTTCCGGAAGAGCCCGTGAAACGCTATAAGTTAGAGTTTCGGAAATTTCGGGGTTTCAAACTTAGTGAGTAATTGCTGTAATTAGTAAGTAGAAGTACTCAGTTAGGGTTTGATTAAAAAACAATCTGAACCTATTTGTAGAGTATATGCTGAAGGTCACAAGTATCTGAGTTTGACTTCCTGGCTCTTCATGAATTTGAACTATAGCATTGTTTACAATTTTTGTACTTCAAAACCATAGGGGGGGGGAGAAAATTGTCCGTAATTTATCAAAATCCAAGCATTTGCGTAGTTGTGACTGTGGGAACCATGGAAACCTCAGTCAGGATGGTCGGTATTATTATATATATTTTTAATAAATATGCCATCAACCTCCTATATACTGGATGAGCGAGTGAATACGTAAAAATTGTTTTTGCAATTTTACAACATGAGTTACGTGTTACGTGAATTAATTAGATTTTTCTTTCGTAGAATCAGAAAACTTTAAAATATATAATAATTATGTAGACTGCAATATTTATCAAAATATTTCTTCAAAGTGCACTGGAGCGTATCTCTGAAGTAATAAAATGAAGCGTAAAAACTTTCTCATTCGGTAAAACCTCGAAGGAGCAATAAAGAAATAGCGGAAAATTCTGAGGAGGGAGGGAGTGAGAGAGAAATAGAGAGAGGGATAGAGAGAGAAATAGAGAGAGGGAGAGAGAGGGAGAGAGAAATAGAGAGAGAGAGAGAAATAGAGAGAGAGGGAGAGAGAGCTTACAGTGAATAACAGTGAGTGGTGGAGCCTCTTATAGTCTCCATCCTGGCCAGCGGACACATGAATAATTTCTACTAAAACCACGGGTCCTATATTTTTAAAGTAAACTGCCATGGTAAGTCACTACAAGGATTGACCTCAGTTGATTGAGATCTCAAAATCGGCCTTTTGAATTGAACAAGACTTGCAGGGGACTTTGAACTCGCCATCAATATTAGGTGGCATGCAAATTTTGAAGTGGATCTGTCTCATCAGTTTTGTGAAAATTCAGGTAAATGCGTTTAACATAGAGCCATATGGACGGAAACTGGAAGTGGAGTTGTTGTGAAAAATTGCTACCTTGAATTTGGCAAGATATGATGATTAATAAAATGAGAAGTGCGTTTAAGTAGTAATATAATTCAGTCTTCCTATCCACCATATCCACTCTTGTGTGTGGTTCCCCAGGATTTGGACATCACTTTGGTCTATTGATAAAAAGTAGAGTTGTTTGAACTGACTGAGATTTTCCACAGTTCCCTCAGTCTCATCTCAGCGAATGCTGGGACTTGTAACAGGACGTGGCAAACAACCTTTCTATCCGTTTCTCGCCACGAGCTGTTTGCTCTTAGGGGTGTTTTTCCTTATAAAAAAAAATGTACAAATAAAATAATAACCCGAGTTGAAAAATTACGTCCTCAACTCATCTTTTACACGTCTAAACTTAATCTTTTTACCTCAAAAACATATCTTATTTCCTCTTAGCTCAAAGTGAGGATAAAATGAAGACAATATTTCTAACATTTTAGGATCAAGTAAAGAGATTATCTCGTATTTTCCCATAATTTTTTACTCTAAAATTGTGCAAAATAGCAGAGAGCTAGACTAGGAAAGAATTTCACGTTTAAAAAAAATTGGCTGAACTTTTGACATCTTATATTCAGTGGATTTTTAACGCTTTAAAACATGATTTTTAGGTGTTTCATAGTCAGTTGTCAGTAGATACTGTCAGTATATAGCTTATACTGACTACTGAAAATAGGCAAACGAAACACCTGAAATATCACGATTTAAGGCGTTAAAAATCCACTGAATATAAGAAGATGTCAAAAATTCAGCCAAATTCTTTTAAGACCTTAATAACGAATTTATTTCAACTTGGAAACACATCGTTATTGCAACAATGGGGGAAAACTCCCACGACAGACAAATTTAACTTCAAATCAGACGCCCTTGTCATTCAAAATCAAATATGGAAATAAAAATGAACGATAAATTTAACGATGTTCGCTTCACGCATTAAGAGCCCCTGAACGCAAGCAGCCCGCGCGACAAAACAGCAATGCGGGTTGCCTAGCTCCCACGACCTTGGGGCAAATCATCGGTACGGAGTTGAGAAAATCACATTTCTATTTTTGGTTGGGAGTTATTAAAATTATCGACGGATGTCAAACTTAACATGTATTGAGGGAGAGACAAGTTTGCGGTGCTTTGACTTTTTGCTTTTTCTACACATTTTTTTTTTGGTTGACGACAGTTAAGTTTGTAACTTCAGATACTTTCCTATTTAGTTTTTGAAGAGTATAAGAAAAAAGATGTTTTTAAATAATGCAGGAAGAAAAAACTATATCAATCTCTGCTCTCTCTCTCTCTCCCTATATTATATGGCTATATTGGACGCGATTTACAAAGCAGTTATCCAGGCTTCTAACCACGTTTAGCTTAACCACGTTTAACTAGGGTCGTTTAACACGTAAAACAGGTATAGTTAAACGTGGTTAAGCTAAACGTGGTTAAGAAACCTGGCTAACTTCTTCGTGAATCACACCCATTATAGCTCAATATGTATTAAGTTTATTAACTTTTTTTTTAATCAAACACCCTATTGACTAATTACATACTACTTTGAAACCCTGAACCTTCCGAAACTCTAACTTGAACGTTTCACGGGCTCTTCCAGAATGGGGGCAGCCATGGCCTTGCAATCTATCCCGGCATTTGCCTGCGACTGACGTCTATCCCGGCTGAGGTTTCCAAACCTCAGCCGGGATAGACGCTACAACTTTTTAATTTTGTCAATGAACCGAAAGAGCAATGGTTCAAAGCCAGGGGAACTACATAGTGGAAAAGTGCAACGATTTACCCCTAGGTGAGAAACGTGGTTTTCGTTGAAAATGGTCATCTATCTAACTACTAGCCACGCTCGGCTCGGCGTTGCTTGATTTCGGTGATCTGACGAGACCCGGTCAAGCGCACTGCGTCACAACTCCCACTGATTTTTTGGTGCATTATTTTACACCTTTTTCTCGCTTTAAAAAAGTTACGGGTTGTCTCTACACTCCTTTGTATGCTAATATTATATTTTATAATTTCTTTTCATGTTCATGTTTGCAATAAATATAAATTTATTGGTAAAATTTTAATTGAAAATTTTACTAACAATTACAAATTAAACAAGTAAAGAGAGCTTTTTGATTTCCCACATACAAATATTTGCTATTTCATTGTACAAAAATCCTCGCTGCCAATATTTGTAAGCTACTCTTCTTGAGTGGCATGGAGAACCGCTTGTCTGAAGGGATCAAAGTTAAGCGGATAACGATACATTCAGAGAAGCGTGGGTTAATCCCCACCTACTCCAAGAATTGTATACTGAAGGAAGGTTTAACTTTCAAATCGTCCGCTTTTACCACCAATGTTACGTACCACTGTCCACTCCATGGACTCTATGGAGTGGGCAGTGTATGCTTTATATCATCAGCTCTCCACACCACATGATCGTCAATCCAATGAACTAGAATTCGTCTATTTTCTCCATGCAGTTTTGTTTGTTCCACGGAATAACACATGGTGGGCATATTAAGCACCACTTCCATTATCACCTATAGTCCAGCAAACGAGATTTCAACCATGGAAGTTGCCGGAAATGACGTACAGGAACTTCCGATTGCGGGCTATACCATGGCAACCGGAAGCAAAAACTATACTGAAATTACGTCATTTCCGTGGTCCAACTCTCGCTTGCTGGACTATAGTATCCCTCATCCATAATTATATCCTTTATGAAAACCTAGAATCATAAGTATCATAACTATATCTTACTAAGTTCCTGGGTGTATAGCTGAATTTGGCCTATTCTTAAAAACGGATAAAAAAGAAGAAGAAGAAGCCGCCAACGCTACGCCATGTCGGAACCTTTTGCTATGTCACGACGCTGAATTGGATAAGCGCATTTGATTGGCTAAACTAAATATCAAAGGTGCCGCTTTAGCCGACAGTGCGACGATGTCAGATCTATATATGACGTCACTACATAGACCAACCGCCAGCCTTTCGAGCACGTGGCTCATTTGACGAACTTTCCCGAAGGTTGCGAGTATCGAGGTTTCTTAATTCAACGTCCTATAGGCCATCCTCCTATATAGATTCGTTGATAATTACAAGAAAGTAACTTATTTATTAATTTAAACAAAATTAGCGTGGGCTTGATCAGTATTTCAACAAGCGAATTAAATTAACAAGTTTTCAACAGAATGAAGTTAATTCTAACATAAAAATTAAATGAAGACAAAATAATTCGAAGAGAATAGTTAATGTGGGAAGTGAAGTAAAAACACGATTGATAATATAACAGAAATTAGAAGTTGTCTCAATCATTTTCCATGTGATTTTTGAACAAATTAAAACTCAAATGATGGAAGCGTTAAATGCTGGAAAATTATAAAAAAAAAAATTATGTACAGTCGTTGCCTCGGAAAATTTCCTTTTGCAGCCTTGTTATCACCATGCCCCGTAAGAATAATTAACATGGTGAAAAAGACTGCAAAAGAAAATTTTCCGAAGCGACAAATGTACATCAGTCAATACATGTAATAACTAGTTGAAAAATTTAGTCTTCAACTCATCCTTTACACGTCTAAACCTAATCTTTTTACCTCTAAAACACATCTTATTTCCTCTTTGCTCAAAGTGAGAATGAAATGAAGACAATATTTCTAACATTTTATGCTCAATAAGAGGAAAAAAGACGTAATCTCGTCTTTTCTCCTCTGTTTTCCTTTAAAATGATGCAAAAGAAAAGAAAATTATAATAGACGAGAAAAATAACGAAGAAAATATGAAATTTATTTCAACTCGGGATAGGTCCTGCAATGTCTGTTCGTAAAAATATAATATATATATATATATATATATATATATATATATATATATATATATATATATATTAATGATCAATAATCAGATTATATTTGCTACAAGTTTACACTCCTATGAGCTTGAGGCTCACGCAGCTGGGTAATGGGTAGGGTGATAGGGATAAGGTAGGGAAAGGATGGTGACCATGGCCTGCTACGTGTCCCAGCATTTGCTGAGATGAGACTGAGGGAATCATAAAAAAACTCAGTCAGGACGGCCACCTATACATTTTATCAATGGACCAAAGTGATGTCCAAAGCCTGGGGAACCACACACAAGTGCAACACTGCACTGGGTGGAAAACGAGATGAATATATCTCAGGGAGGGAGCAGCGTAAGAATTGAAACGGTCACCCATCCAAGTACTAACCACGTTCGACGTTGCTTGACTTCGGTAATTTAACGAGAACCGGTCAACGCACTGCGCCACGCTGGACCTGTTATGTTCCCTATACAGATGGTTCTCATTGGATTCTTGTTTCACGAACTGATTGTGTATTTACAAAAAAACATAGCTATTTCGTTTGAATTCCCATATTAAAATTCCAGAGGATTTTTTATTAATATTGTCGAAAGTCCCATGAAATAACATAAATACTGATCCTTAAAAGGAGAATAATAAAATCATACTAATGTTGTATTAAATATGAATTTTAATTTATGTGAATAAAAAATTTAAATATGTGAACAAAAACAATATTTTATATTGATTAATGAAATGCCTGAAGCCAATTTTACATAATAATACGATGATTTGTTTCATTGTATATTTTATAATTATTTTATAATGAATATCTGCCATGTATTGCACGTATTGTTTTTGTTTATCTATAGAGCGCGGAAAAAAGTCTTTTGGACTTTTTGTGTATATGGGGCCTATTTTAATGTCATTTAGGATGTCCACCGATCTCCGGAAATGGA
Organism: Siphlonurus alternatus; assembly: GCA_949825025.1. Taxonomy (NCBI): domain Eukaryota; kingdom Metazoa; phylum Arthropoda; class Insecta; order Ephemeroptera; family Siphlonuridae; genus Siphlonurus; species Siphlonurus alternatus. The sequence goes on from OX463780.1 coordinate 7,413,067, forward strand.
TTAAAATGAGCCTATAAAAAAAGCGACTTTTTAGACTATTTTGTGATTTTACGACTATTTCGGCAAAAGGTGACTTTTTGAGACTTTTTGACACATTCTAGTATATTTTTTAGTTATTTTCTTCTCGAAAATATAGTTAAAAAAATAGAATAAAATAAAAAGCTTTTGAACACAGTTATGCGTGTCAAAAATAATTTTTTTTGACACTGCATGCCATCTATTAGGGGCAAAAATCACTTGCGGAAATTCATGACGAAAAAAAAAAAAACACCTGTTATTATCACACAGTGTGGAGTGCAAGTTGAGTGAAGTGAATGGACCTCGTGGTGCCTCCGTGCAAATGAAGTTCAAGACTTGTATGCAGAAAAATGTGGGACTTGCTTTCATGCGAAAGGTGTCGCAGGTTCTTGGAGGATCCTACACTGGTGACACGAGCACCGTCACAGACAAACTCGCTGTCAAAGAGGTAATGGCGTTGAAATACGCTCAGCTAACCTCCTGCGACGTGGAACGCTCCTTCTCCATCTATAAGAACGTGCTCACCGAGAAGCGCACGAGCTTCACCGTCGAAAACTTGGAGATGTACTTGATTTGCAACTACTTCCTGAACCGCCGCAACAGCAAAGAGTTCGGCCAGCCAGTGGCGAACGCAGAGGACAGTGAGTCTGAGGTGGAGGAGTATTAAAAGTACCAAGAAGAAAATTAAAATTGTTTTTTCTTTTAAAACTGTATGGCCCACTACAATAAAAAGCATCAACATTATCTAAAACAATGTCTTGTTCTTTTTATTACTCATAGAATTATTTAAATAATTTCATACTACTCTTAATAAAATTAGTGAATGAAATTAAAATATTTTAATATCTTGGCTTTCTATAACAAAACACTCATTAAAAAAATTGACTCTAAAACGGTATTTAAAAGACATTTTGTACGATTAAGTACGAAGTCGTAATTTAACACGAATAAACAATTTTTTTGTTATCAGAAATAGCACTATTAAAATGCATTTTTGTTGCTCTTTTTTTTAAAAAAAAGGGACTTTTTTGGAGACTTTTTTCGAAAAAAGTGACTTTTTTAGAGACTTTTTTGCAAAAAAAGTAGACTTTATAGGCGACTATTTGTTAAAAAAAAAGAGACTTTTTTCCGCGCTCTATTTATCTATATGTGTTTTTAACATTTAGTTTTTAGTTATGGATATATATGACGTGAATTATATTTGTGTATATTGTTCTATTGTATCATTTTTTAATAATGATAATATGCTCCAAAATAAACCAAACAGTTATTATCTTATTTATTTGCGTTATTCATTTTATTTAATCAAAATATTTGAACAAAGTTGAACAAAAAACTTGTGCAAAAGTGGTAATATTGAAAGAATATAGTATATATCCTTATAAGGATTATGTTAAACAAGAGATTTAATACAGCCCTTCCCCACCTCCCCCCCCCCCCCACCCAAAAAATCAGAAGAACATTCTTATCAAATATGACAAAAACATGCAATTAAACAAAAACATTAACAGTAAGTGCATTTGACCTTGTCTCGTCAGATTTCCGATGTTAAGCAACGCCAAGCTAGATTGGTAGTTGGTTGGTTGGTTCGACAAAAATCACGTTTCTCACCTATAGGAGTAGTGGTTGTGCTTTGAACCATATATTGCACTTCTGGTCCATTGACAGATAGCTGTCACTCTTAAAAAAATTTGGCTGAATTTTGACATCTTATAATCAGTATGTTTTTAACGCCTTAAATCATAATTTTTCAGGTGTTTCGTAGTCAATATTCAGTAGTCAGCATATACTGTCAGTATATAGCTTATACTGACTACTGAAAATGCGCAACGAAACACCTGAAAAAAGCATGATTTAAGGCGTTAAAAATGCACTGATTATAAGATGTCAAAATTCAGCCAAATATTTTTAAGAGTGGTAGCGTCCATCCTGACTGAGATTTCCACGTTTTCCTCAGTTACAGACAAACAATGAAAGTCTAGTTAATGTTTACCATTTTACGTGCACTGGAGAAAATAGTGCTTTTAGTCCAATTTTACATCATTGTGTTATTGTAATTTGAATCGTATATTATATTGGTGAAATCAACAACATGTGAGAAGAATGCACTTCCCCTCAAATCATGTTAATACAATCAGCTGCTGCATGCCGGCGCCTGACCCAATGACCCGGCTGAATGGAGCGCAGGCGCCTGATGTGTCGCCACCCCGCGTGTTATCTCCACGGACGCTCAGAGTCGCTCCAGCTCTGGTGGTCGTCACTTCTCCAGCTGATCCAGCATGCGGTGAGTCACCATGTACACCTCGGGACAAAACTTTCGTCACTTTCGCTGTAAATTTAGTACGATGTCACTACTATATATCTTCCGATGATAAAGTGAAAATATTTATAGTGCATAAAATAAAGAACAAAATAATTGTTTGCTGATGTAAAAAAATATATTTGTGTGTAGATTTTGAGTAATAATTTTTTCATGTGAAAAAGATACTGATTTGATTAAAGTCACCATTTAAAACAATGCTGATCTCAATGCTGAATATCTCGAAAATTTCACCGAATCTGGTGTAAATTATTCTCATGGAAAATTATTTCATGGTGTCAGGAAGATGTGCTGAAATTTTCAGAGTGATTCACATTCTACTAAGCCCATTGACAATAATTGTTACGAATTAATCATTTGAAATTCCGGAGGAGGCTGCAATCCATTATTGAAGAATTTAAGTTCACACCTCCATTATAGTGAACGTGACACCAAACAAGTTGAAATAAATTTCATCTCTAATTCTCTCCTACTCTAATTTCCTTCTATTTTGCACTAGACAAGATTACGTCTTTTTTCCTCTTATTGAGTATAAAATCATGGAGTCCAGATATGCATTAGGAGAAATTTACATGTCGATGGTGCATAATACAAAAAAGCTTGAGGAATTGACTTCAACTAATCACGTTAATATTCGTGAAGTTCTATGAAATTGAACAATTTGAAAGTAATAAAGTTATCATAAAATATTTTAAATATAGAATAAAAAAAAAAGAAATTGATTATGCTAGACTTAATTTACCATCGAGCTTTGTAAATATTTTGCTATTTTTGTGTTGTTTTCTTTTATCATATATTACGTGTTTTTTGAGGTGATAACCTAGTTGAAAAAATTACGTCTTCAACTCATCCTTTACACGTTTAAACCTAATCTTTTCATCTCTAAAACACATCTTATTTCCTCTTCGCTCAAAGTGAGGATAAAGATTAAGACAATATTTCTAACATTTTATGCTTAATAAGAGGAAAGAAGATGTAATTTCTCGTCTTCTCCACTTTTTTTTTCTTCTAAAATGGTGCAAAATAGGAGGAAATTAGACGAGGAGAGAGCTTAAATTTGTATTTTCAGTGTAATATGTTTGTTTTATTTCTGACATCATTTTAGAAAAAAATGCCGAATAAAAGATGAACTCGGGGATCCATGTTATCCTATATATATATATGTATATATATATATATATATATATATATATATATATATATATATACATATATATATATACACACATGGCAACCCATTGTTGAAAATAAAATTAATAAATGGATCGTGAGAGCTTCTGTGCAGTGAAGATTAATATAAATTTGGCCCCCTGTAGCTGCCAATACATCGTTTAATATTACGATAACCATGAGACATATATATAAGATATATAATGTATAAGACATTGATTTCTGCTGCTTTTTGTTCCTAAAAACTGTGTCTCAAAAAACAACAAATCGTGTCTCGTGGTGAGGCTTTCTCCTGTATACAAATGATGAGAATTGATGACACTTGACGCAGTGGTATACGCCTCTGATTCGTAATCGGATGGTCGTGAGCTCAATCCCAGGCATGCACCGTCAAACTTTTCACAAGTGGAGGTTGCTAAAGAACACCCACTCTGGGATGAATCACTTCATTGCTTCAGGCGATGGTCGCTCCGCGGTTTGAAAGAGACATACAAAACCCTAAGAAATATTGTTTTTCCTCATTGGTCATCATCGGCGGTTGTATGTAGCCAAAAAATAAGATTAATTTTTAGGTGAACGCTAGAATTATATATTTTTTTTTCCTGAACCCTATTGTAAGGTATATTGGTAATTTACTGAATTTAACTTCCCGGCTATTCGTATTACACCCAGCTACCTATATAGCATAAACATGAAATAAAAATAATAATTTAAGTTAATTATTGTCCTTTTTTAAATAAATAATTGAGCTTTAATCATGCATATATTATAATATAAAAAATTAATGAAAGTAAAATTTATTATGTAATTTAAATTAATGCTAACTTTATTAGACGGCAAATATTGACCTAATTTGTATGCATCTTTGCAGCCACAAGTCAGTTCCATGCAATAGATTCAATTAGGGGGAATGAAGTTATACTTCAATGTAGTAAAAAAAATGCAACAAAATGTACTGATATTATTACGTTTTCATATTTTATCAATCATAGTAATTCAATAATACCTTATGTAAGTAATATCATGTACTGTACATACAACTCCTGATCATATATTATTATACAGATTATTCAAAATACTATAAGGAAATCTTCAATTTCAAACATCATTGCAATGTTTATATATGGATTTCCAGACCATTTTTTAAGTATTGACTGAATTCCCTAGTTGAAGAAAATAAAATATTCCCTAGTTGAAAAATTACGACTTCAATTCATCCTTTACACGTCTAAACTTAATCTTTTTACCTCCAAAATACATCTTATTTCCTCTTCGTTCAAAGTGAGGATGAAATGAAGACAATATTTCTAACATTATATATATGCTCAATAAGAGGAAAAAGTACGTAATCTTGTCTTTTCATATTTTTTCCTCTAAAATGGTACAAAATATGAAGAAATTAGACGAGAAAAGAGCTTAATAGCGTAGAAAATATTATAATTTCAACTCAGGTCATGTAATAATTATAATATAATATATTGAATTCCCAAGTTGAAATAAATTTCATCTTTTATTCACTATTAAGCTCTCCTCTCGTCTTTTTTTCCTTCTATTTTGCACCGGCCATTTTAGAGGAAAAAGACGAGATTACATTCTTTTCCTTTTCTTGAGCATAAAATTTAAGAAATAATGTCTTCATTTCATCCACATTTTGAGCGAAGAGGAAATAAGATGTGTTTTAGAGGTAAAAAGATTAGGTTTAGACGTGTAGAGGATGAGTTGAAGTCGTAATTTCAAAACTAGGGTTGCCTATGAAATAGATAATAAGAAACAGGCACGGTACATTTTTCAATTCTACCACTTACGAGGCGGAAAGAAATTTAATTAGCTGCCACTTTTACGTTTACATTTCGCTGTCTGACTCAAAGCTGACGTCTCAATCTACGCGAAACAAAAGAGAAAATAATACAATCAATGCGTTTACATCAGTTTTCTGATCCGTATTAAATGAACACGTATTAAATGAATCCGTATTAAAGACTCATGTGAACAGGTATTTGATGCGTATTCATCCAATACGCTTTAATTATTCACGACGATTGTTTCAAGCGTATTCAACGTTCAATACGGATCGAAAATTATCATGTTAGTTGATGAAAACGTTTTTGTTGAAAACGCATCCATCGAATACGAATCCAAGAACATCATGTAAACGTACTGTATGTCTTATTTAACTGCCACTTTTCATGGAATAGTGTCTAATGATGCTTTGTAATATACCCTATTATACCTTCTGGTATAATTTTATCTTTTTTTTTTATATAAAATTATGTATTTATTTATCGGGTGAAATAATAATAAAAAAACTATTTCAAAGGAAGATATATAACTAATTTACTGAAAGAAATCATTTTACAATTTCAAATGCCATCCGCATACATTTTTAATTTATTACAATTTATTTTTAAAGCAACACTGCAGATGAAGGGCTCATTCCAGCCCTTGATGATTCAAGAGAGAGAGAGAGCAGATAAATTGAAATTTACATTTGTATACATTTTATTATGTTCAAATATATTCTGATTATGGGGGCTGTAACAGAGCGTACATGAATCACGTCAAATGTTACACAATATTAAATGTATCCCGTGGTCAATTTCATAATTTAAAATAAAAAATTGAAAATTTAATTTAAAATCAAAATTAATTTTTAAAATTAAAATAACTCTAATCAATTATTTTAAACATAATTAAACGACCGTATCAAAATTTAAACATAATCAACAATTTTTATGTGTATTAATTTTTACCAAATGCGCCAAATAAATGCAGAATCGATTCATAATGGAGCTAGTATATATAAGTAGAAAAAGATAGCTCTTTTTAAATTGTCACTCAAACCACCCCTTGAAACTGGCCAACTGCCATTTAGTAACATTGAAAAACACCCTAGTCTCAAATGCAATCTGAATTGAACCACAAGCATGCAGTATGCAGTTACTTGGGTTTTAGCTTTTCCAGAAACCTATATCTTCAAATATTTTTTTATTATGCAATTTTCCCCCTGGCTGCATGGCTTTACCAACAACGGGTCGTCTATGTTTCATAAAAGATTGAGGATATATATATATATATATATATATATATATATATATATATATATATATATATATATATATAATATATATATACAAGGATACACCCCTTTGAGCTTGGAGCTCGAAACGGAGTAATAAGTAGAGATAAGGTAGGGAAAGGATGTTGGCCACGGCCTGTTACGCGTCCCAGCATTCACTGAGGTAAGACTGAGGGAACCGTGGAAAACCTCAGTCAGGACGGACACCTCTACTTTTTATCAATTGACTAAAGTGATATCGATGGACAGCGATAAGGAATTTTTCTCAGGGAGGGAGCAAAGTAATTTTTAATTGAAACGGTCACCAATCCAAGTACTAACCATGCTCGACGTAGCTTGACTTCGGTTATTTTAACCTCACATAATATAATATACCACCAAGAGGCGAATCTTCTTTGATTTCATCCTTTTTCATCAACTTTTGCGGAACATTTGAAGTTTCCAAGTCGAAATTACTTCTTCGTTTGATCCATCTCATCCATGAATAGTTACTATGATCCACCCGACAGGTGGCTCTATAGGAAAGAAGTGACGTAATCTTCTCTGATCTGATTGTCAATCACCTGGCAGAGACGATTTGGAGCAAGAGAGTCATCAATGTTGTACTTACTTGGATGGGTGACCTGCCAAGTAAAAATTACGCTGTTCCCTCCCTAGGGTAAATTCGTATTGCTTTCCACCCAGTGCAGTGATACACTTGTGTGTGTTTCCCCAGGCTTTGGACATCACTTTGGTCCATTGATAAAAAGTAGAGGTGTCCGTCCTGACTGAAGTTTTCCACGGTTCGCTCAGTCTTACTTCAGTGAATGCTGGGACGCGTAGCAGGCCGTGGCCACCATCCTTTACCTTTCTTACCCCTACCCAATACCCCGCCGCGAGCTGCATGTAAGCTCTAAGAGATGTATCCTTGTAAAAAAGAAAAAAGAATGTACACTCGTCACCACAGAAAATTTCCCACTTGCAGCCTTTTTAATCACCATGCCATATGTTATTCTTATGGGGTATGGTGATTAATGAGGGTGCAATGGGAAATTTTTCCAAGCAACGAGCAACGAGTGTGCCTCGAACGTGCAACACACTGCATTCAGCTAAAAATGTAGAATTACTGGGTATTAGTAAATAACTTTTACTTATTTTTTACGATTTTTTTTGTTTTATTTTTCAGATTTTTCATAGAAGATTTTTAAACTTTCTTCTTGTTTTAAAAGTTTAAAAGTTTTCTGGGTCGTTTCGACCACCTCCCCTCTCCCCTGATAATGCAGGGATTACTTGAATTTTATAAGTACACTTAAAATAACAACTGAAAGGATTTGCAGTTGTTGCAAAAAGACAAACAATTGAAGTTTAATCCCAACTGAAAAACAAACAATTAAGTCAACCTATTTGATTGTTATTGTCTTTGTTACTGAACAAATTAAAAGACTTTTATTGGAAAAGTTGGAATTTTTTTCATTGCAGAAGATGCTGCAGCTAGACCGAGCTAGTTTCTGCTGCAAGTTAGGAAAAAAGCACTTTTTTGTTGATTTTTCAAGAGCTGTTTCACCGCCACATGTGGGAAATATTGTCAAGAAACGTATTAAATTCATGTCGTGAACAGAAATAGAAAGATTTCTTGATTATTATATAAGTACAATTTTATAACTATATTCAGAATGAATAAATAGCTGAGTGTTTTTGTTTTTTTTTTAAATCATGCAAACTTCAATTGGGTACTGCTAATTACTTACTTAGTTTGAAACCCCGAACCTTCTGAAACCCAAATTTGAGCATTTCACGGGATCTTCCGGAAGTGGCCATGACCTTGCAATCCATCCCGATATTTGCCTGCAAATGAGGGAAACGTGGAAAAGAAACCTCAGTCAGGATGGACGCCACAGCTTTTGTCAATGAACCGGAAGTGCAATGGTTTAAAGTTAGAGGAACACCAAATAGTGGATAAGCGCAACGATTTACCTCTGGGTGGGAAACGTAATTGTTGTTGAAAATGGTCACCCATCGAACTACTGACCATGCTTGGCGTTGTTTGACTTCGGTGATCTGATGAGACCCGATCAAGCGCACTGCGCCACACCTCCCAAAGCCCCTATTTATAAAGATATGAATTTAGGATATAACATTGAGTAACTGGGTGTTTTGTAATTTACACACAAACTTTCATACATATATATATATATATATATATATATATATATATATATACATTTACTCTGTTAGTTCAATACTAACTTTGCACTTAAAAGTGTGACTAAAAATAAGGCTCGCTCAATTATTACAATACCGAATCCTAAAAATTCTGTACTTGAAGGGGAAAATAAAAGTATTGAATGTTAAAAAAACTATATAACAACGCATTCAGTATAATAATGATATAAAGGGGCATTCTGCACAAAGCCCTAAGGCCACATTTAGGGCTCCATAATTTAAAGCCCGATTTTAGGCATGCTTTTTAGACTCAAAATTTCTGGTCTTAAATTAAATTATTGAGCCCTAAATGTGGTCTTAGGGCTTTGTGAATGCCCCTTCGTAATGTGTTATTTTTGGAATTAAGAAAGGAAAAAATAAATATTGTAATCAGCATTCTTTTTGTGCAGCTCATGCATAGTTTAATTTTACAAGTTTAATAAAGAGGATCTTTAACGACGTGTCTTGTTTCTCGTGTGACGTATGATTACAGTGTTAAAAAAAATGTATTTGAACGTTAAATTAGAAGAGACACTTTGAAATGTTGGAGGAACTTCGTCGTTGTGAAAGTGAGGTCAAATCATAATGGAAGTCGATAGCAAGACGGCGGAGGGGTGTGAGAGAGAGAGAGAGAGAGAGAGAGAGAGAGAGAGAGAGAGAGAGAGAGAGAGAGAGAGAGAGAGAGAGAGAGAGAGAGAGAGAGAGAGAGAGAGAGAGAGAGAGAGAGAGAGAGAGAGAGAGAGAGAGAGAGAGAGAGAGAGAGAGAGAGAGAGAGAGAGAGAGAGAGAGAGAGAGAAATAGAACGACAGCACAAATATCATATTGTAAATGAAAAAGTAAACAAAGAAAAATTGATAAAAGAATATTCTCGAAAGAAAGAAATGCAACCCAATATTTTAGCGGGGAAAGTGATATGGTTACGCTGGCGACAATGCGAGTGTAATGAACGTTGAAAAGCTATACGTTACAAAATCATCAACCACGCTGTTGGTGCCGTTTTAAGGTGGATTTTCATGAGCGATTTCCAGCCTGCGACGTGACGCGAATAATGCGCACTTGCTGTAACATCCATTGGCAGCCATATTGGGCGCCGATTAAAAGAAAAAGAGCATCGTAATTAACGTGATTACCGCGTGGCAAATTCACTGCATGCCGTATAGGATTTCGCAGCTTTTACGTCAAATCGCGCCGCATCGCTTCTATCGCTCATGACCTTTATAGGTCGGTTTACATGGGTGATGGAAGCGATGCGACTTGGTGACCAGGGTTATACTTAATATAAGAATCGGGTATACGCGCTCCGTTCTGTTATATGAAACCACTTTCATATTTTCTGATTGGCCCCAAAGAGCTTGTTGATTTTTTCGCGGCTCTTTATTGGTTGCTAAGCAACGTGATAAGACAATCACAGGCCAGAAAAAATCCAATTTTTGAATGGGCATGGGCATTTAAGTCCATTAAATGGAACTAAACAATTTAAAGAAAGGAAAATTTTAACCCCAAAAAGTAGTTGTTATCGTTAAGTGGTCGACTTCAACGATTCAAAAATCGTAATTTTCAGCACAACCCAGAGAGTCTCATCTTCTACTGTAATTCCTCCGAAGCTCTGGAAAACACTACCAAAGTTGATGTTTTTTCCACAAGGTTACAGGAGGCGTGGCCTAAAAGGTCCACTTTTCTCCCACCGCGTATACCCCCATCCTAATGGAACATAGCCCTGTTGGTGACTTTGCCACAAAGATAATAGAAGTGCAGAGAGTGGCTAAGAAAGACGAATTAAAGAAGTTCTGTCCTTGACTATTTTCGTTTCGTAACAGTTACCAACTAAGCCAGTAGCCTAATCATAACTATACTATAAACTATACCGATAATAACCCAACTATACCGATAACCGGTTTAGAGCAGCTGGTCAATAAAATGCACTCCTAAAACATGACGTGGTGACGTCACTGGAAGACGTCAATGCTGACTTCAAAGAAAGTCCTCCTCTCCAATTCTTCATCTTTCCAGGCAATTATCTGCGTTGGGACAACACCACGATTGTTAACGAACGAGAAAATCCACCGTCAATAAGAGATCAGTCTAACTGTCTAAAGCCGGGTCTACAATCAGCGCCAAATTTTTCTTATAGACGCAGCGTCAAAAGCCTCTTGCAAAAAACTGACGATTTTTAGAAGCTTTTAGCTGGCAAGCTTCAGGCGCTTCTGACGTGCGTCTAGAAAAATTTGACGCTTATTGTGGATTCGGCATAAGACGTCGAATTGAGGTGCTCGACAATTTTCGTTGACCTTCGGGAAAGTCCACCAAATGAGTCACACGCTCGAGCAGCTGGCGGCTGGTCTGTGTGGTGACGTCAAACATCTGACAGAATAGCGCTGGCGGCTAAAGTAGCACTTTTGATAGTAAAGTTAGCGAATCAAATACGCTTATCAAAGTCAGCGTCGTGACGTACCAGGGATCTGACATGGCGTCGTATTGGTGGCAAAAGCGTCCGGTTTGAAATTAAGTTAACTTACAGTATAAACAATTCTTGAAAAGAGATATGTTATTTACGATTTCAGAGAAATACGTTTCACAACGTTCTAAAAAATTACATCATGTATTTACAGCTTTATGTTTGGAAGGAAAATTGATGTAATTCCCCGCGGCGATCCACACTTTTAATAGTGAGCCTCACTTTATCTCAAAGAAAATTTTAGACGAAGAAATAAAACACACTAATGAGCAACCACAAAATACATTGAAATATTTGTGCTGCTATTTTGATCGTGTCGTGTTTATTACTTAAATTTTCTTTTAACCAAATCATGCGGCACAAACAAAAGTTTGTAATAAATTTGTTAAAAAAAATCAAGAAAAGTTTAAGTCTATTATATGACGCTGCATATTCTCTAGCTTTCTCTCTCTCCCTCTCTCTCTCTCTCTCTCTCTCTCTCTCTCTCTCTCTCTCTCTCTCTCTCTCTCTCTCTCTCTCTCTCTCTCTCTCTCTCTCTCTCTCTCTCTCTCTCTCTCTCTCTTAAGGGGGCATACATATATAACCAAAATATGTTGATTGCCCCAAAATACAAACCAATCATATATTGCATTCTTTAAACAGTCCTAACACCAAACCCGATATAAAATAACAATGGTTGCATTTTTTGTCCGCCTTAGGATAGGCAACATTTTCAGCATTGCGGGTTGCCTACGCTGTAGGAGTAGACAACTCGCCCTACATAAACAAACAAATACTTTTTTTTTTTAGCAATACATTGCTGCATGGATGACCCCCCTCCCCCCCCCCCCCCAATGCTTTAGTGTTATAGGGTTAGTAATACACAAACCTTCGTATCAATTAAGTTACTAAACTATATAGCACTGGAACTTATTTTGGAAACCTTTCTTGAGTTTATGTGGGTATTTCAAGCTTTTTTTTTTTTTTTTTTTTTCTAAAACTAACAATAAAACGCGCGCACTAGAAACATCAATTGAGAGATTATGCATGTCAAAAAATATCTTATTAATTAATTGCATTAGTATATTGTGGTTACTATACTGTATAGTGTCAGTTACATTTTTGTTAAGTAAATTTGAACTCACGGTGACATATTCCAGAAGTATGATCATTAAAATAATTATTAATGAAAATTAGGACGCATCATCATCATTAATTATAACAGCGTCTTTTTGTAAGTTACACAAAGAAAGCCTCGCTGAGTTCTTCATTATTTAATTACATTACAAAGAACGCGGTATTTGTACACAAAATAATAATTATGTTTCTTGCAGATGTAACAAGTCATTAAAATCCTATTAGCATCAACTACGTAACTGTTTATTATTTATATATTTAAGTAATGTGCATTATTTAACTGAAACAAAACATTAATCTTGCTTATGTGAGAAGGCAAATTTACAAAAAAAGTCACAACAGTGAAATAATTAATTGATTTGTTTTGTAACTTATTGATAGCAACCTAACATTATAATAATTTTCATAATAATTCCGACTATTATTATTTTCGCATCCAGTATTAATCTATAACGTACTATTGATTAGTTTTGAACTTTTTTTTTTCAAATTTATTTATTCAGAAAAACATTTATCACTTTACATAAAATGTTACAATAAACCCCAAGAGTTTGAAAATCTCGTAAAAACGGGGACTTTCATTTAGATAAAGTTTAGACAAGATGGCAAAGATAATTTTTTTACAAGATTATCATATTGTGACTATATATATAATACACAGACTTCAGATTTAAACTTATTTTGAAACAAAAATAATAGTACATTTGCTTAGAATTAAATGTACAATAAAATTATAATTAGATCCTTAAAAACAACTTAACAAATTTTTTATTGCATATTTGGATAGAAGACCTCGATTTTGAGTTGTATATTGTCGATTTAGTTCAGATTTTTTGAACCCTCTAACATAGACTTTAAAAACCTGCCGCAAAATATTGTGACGTCATAGTCTTGCAAATATTTTAACACACAAGTATAGGGAAATGCGTTGCATGACTATGATGTCACAGCGTATTTTCTTTCAATTTAATTTGAGTATTTTAGAAGGTTAAAAAAATGTGAAAAAAATGACACTATCGTATAATACGAGGTGCTGTCTCAAATCGTCCATTAATACGATTTGATAGAGTTGAACCATCGACTCCCACTCAATCTGTCCTTGACTCCCACGACGTGTGTTTGTTTGCACGGAGCTAATTGCGAGGAGCTGACGCCTTTATTATCCCCCAGATTCAATCTGACCGTCGTAATTGCCCTGCGGTGGGATTTTAGGATCAGGTCACCAGATGTCACTGGTGTCGCGGCACGTAGTGGGGTTATTAATAATGGAGATTGCAGGAGGTTTGTTATGTGAGTCACACTTGGTGATATTTATCAAAACAAACCTTTTCTGGCTTGCCTGATGAAGACATATATGAAGTTTGGGGGACTATCAATTAAACTTACACCTCTGGATACCATGAATTTTACTCCTGCCTCACTAGAGAGAGAGAGAGAGAGAGAGAGAGAGAAAGATGCAGATTTGCAATTTTGGGGAGATGTAAGAAAAGCACTCAGCCTACCCTAGTTGATAAATTTCGTCCTCAACTCATCCTTTAATGTCTAAACCTAATATTTTTACCTCTAAAACACATCTTATTTCTTCTTCACTCAAAGTGAGGATAAAATGAAGATAATATTTCTAACATTTTACACTCAAGAAGAAGAAAAAAGACGTAATCTCGTCGTTTTCCCTTTAAAATGTTTCAAAATAGGAGGACAAAAAACAAGAGAGCTTAGTAGCGAATACAAGATGACATTTATTTCAACTCGGGATATGTAGTCAATATCATATCAATATCAAAAGAATTTTGGTTCACCACGCTTCCATAGACCACGTGGTAACGTCTACAAACAAAGCAGCAGTAACGTTCGTGGTGTCCAGAGATGTACAAACACTAACCAAGTAAGCTCGACATGAACTTCGGACTACAAAGCTTCTGCGTGGATTTAGCAACAGATCACACGACAGCTCTCATGTTATCACGTACGTGCATAGAGGAAGGTCCTACGTGTTGTATCCCTGGCAAAAAAAAATAAATAAATAAAAAATGAGCGCAAGCACGTTTTATTTTTTTTCTTAGGGGGGAGGGGGGTATGCATGATCAAAATGTGTCAATGGACAACCTGCCTGAAATATTTTTATTGCAAAAATGAAAAGAGGGTATCAATTTAATGAACTCTGATTTTTTTTTAATATTTTTTAGAGCGTTGGATTTTTGTTTTAAATTATTGAAAGTGCAGAGAAAGAAGCGTCAATAGACATATTTTCTTTTGAAATTTGAATATCTTTTTAGCAATACTTCATGATATCTAAAAATCTGCAAATATTCAAAGTAACTTAATTTTTTTGGAATTAAAAATTGCACAGAATTCAAATCAATAAACATTTTTTTTTTTTCAATCAAATGACCCATCTCTTTCAATATTTTTTTATATACATGTTCATTTTCAATCTGTCCATTTTGTTGATTGTGGAGAATATATCCGTACCTTGAGAAAAAAGACACTCATAACATTATTAAATTATATGCCAACTGAAAAAACGAGCTCTGAATAAAATGACAACGTTTTAAATGTCTGCCACTGCGCCACGGGTCCCTGCCGAAGTTGGTAGCGTTGGCTGTGGTTTTTCTCGCTAAAGGTTAAATTGGGCAGTCAAGGAATAAAATTGCAGCAGGAATGCCACCAATCAGAAGCGAGGTCATGTTAGAGAACCAATCAAAAAGCTGATGTCATTTCTTCGCAGCCCCATCCGTAGATTACCACCCTCATGCTGGAATTCTTTTAATAGCCTTTTCAAGTCGCAGCTGATTTTGCAGTGTTTCCACCGTCCTATATATACAAACCTATGTAAAAAAAAAACTCGAAATTGCTTTTTTGGTATTATAGATTTCTTTAGAGGAAAATAAGTTCTTGATTCATTATCAGAAGACCACTAAACAGGGGGGTAGGAAATGATTTCAAATTATTAGCTTTAATTATAATATAGTTAAGGTGGATTTTAATGGTCGATTTCCAGCCTGCGACGCGAATAAAGCGCACTTCCTGTAACATCCATTGGCGGCCACATTGGGCGATTAAAAGAAAAAGAGCATCGTAATTAACGCGATTATCGGTGAATTCGCCGCCGCATACGATTTCCCAGCTTTTACGTCAAATCGTGCTGCGTTGTCGTTGCCGCCCATGAAAATCCACCTTTACTGTGAAAAAATTAAAATTTCTAACATAGTAGCTTATGGAGACAATTTTCCAGCCGGGGAACACTTGAAACCTAAATGAAGTCTTGATTACTTATTACCGCCTATTTAACTTTACAGGCTGACGTTCTTTACCGGCCATCGTTATTTAGGGTTTCCTCCGAGTTCCTTAAGCAAATCTGTCAATTAGAAAATTTAGAAACTTCGAATAAAAAAAAAATCAGCTAAGGTTGATTCATATGAGTGACAATGGCGATGCGACGTGATTTTGACGTAGAAGCTGTGAAATCCTATGCGGCGAGCTAATTCGCTGGGTTGCGACACCGAATATCGTTTTAATTAAGTTCATTTATAATCATCAAATGAGTCTACTGGTTGCAAAAACCTCTAAAGACCAAATTTTCAAAAATGGTTTTATTATTGATACATATTCTTTAAAACACATTTTATTTGGTAAAAAAATATTCGGTTGCATATACCTCTTCTTCCCATGCTAAATGGGCTATAAAGCAGAAAGTTGGTTGCAAAAACCTCTACTTCCACGGCGGGAACGTTTAAAAATCACTTTTTCAAATTTTAAAAAATTCTACAACCCCCAATTATTTTTTGAGAATTTTTTGGTTGATGAATTCAGCTTCCTGGGGGCCACATTAGTATGGTTAGATACCTAGTTTGCCCAAAACTCGAAATTCATATTTTTATGGGTTCATGGGCAAAATTTTTAAGTTTTTCCAAAATGGAAAAGTCAAGTATCTGAATATACATTAATGACCTCCCTTAACCCAAATATTTTTTTAAAAAAATTCTGAAAATTTTTTTGACACAGATATGGGCAGATTTTCAAAAAGTTAGTTGCAAAGACCTCTACTTCCATTTTTGAAAATTTCCCTAAATTTGGTTTTTGGTTGAATGGGCAAATTTTTGTTCTGAATCTTATTTTTTTGACCCAATCAACCCCCAATAAAAATTTCAAGTTGATATTTTAAGAAATAAGCTTGCTACAGTTTTTTGCCCATTACCTTAAAAGTGAAAAACTGGATTTAGAGGTTTTTGCAACCAGTAGACTCAAAAATGTCCGCCAAAGGTAAGCAAGCGTAAGTGCAAGCAAGCAATTTTCGAATTATTAAATAAATTAAATTATTATTTTCGTCCGATTGTTATTTTCGCTAGGAGAACCACATAGTGGAAAAGCGCAACGATTTACCCCGTGTTTTTTTATTGAAAATGGTCACCCACCCATGCAACCACGCTCGGCGTTGCTTGAATTCGGTGATCTGACGAGACCCGGTCAAGTGCAATGCGCCACACATGAATTAATTAAAATTACAATATTATTGATGATAAAAATAAAAAAAAATTAACATGGGCTGCACTTTCATGACCACATTTTAAGCAGCATTTTATTCATTTTCTGGGGGCGTGATATTAAGAAAGGAAGGATCCTTCTCCAAAATTTTGTTTTAACACGATGGGCAACTCGAAATTGTTTTTATCCCTTCCCCCCCTGAATTTAGTTTTTCTGGATCCGTGCCTGCTTTTCAGAAATTCTTAATGAAACTCCTGATCAGAAATTCGAACCTCAAAGTTTAAAAAGGATAATAGAATTGGCACCACTGCTAAACTGGTTACACTTCTCATGCACGTTCCATTGAGTCAGGTGTAGCCCCGCCCGCGTCCAGGTAAACCCTACCCCGCTCGGCACTACCAACAGCGCTCCTAGCGGCAACTTTTGGAAGCTCATTTGAAAAGTGCGGCAAATAATTTTCTCACATATTATTCATGCTTTAACGATGTTAAACCTTTTGGGTTTCACGTAGCTACAGTGGATTAGTAATAAAAACTATTTATATTAATCAAGATATTAAAAAAAAATAGAATTCATGTATCGAGGTATAATTATTCAAATGCTGTAATATCATATAGGAGTAAATTGAGCTGTAGTAGGTTTTATTATACTATTATGATATATTTCTGCAAAAAAGAATTTAAACATATATAATATTGCATGATTAATTTATTCTTCTAGCTGCTTTTAATACATGAAGTAAATAATTTTTTTAATAAGGTACTATTATAATTGCGGTTGAAAGAAAAGTGTAAAGCTTAATCATATGCTAATAATTTTTGTATTTCATGTAACCATGCACATTATATGACTTGAACTCTATTAAATGAATCTAAATTATTCCATTTGTGCCATCGTAAGTTATGATATCGTAAATCTCGTTCGAATCAATTATTTTTTAAAAATTTTATTTGTTTTTGTTTAAAACCAAAAATAAGATCCTGTCTTAGATTTCTTTGTTAGGTTAATAATTAACCAATCAGGTACCTATTATTCTTTATTATATGAAGATTTTTTTTTTCATGTAAATTGAATCAACCAATAAGGTTATAGGTATATTTAAAATGACCAATAAAAAAAAATGTGTATGTATGTATGTATATATATATATATATATATATATATATATATATATATACATACATACACATTTTTTTTTATTGGTCATTTTAAATATACCTATAACCTTATTGGTTGATTCAATTTACATGAAAAAAAAATTCTTCATATAATAAAGAATAATAGGTACCTGATTGGTTAATTATTAACCTAACAAAGAAATCTAAGACAGGATCTTATTTTTGGTTTTAAACAAAAACAAATAAAATTTTTAAAAAATAATTGATTCGAACGAGATTTACGATATCATAACTTACGATGGCACAAATGGAATAATTTAGATTCATTTAATAGAGTTCAAGTCATATAATGTGCATGGTTACATGAAATACAAAAATATATATATATATATATATATATATATATATATATATATATTCATATATTCATTTTATTATATTTGAAAAGAATTATGACAATAACGAGACATTTTTTGCTTATAAAATTGTATACTGCCTAAACGTGAAACATTTGTAAATATTGTACAAATTGACATTTAATTATTACATGGCAATGCCCACATAATTTTAAGTTTTAAGAAGCATGTATAGTCACAAAAAGTAACATTAGGAATTTGTTTTTCTGAAACTCCTCAATAAAATATTGCTCTTCAATTAATGTATGTAACAAAATCTAATGTAATATGTCACATATTATATTTTCTCTGAAAATATATTCAATTTTTATTAACTTGCACCAAAATCTAAAACAATTAATTGTTTGCTGAAATTACATTATTCTTATTCAATTAACGTTAATGTAATTTTATAAACGATTCTAAAAGCCTTTATTTGTCACTTGTAAATACTTTATTATTATTTTTCGTACATGTAATTGCCGATAATGATTCGTCTTTTTGTATACAATATTTACAATAACCTTCATGAAAAATTTTTATTGCATATTAATTAAATTTGGATAGAATACCTTGAGTTATGTATATTGTTAAGTTATTTCACACTCTTGAATTAACACTCTAACGCTATTGAAATCGTATTGCAAAACGCTATGACGTCATATAGACGACTTGCAGAACCCTATTTTAGCAAAAAGTAAACAAACAAAACTCGACCCCAATTCATTGTTGTTTTGATTATGTGTATAAATTTTGTTTATACATTGGACCTTATGGGAAATTCACGATTTTCTCACACAGATTTCAAAATGTTACAAACCTACGATTCTAAATATGAAAATATCACCAGAATCTGCAGTTTTTGGCCATTTTTAATGCTGAAATGCGTATCAGAAGAAGTTTTTTTTTACTTCAATATGGTAAATTTCATATGATAACAATAAATCAGCCAATTGCATGGGGTAAGATACGTAACTAGGCAAGCTCAAGTTTGCTGATTTTAACTGTTGCAATAATCAACAATCTGGAGCTTTTGCTTACTGTTATAGTTACGTATCTTAAAATTCCCCCATGCAATTGGCTGATTTGTTATATATCATATGAAATTTACCATATTGAAGTAAAGAAAACTTCTTCTGATACGCATTTCAGTATTATAAATGTACAAAAGCTGCAGATTCAGGTGATATATTTATATTTAGAATCGTATGTTTGTAACATTTTGAAATCTGTGTGTGAAAATCGTCAATTTCCCATAAGGTCCAATGTATAAGCAAAATTTATACACATAATCAAAACAACAATGAACTGTGGGGTCACTTTTGTTTGTTTACTTTTTGCTAAAAATGGGGTTTTGCAAGTCGTCTAACTCGAGGTCTTCTATCCAAATATGCAATAAAAATTTTCATGAAGGTTGTCCGTTGTTTTACTCTGAGACAGTATAATTTTTTATAAGCAATGTCTCGCAATTGTCATAATTCTTTTCAAATATTATAATAAATTGAATAATTATTATTATTTTTTAATTTTTTGCAAAACTTAAAATTGTTAAAATTAACGTTTCCTTAAATTATAAGGTAATAAGTTTTACCTCTTAGGGTTTACTATACGCATTTTAAGGTTTTACGACGTGAATGTTATATAATCTGTTTTAATGAAAAATTATGAATAAATACACATTTTTTTTTTAAAGGTAAACTCTCCATGGAAATTTACACTCAAAGATTCGAACGAGATCATAACTTACGATGGCACAAATGGAATAATTTAGATTCATTTAATAGAGTTCAAGTCATATATGATGTGCATGTTTACATGAAATAGAAATTATTATCATACGAAGCTTTACACTTTTCTTTCAACCGCAATTATGATAGTACCTTATTAAAAAAATTATTTACTTCATGCATTAAAAGCAGCTAGAAGAATAAATTAATCATGCAATATTATGTTTAAATTCTTTTCTGCAGAAATATATCATAATAGTATAAAACCTACTACAGCTCAATTTACTCCTATATGATAGTACAGCATTTGAATAATTATACCTCGATACATGAATTATATATTTTTTAATATCTTGATTAATATAAATAGTTTTTATTACTAATCCACTGTAGCTACGTGAAACCCAAAAGGTTTAACATCGTTAAAGCATGAATAATATGTGAGAAAATGATTTGCCGCACTTTTCAAATGAGCTTCCAAAAGTTGCCGCTAAGAGCGCTGTTGGTAGTGCCGAGCGGGGTAGGGTTTACCTGGACGCGCCCCGCCCCCTAATTAATCCATATTGAAGAAGCGAACATATTAGGAAGTCGTGCGAAGTCAGCTCCCAACTTGTTAACTGACAATTAATGTCCTCAACGTTATATAGTCAATGTATCACTTGAGACTTTCTTGTGTAGAGTCATCATGAATCAACTCTATCAAAGTCTATAAATTATTAATTATTACATTTAATTATATAGGCACGGGTCCAGAACCAAATATTTTATAGAGTGCTGCATGGCTCCAAAAGGTCTATGTTTAAAAAAAAAAAAAGAGTGGGAGAAATGTGTATGTTGTCCAAGTAAATCCAAAATCCAGGTGGGGGGGGGAGGCGACTGCTGTCCCCCTGGATTTGGACCAATGGACAACCTTCATAACATTTTTTTTATTTCATATTTGGTTATATATATATATATATATATATGATGACTCTATACAAGGGAGTCTCAAGTGAAACATTGACTATCGAGGACCTTGAAATATGTATTGTCAATATTTTTATTTTTTTTAACCCTCTAACACCCTTAAAATTATGCTGCAAAACGCTGTGACGTCATAGTCATTCAATTATTTAACACGCAAGTATATGAAAATGCGTTGCATGACTTTGATGTCACAGCGTCTTTCTCCTTGATTTTTGAGGGTGTTCAAAAGAATCTGAAAAAATTGATAGTACATAAAATGAGGTCCCCTATCCAAATATACAATAAAAAATTATGAAGGTTGTCCATTATAATCGTAACATCAGTGAATACGATGTATTTTGATAATGGACATCCTCTATTATGTTATTTTACTGCATATTTTCAAATAGAAAACATCGAGTACTGTATTTAAAAAAAAATTATAAGTTTGTTTTGAATCTTCTAATATAATTAAAATCATACTTCAAAACGCTGTGACGTCATAGTCATGCAATTAAATTTGACTTGCAAACATCAAGGGAAATGCGTTGCATGACTATGACGTTACAGTGTGTTGCATTATGATTTTTAGAAGCCGGTGCTAGAAGATTAAAAGAATTTATTTGAAAAAATTGACAACGCGTAACTTGAGGATCTATATCCAAATATACAATAAAATCAGACTGACCACTGCTAGTTGCAAGAATCTA